>CM049371.1:20223810-20701888 GCA_026937815.1 Etheostoma perlongum | reverse complement strand
AGAAAACATAAGCACTATGACTCTAGAGTGGCTCTGAAGCTAATCGCTGTCACTTTCTCGCTCTTCTCACTTCCCTCGCTCTATCACCCACACACACACACACACACACACACACACACACACACACACACACACACACGCCGGCTCGACGCACACACCAGTGCAAAAGTAATAACATCAGGCCACTTACGTTATTTGCACTACATAGAGTGTATATATTTATTTATTTTTGCTATAGTGCTTAACAAACAAAATTTAATTTTACCCGTTGAGAGAATATCAAAAGTATTTGTATCGATCCACTAGACATAATATCAACATACATTGCATTTGACTTGAGGCTAGTCTCATTAGTCGCATTAGTTACTTTCTGAAGTAACTAGTTACTTTTATAATTTGTAACTGAGTATCTAATTTAGTTACTTTTTAGAAAAATAATCTAATTCAATATGTACAAAAAAAATAATCTAATTCAATATGTACAATACATAAATTTTTTTCACGGAAAAATAATTGTAGCTTCTTTCTCTTTTCTAATTGAACAGAACTTTCATCTAATGGACTACCACCTGGCTATCTTCATCACGGTCATGTTAGCCAGGAGGCTTGTTTGGACTATAGTTTCAGAGGTAAACACACATAATGTATGTTCAAGTACATACGTACAATCAGCTGACACATTTTAGTACACATAGCAGCTGTAGAGATTAACCCCATTGATGTCTTTCTAGTAACTGAGTGATAATGTCTCGTCCAGGTGTCTCAGAGCAGCGGCAGATCACTGCTCCGCTATGTGGTTCTCATCGCAGCTCGGCTCAGCCTGCTGACCATGTGTGGCTGGGTGCTCTGCTGGACGCTGGTCAACCTCTGTAGGCACTACTCTGTGCTCAACCTCCTCTTCCTGGGATACCCGTGAGTCTTTAATAGCCCTTCCCAACCCTAACCCTCTGAAGGCCAGGATGTGTATAAGCTGTCACCGACCACATTTCAAAGTAAAAGTGTTTATAACTTTATACCTGTTCTAAATAGCCTCATATGAAGGCAGGAGAAAAGGCCATTTAGAGAAGGACAAAATGAAAGTATCATACAATTTGGGATAACCGTGTACGCTTTCTCTCCTCAAATCAACCCTAAGAATGCATTTCAAATGCATTCATTCTTTGCACAAAAACCGTTGTGAAAAATAGAGCTTCATAGAGAAGTTCAAACTCTCCTTACTCTCTCTGCACACTTAACTTTGTACAGTCAAATTGTTTTACAGAAGTTACAGGAATTCATTAACCTGAAGTGCCAAACGGTTTGTTACACAGAACCATCTGAGAAGCCGACATTAGGAACTGTTAGAAAAGGGGCGGGCACATTCAAATAATGCTTGGCAAGCAGAGATGGCAAAAGTACTCACTTTTCGTACTTTAGTAGAAGTACAGATACTTATGTTAAAAATACTCTTGTAAAAGTGGAAGTACTGATTAAACTTCTTTACTCAAGTAAAAGTAACAAAGTACAAGCTTGGAAATTTACTTAAAGTATAAAAGTAAAAGTAGCCGTGAGAATGACAACTATTTTTTATGCAAAGCTACCTGGAGCACACAAATGTTACTAGAGAACACGTTGAGGAACTTCAGTGGACATGGAAAACACGTCTTTATATGGCAATGG
The DNA here is from genome assembly GCA_026937815.1 of Etheostoma perlongum. Taxonomy (NCBI): domain Eukaryota; kingdom Metazoa; phylum Chordata; class Actinopteri; order Perciformes; family Percidae; genus Etheostoma; species Etheostoma perlongum. The sequence goes on along the minus strand of CM049371.1, from coordinate 20,700,229 downwards.
CTACATTTTAAATGTATGTCTACCAATAGGCCTAAACATCACATATATGATTATTATGACAGAGACTGGGACTCCAGGTTAATAAGATTCTGACTCATTAGCAAGATAGGAATTCAGTTGTGATTCTGTGAGAATTCACAGATACAGTTTCTATTTGTAATCTTCCCCTTAACATTTAAATGCATCTACATGTTTGTGTGTGTGCTCAAATATTGCTTCTGGAAAGAAAATAAAGGATTCAAATAAACAGATATTAATTAAGAAATTACCCAGCACATTGGCCAATGAGTCATTCTTGATGCCTCCTGTCTCAAACATCTCTCTCAGATAAGGCTGAGGATGATTGGAAACGTCTTGCTGCTTATCTGCCGGATCTCTGTTTTCTTCATTTTCAATCATGTCGCCCCCCATACTACTATGTGCTAACGTTAGCGCCATCCATACTACTATGTGCTAACGTTAGCGCCATCCATACTACTATGTGCTAACGTTAGCGCCATCCATACTACTATGTGCTAACGTTAGCGCCATCCATACTACTATGTGCTAACGTTAGCGCCATCCATACTACTATGTGCTAACGTTAGCGCCATCCATACTACTATGTGCTAACGTTAGCGCCATCAAGCCGCAATGATTTGCTGTGTGCGAATCTGTTGAGTTGTCTTAGTCATGCGTCAAATGCAACATACAGTAGATATATTCCCATCTATTTAGATTGAATATGGTATTGAGGACGTAAACAATAATAACGAAAACTCAAGTAAAATGATGTGAAAGTTGAGGACTAGATTAGGACTTGATTAAAGCTGATTCTGGTTTCCAACTTCGCCCCAGGTGTGTCTGTTAAAACACGGACGGAGACAACTTCTCTCTAGCTAAGTTTTCATCCACTTGTCATTTGAATTACAGTACAGTTGGTGAACAGGTGAAGAACACACCAAAATCACTAGCTAGCTTACTTTAAATGTGCAAGAACTATAGACCAACAACAGGCTTAAGTGAACTGACAACATGAGTTATATGACTTACAGTTCTCAAAGAGGCACACACATCTCAGCTGATTATCGTCCAGACAGCTAGTCTCTTTTTCCTTTCTCACACTTTTTTCTCCGTGTGGCGCGATTTTTTTCCGACACAACAACCTCTTGTACAAAACTAAAGTAACGAGCCAATTTTGTAAAATGTAAGGAGTAGAAAGTACCGATATTTGTGTTAAAATGTAAGGAGTAGAAGTAAAAAGTCGGCACAAAAATAAATAGTAAAGTAAAAATATCTGAAAAATCTACTTGAGTACAGTAACGAAGTATACTTCCCATCTCTGTTGGCAAGTGATTGGTTGAACCATCTGTCTAATCAAACTCTTGCCAAAGCCAGTCAGGAGAAGAGTGAAAACATCTTTTCCATCGAGAAAAGCCTTCAGTGCCCTTCTTTTCTCTTCTTTCAATGAAGAACTACTCTCCAGTTCTGGAACAACTGATGCTATTGCAGCATCTCCGCTAACCTAAACCACATTGTGTCAGCTGCTGTGCAAGGTGAAGAAATGATTGAATGCAGCCTGATTCCTGCATCGTAAAGCTGTTTGTTGATCCGATTTGATGCACAGTGAACCACAATACAAAACTGTCATTAACTCCTGACGCAGGTTTGAATTAAAGACAAAACTGGAGTCAGCAAAATGTAATTAGTAATGTTGTCTGTTATCAGTTTTTCTAGTTACTGTAACATCAAACTCTAAAAGAAGTGAGTAAAAACTCTATTTAAGTTTGATTTCTGTTTTGCTTTGATTGCCAAGGAGGTCAGGGGCTGAATCTTATGCAAAACATTGATTTCATACACAAGCCATCATATTGCTGTCATGGTGCCAAGGTGGAAGAAAAGACCTAAACTGTGTAAAACACCGAAAACTAATGAGACATTCCTTTTAGGAAATATCACATCTTTCTGGATATTTACCAGTTTTCCAGTTACCATGTAGCAAATGGATAAGGAAGTTGTGGACCCACCCTCCCTTAATGTGTCTCATTTTAAATGATTTAAGTGATGTGAAAACATCATGCACCTTCAATTTCATCCGTCCATCAAAAACTAAAATTTGCTGCTCTGTTCTTTTGTCCTTGTTTGCTCGACACCCTCCTTCCATGCCAGATTTGGTGTGTACGTCCCGCTTTGCTGTTTCCATCAGGAGGGAGGAAAAAGCCAAACGGCACCGGCTGACTGCGATTACCCCACCAACCTCCAGCAGACAGACCTAACAGAGACCCCAATCTTTCGACCACGAGACTTCCTCTTCCTGTTGCGGGAGAACCTCAGGGAGCAATTTTCCAGCCCCCCGCACATGCCTACGCACACCTGCCCACCACACACTCACTCTCACACACCGGAGATGATTCGAGCAGAAGTGGAGGAGCTGAAGAGCGACTTCAACCGGCGAATCAAAGAAGTGCTGTTCAACTCGCTGTTCAGTGCTTACTATGTAGCCTTTCTGCCGCTCTGCTTCGTTAAGGTTGGTACCGATCTGTCATTTAATTTGCATTTTTTTTAAAATGTATTTTATTTTTGTGTCATTAACACCATTACCCTTCATGTTGCGTACAGTTGTGTGTGTTTTCTTTTTAAGGTAAATTTAACCCTCCTTTCACTGTCCTCTAATAGAGCACCCAGTACTATGACATGCGCTGGTCATGTGAGCATCTGATCATGGTGTGGATCAATGCGTTTGTGATGCTGATGAGTCAGCTGCTGCCCCCCAGCTATTGCGACCTGCTTCATCGCTCTGCGGCTCACCTGGGTCGCTGGCAGAAACTGGAGCATGGTTCATACAGCAACGCACCTCAGCATGTGTAAGTGCCACTTTGTACACACACAGGTTTAAAAATGACCGTTAATGGTTTGTGATATAACTGTCATGTTGCTATGTATTGCAGGTGGTCAGAAAGTACCATTTGGCCTCAGGGGGTGTTGGTACGACACAGTCGATCTCTTTATAAGGCAGTCGGAACCTATAACGTCGCTCTGCCTTCTGATGTTTCCCATGCAAGGTTTTATGTGAGTATCTGGACTTTAGATCATAGTGACAGTGGATGTTACTTGAAAATTTTTCATTGTGTTGAGGCTGGAAGAAATAATTACACCTTTACAATATAATACAACAATACTACTTACTACACAGTTGTAGAATTGGTTTTCTGCAGCGTATGATAGCATAAAATACACCACCTCACTTAAAATAAACACCACCCTTGCTAACCACACTTGCCAACTTCAGCAGAAATGTTAGTTTCATCACACAGCCACATATTTAACGCGTTAAGCTGATTTATAAGTGTTAAAGGAAATCTATTATATACAGTTTTCAGGTTTATACTTGTATTTTGTGTTTCTACTAGAACATGTTTACATGCTTTAATGTTAAAATATACTCTCAAACTGCCCATGGCGGCTTTACCTGCATTCACCCTCTGCCTGAGACGCTCTATTGGAGTGCCTGTCCTTTTAAGCCCCACTCTCGAAAAAGCCCAGTTAGCGTTTCCACATCTCCGGGTCTCTGCAGCATCTGTGCTCTGCTATTGCTGCCTCTGTTCAGTCCGTGGAGATGGACTGCAACAGAGTATATAGCAGGAATGTGACCTGAAATGTGAGAGAAATTAAAAACATCAGTAGCCATGATTACAGGTTTCCCGTTAGCAGGTAGCTACATATGCTAGGGTATGTAATATGCCTGTCTGGTGCAGATGACCATATATAGACAACCGGCTTCATATGACAAGATATGAAACTGTAAGAAAAAGCTTTTGAAACCGGAGCATCCAGAACAGTGGGGAATCTGAGGATTTGACGCACAGGGATTGCTTTTACATACGTTTACCTCATTATTTGAAGTTTTGGCTACATTTAATGTGAACATCTGACATTGTAACCTTATAGGTATGACAGCAAGCATAAAAGGTCTCATTTAAGGGCTTATGCTCTACCTATGGTAGCTGCATGTCTAGGCTAGGCTAGGAGGCTACACCATTTTTGACGTGTGCATCTTTAAAAAAAATGTAACTTCAGGTCAGGTGATTGGCTGTTTGTGCTTCTCATACAATTGCATACATTTTCTTGTCTTAGAGATTGTTTTTTACCAACAAACCTAAAGGCATCCCACTGCAAAACCTCTCTGCTCACTGAACCCCCTCTCTTCATCACAGTTAATGAAACATCGTAAATATGGCAACAGCACATAAAAGTCTCTGTTGTCACAAAGTGAATGAAACAATGTAATCATAGCCAGTGCAAGTGTTTTATTGCACATTTTATTGTGTACACCGCTTGCATGTTAAATATTTATATCTTCAACCTTCTATACACTCTGTAATTTCTTCTCTAATCTTTTCTTCTTGTCGGTCTTCCAGTTCCTGTTCCACAAGCCGTTGCGGATTCTGAACCTGCTGATTTGGATCGAGTCCAGTGTGGTTTTGTACCAGTTATACTCTCTGCTGCGCTCTGAGCGCTGGAACCACACTTTGTCTCTGGGCCTTATTCTCTTCTGCAACTACTATGTCCTTTTTAAACTGCTCAGAGACCGCATTGTGCTGGGCAAAGCCTACTCTTACCCTCTGTCCTCCAACAGTTTGGGGCTCAAGTCGCAGTAAAGGCTTGGCACAGTGAGACCTCACAGACGAACTCTGCACGTGGAGGGGAGACGGGTGGAGGTCTGGTAAAGTGGAGGACTGGAGGATTGTTTCGCGTTCACGCTTGGAGGTTAAGGGACAGACTGTGAACTCATAATCTTGTTTTGATACGGTTATATTTTTAATGCAATGTTTATATATACCTATTTAAAAGAATATTTTTATTTTGTATACTATTTTGAGTTACGCCGGGCATTACCACGCTGAAGACGTTAGCATGTTATGTTATGCTGTTGACAGGGAAGTCATGGAATGCCAGGAGGTGACTGTCACCAAAGATATTTTAAGTGCAGGTGGCCAATCACAGTTCGAACTTGGACTCCGCAAGTTGGTTAAACCAGACGAGCAATTCAGAGCAGTGGGAGGGATGGTGCCTGAGATGCTGAATCCTGATTGGGCTGTTCTGTTCAACCCTGAGGCTCTTTGAGCTTATATCTAGAACCAGTTAAACTGATGCAGCTCTTTGGGGTAATGTTAGCAGGTGGTATACACCGTCACTGCTCTCAACATCTTCAACACAATTTCAAGCAAAACTTCAACATTTTAGGAAAATACTGGTGGAGAGTCTGTCTATCAAATATGATGCCACAACACGCAGGTGGTTAACTTAATGTTGGCACAAAGACTGGAAACAAGCAAAAAGCTAGCCTGGTTCTGTCTAACATAAAGTTTGCCTACCAGCACCTCTAAAACTCACTAATTATAACTGTTTCCTAAAAACAAATTTAAAGATTGACGTGTATAAAAAAATAAAAAATAAAATAAATAAAATGTTGTTTGAGGTGATTATGTGCCGGACAATTCTTAATTTTTTTGTGGCTCTGCAGTTGCCAGGCACAGTAAGTTAATGTCCCTGGCCAAGAAATGGTATGCCATATTACCCCCTGTAACACAGCAAATTGTCATTCTTACACGCATGTTTACTACTGCCTGCAGTAGCTTCATATTTAATGGGCAGATAAGAGAGTGGTGTTGCTTTTTCCCCATCAAATTGTCAAACTTTTGCTTTGCCTCAGCATTTATTTTTCACCCCCATGGAATGAACCTTTCCTACAAACTGACTTGAGATCAGTCTGTAGGAATAACACCTTAGGGACTCTCTTATCCACTGCCACTTCAGAGAATGCTGTTTTCTTCCTCATTCACTTTTGTTTTTATCAGTATCTGCTTGTTTCACATCAGGGCAGTTACAGCACCAGTCTTTACAAACCTACCCCAGAATATTAACAAGTGATAGGGGACTGAAATTTGGCATCTTTAAACTTAAAGCACACTAAAAAATGTTTTAACAAAAAATAAAACACTTCACCCTAGCTGTTTTTATCTTGTCATACAACCCTGCCTGCCCTGGTTGTTACTTATCAAGTGTAACGTTTGAAGGGCTGCTGCTGTACCCAGGTGATGATTAAAATCAACTTACTGATGTCTGACCACACTTTGGCATGCTATAAATGTTCTTGCTATGATATAGCGTATGACTCATTTGTGTTCTAAGGTGATCCAGTCAATGGTTATTTGTTTCAATTTTGGTGCCTAAATGATTAAACCATAATGCTATTAAGAGACGTACCACATCAGGTCCATCTCTTTAGGGATTGGCTGTAGATAACAGAACAAATGTGTCTGTTGGTCCCAGGACCTAACCCTTCTCCCACTAGTAATGTGTCATTGTCATCACACTCTTATGTGGATATGACAGCAGAGGATGTATTAATAGTGACATCTTCATCAGTGATGAATGCATGGGCTGGAGGGCAACGACTCTGTGTCACCCCATTACCAGTTTGTTTTCTCAGTTACCAGAATGGTGTTACGAACTGGTTGATTTGCATGTTGTTGCTTTTCTGTTAAGTCACACTTGGCGAATAGCCACTTCCTCTTTATGAGCCTCCTTTCCTTCACCTGCTCCAACCTGCAGTTGGCGCCTAACTTCGGGCAGTATTAAAGATTAACATCAGGGCGTGATTGTGATTGACTGTTAAGTATTCAAATAAAAAAATGTTTCTGTTGTTTTTGATCAGTATGTTCAAGCCGGAATAGAAAATCGGAGGATCAATATTTCCTGTGTGGTTGTGAACTTCAGTCAACTTTCATGTTGAGCTTAAATGAGTTGGAGAAAACTGCTTCTAAGAAAAACCTGTGTGTACATCTGGATTGCTGGTGTGAAATCTTTTGACTATACATACATGCCATACATGTGCACATTGGTCTGCTCTGTCTGCAAACTTGGCCCTTAAATCAGCTCCTTGGTGCTTCTGTTTTGTTCACGGTCATTTCCCCTTGAATGTTGAGTGATTCTTCAACTGATACCCTCCAATTTGAGCACTATCACTGAAATTTCAGTTTTTTAATGGGTGCACTTTTATGTCATCTTTTTAACTCAGCCTTATCTCAATAACAAGAAAGTTATTATAGAAAGTAGACATTTAAGGTGTCCTGTTCTGTCAGTTCTACTTGACTGTTGAGTTATCCTCAAGTGATACACATTCAGTTCCCTCTCTTTGTTTTGGTAAAACCCATATTATTATCAAAGCTGAAGAAGAGGAATTAGATTTGGAAAGATTTTTATGTTCAATCACCTGTTGACCACTTTGCCCCAAAGTGTACTTGTTCTTCCTCTAACCTACATGAAATTTGAAGACAAGATTTAAGTAAAATTGTTGCTATTGATGTTGATCTGTTTGTTACTCCTAAAAAGTGTCAAATTGAGTTGCAGAGTGTGTTTTCTATGTGCCATATCCCAGTATGTGTCAGACTCCTGGTTGAACCAATGTATTGCTGCTGGAAAAGTCTTTAAAGCCTGGTCCTCATATTTCAGCTTCTTAAGCGGTTCAGTTTCCCCACCGCATTTTTGAGAATGCCTTTTAACATCTGAAATAAAACAAATGGTGTTTAAACAAAGGTTGTGTTAGGGATATGTTGTGTAAGCAGACGGAAAATAAGAACATCTGAATCAGAAAAGGATTTATTTCCACGTAAGGAATACTTACTCGGAATTTTGCCTGGTTATTTGGTGCATACATAAGAAGGCAAATGTGACCCGGTTGCTTATTTCTAGTAATATTTTTCATTAAATTTCACCACAGTCTTTAATTTTACAACACAAATAATGCAATTTCACAAATGTTAAACAGGGAGAAAGTCAAAAGTGCTTATTTAGTCCTGGGTTAAGTCTGAATGATGTTGGACACCTGCAATGCTTTATCTTTACAGCCAGAGGGAGCTAAGCCTTAAAGTACAACACAACAAAATGTGCTTCAACAAGTAGTCCGCAGCCTTAGCATCCATAGTCATTTAATATCATTCTGTATAACATGTTAAATGCTCTTTCAAAACACAGTTTATTTAGCTGAGAGAGTACACACTGTAGAGAACTAGTGTGTGCACTGAGAGAATATATGATAGTTTGGAGAGAAACCTTTGGTTGCTGACTTGTACATTCATCCACAAAATAATTCTCAATAGAATAACAAGAGTTTTAACAGCGCCATCTTTAGTATTAGCACAATAAAAAGGCTAGAATGCATACTGAAACCATTTTCCCAGTCCTTCTGAGGGCCTGTTTTACATCAGTCCATGTTCTGATCTGAGAGTCTTCCAGATAACTTTGTTATCTAGACAAATGTACAAAGAACCAGATAAGCCAGCATTTATTCTGCAAAACCGCATGACCTTTAACACAAATGTAACAGTTTTCATAAAAAAAAAAAAAAAAAACTAAACCTAAATGAAATGAAATGCTCTGTTTACATTGTGCCAATACTGGATTTGTGTCTCAGGTCTGTATTTACATTAATGGTATTGGCGTCTGAGAATGGAGGCAACAAACAAAATGTTGATGTTTTATATTGATGTTACATCAGTGCTACTAGGGGTGGGGTAACTATGTGACTTCTTGCAGCCCCAAATATTCCATACAATGTGTGAGTATGTAGTTGGCCTATGGTTTCATAGGTACACCTCTTAGCCTTCTCGGCAGTCCACAAAGTTTCCTTTTATCCAGTAGCAGATCTGAGCGTATTTGAGGGGTGTGATTCTCACCGCTACATTAAATTCCTGAGACGCCCCTTGTTGCTCCACCCACTGATGCCCAGAAAACACGCCTATCACCTTCCGCTCCCAGCGCCGGCGGCGGCCATCCCACATCCGGGCGTAGACTCCGGACCCGCTGGCACCGGGCTGAGCATCACAATGCTGGTACAACAGGTCTGACGTCTCCTCGCCAGCTCGACAGAACCGATACACCAGCTTGCCTGGACGGTCATTATCAAATCCTGAGAAGTGGACTCGTCGACCCGGCAACTTCTGAGCTGGGGGACTGACTCCTAACTTCATATGGCGCCGTTTGTGGGGTTTCTTGAGTTCAAGCAAAGCATAGTCATAGTCCATCCCAATGTCATTGGCATTCCCTTTAATCCATCCTTTTGGCACATGGGTGCGCTTGGCTCTGATCCACTGGAACTTCATTTTGTCGTTGGTTGGTGAAGTGTAAGGAGCAGAGCCACCTTCAACATGGTTGGTGAAGTTAGAGGTGGGGTAAAAGGGAGAAGCCTGTGTGTCTCGTTGTTTGGTTTTTAGAAACCCAACCCGGAGCTTCTGGGCTCCTTTCACATAGTTTTTACCATCATGAACACAATGAGCCGCTGTGAGAACATGACGGTCCCCCACCAATGTACCAGAACACCCAGTGGACAGCTTGACAGCCACAGAGAATGGATATTTAAGCAGGAAGTTCTGCCCAGCAATGCTAAAACGCCCATCATGGCCGAAGATCTGTCGCTTCCTCCTGACATGTAACCGCTCAGCCTTCCCAGACGACCCTGAGGCGTAGGCCGGGCTTGTGTTAAAACTGGGGTCGTAGCCATAGATCCCAATGGCGGTCTCAGTAAGTTGACCATCAGAGTGTAGTGTCTCATAGGCCAGAAGACGCCGCAGATCCCAGTAGCTTGGGCGAGGGGCGCTTTTGTGGCATTCTGGGCCACAGGGCGAGCTGACATCCAAGCGGGCCGGAGACAGGAAATGAGGGGCTGAGCGAGCATCCGTCTGCTGTGGGAGGACCACAGGGACACGCTGTAGAACCCACTGCGGACGGGAGGAGGAGGAAAAAACAGGGGGAAGGAAGAGGACGAATAAAAGGGACATAAACCTGTGGATGGACATGAGGACAGGATCAGGTGAACTTATGTACTAAAGACTCATTAACAGTCAATAACCTCAAAACATTTCTGCAGAAGTTATGTGGTTTTGTTAAACATGACTAAACCAGCATTGATTTATAATTACAACCATGGGAGTTAAGTAGGAGTATTTCAACTTTCTGCTGGAATTTGGCAGCTGTACACATCCACTGTAATGCTGTAAATATGAGACTGGGCAAAGAGCAGGCATAACTAGGCGCTGATGGAAATATACCAGAAATTGTTATTGTTAGAAGTTGTTAAACATTAATAAAGATTTGAATTATAAACCCATTAAGATAGGTGACTTATAAGAAAGAATGCTGAATAACATTTTTGTTGCACTGAATATAGACTAGTTTTTGTAAATAGGTTTGAGGTAATCAAGACGTAGTTTTGTGACACATGGGATTAGGCTCAAATATGCCATTAGGTGTCAAATATACAGTCATACATACATACAGTGGCTTGCATAAGTTTACACACCCATGCTAAAGTTGATTAAAAAGAGGAATTAAAAAAAACATCTTTTGGAAATTGATCTTAATGCCTTAATTAAAAACTAAATAGGAAAATTCAGCCTTTTAAGGACACCTATTTTCTTTGTGAATGAATAATGTATTGTAAATAAATAAATGTTCTTCCTTAAAATACAGGGGGCATAAGTATACGTTAAATTCCCATAGAGGCAGGCAGATTTTTATTTTTAAAGGCCAGTTATTTCATAGGTCCAGGATACTATGCATCCTGATAAAGTTCCCTTGGCCTTTGGAATTAAAATTCATCATCACATACCCTTCACAATACATAGAGATAGGCATGGTGTTATTTCAGTTAATGGGAATTTAAAATAGGGGTGTGTATACTTATGCCCCCTGTAACATTTTATTTACAATAATTTCATCTACAAAAAAATTGGAGTCCTTTAAAAGGTTGGATTTTCCTAAAGACATTAAGATAAATTTCCAAAATATGTTTTTTTATTCCTCTTTTTAATCAACTTTAGCATAGGTGTGTAAACTTATGCAAGCCACTGTAGCATGACATAGCTGCATCCTGCAACTCCTAACACATACATGTACAAGTATTTCATGAAAATCATTTTTTTTATTTAGCACTGCATCACTGCAATGTTACAGTAGGCTTAATGTATTTCTTGATTTACATTCTTTGAGTTTTCTGCAGCCTACAGACTTCTGTAAATCCTTTAGTTACGTGAGGACGAACCGGACGTAGAGGTGACTTACCGGTGGACCGCAGCCTGGGAGCGCATAGTTTGGCTTCTTCAGGTGAGCCGGTGGGCGAACACTGAGGGTGACCCCCCCCCCTTAAACCTGAACAGGCAGAGCCCGCGATGGCAGTTTATCTGGTGAGCACTCCTGCTGCAAAGAAAAGAGTCTTCTTGGCGCTTTTCTCAGGAACCGACCACTTTATTTATTCCGTGACAGAGTTTTCCGAAGGCAGTAGCCGGGTCGACAGCGGAGGAGTTGAATCATTGTGCGCTGCTGGAGGAGGCGGTCTGTTGGTCTGTTGGTCTGTTGGTCTGTCTGTCTGTCTGTCTGTCTGTGCTCACACTGCCTGTCTGCCTGTCTGTCTGTCTGAGACGCTTCACATCAATGCTGCTGGTTACCTATTAACTGCCGTTCCTCCTCCTTTCTCTTTGGATCAATAGGAAATAAAGTAAACGATGATTCAATTAAGTTCACTGGGTATTACACACCCATCGCGTTAAATAGCTGCAGCATTTCATTATTTTCTGTATCGATGAACCAGTTTTAATCAATTCATAGTTTTGTTTTCTATAGACTTTCAGTGAACATGCAAGTTCACAGAAACCAAAATGCTTACTTTGTCTGAACAATAAAACATCCCAAAGGGATTCAATCAGAATGTTCAACAAAAATCTGGCAAAAACTTGCATATGTAAAAGGGCAATTTTTTCTTCAATATATAACTGAAAAATATAAATGCAGGCAAGATTATTGTGGATAACTGATTATTGATTTTCTGTTCACGGTCATATGGTAGCCTACTACTACACCATATGACTACCTATCTTACTGGGTTTTCAATGAATATCTTTATTAATGTTTAATAACTCATTAATAATTTATAGATCTCAGTTACAAGGCATTAAGAAGAATTACTTGAGTTACAAGGTTGTGAAAAATCCCTTTCTGCTTGGTAGGCTACTTATAAGTGTAATCTATTGACACATGCTAAGCTATTTGGTATGCGGCTAGCCTACATATAAAGGCTTATTTATTAGGAAGAATGCTGATTCAAAATGCCTCTTCATAATTGCATAGCTTTAGACTTTTAAAACATCCATAATTCGCTTGACGTTATGTTAGCAACAGGCCAAAACAGCTGGACGGAGGCGTGTGCTGGCTGCCCAAAAGTGTGTGTGTGTGTGAGTGTGAGAGTCAGTGTGAGAGAGATGCACCTCTGTACAGTGACGTACTCGCCACACACACTGACCTACATTCATTCTTTAGATGGGGCAACATGACATGATTGTCCCTCTCTGTCTCACACAAACACAACTACAAATGCCACCAAGTACTCATTAAACACACATACATCAATGTTTTGCTAAAACACACTTTCACCCTGTTAATTCACTGGATCATGAGCAGTAATCAAAACATCTCTCTCATTTTACATCATATGGCCGTGAGTATTCTTTTATTTACATTCAAAGGCAGCCTTACTGCTATTGTGACTGGAAGATTGATTACCACCTGACCCATCCATGTGGATAATGTACAAGCTGTTGGTATTATGCTATGTAATGATTTCATTAGGCTTAACTGCCACCACAAAGGCAGGGAGAAAGAAAGATCTAGACGAGTGGTGAGTGGGGACTCATGCACGGCTGAACAATTAGCCAACCTCCACCCATCCCTCCCTGTCCTGCAGCAAATTGTTTGTATAAGGGCTTTGTAATGATAAACATATTTCCAACAATTAGAGATGCATTATGGAAATATTTACATCTTTATGTTCTGATCCTTGTACTTATGTTATGTTAATTTGTTGTTGCTTGCTCTGGAGGAAACTACTAGAACTGTTGGGTCCTTGTAAAGTGTCTTGAGATAACGCTTGTTATGAATTGATACTATAAATAAAATTGAATTGAATTGAATTGAATTAATTTTGCTCTAAGGTTCTTCATTAAATGAGAAAATACTCAATACTTTGTCAATATTGTCAAGATAATTCACCCAGGAGTTTACAAAAATAGACTTTACCATGGTAAGGGTGATAATGTCATATAGACTGTATTGAATTACCAGAAAAACATGCTATATTGTGATCTATATCTTATCAAGATATTAGGTTACTGGTATCTATCGGTATAGAAGTATTTTCCGTATCACCCAGCCTTACATGCAGAAGAGTTTTTGGAACTGAAATATTAAAACCTCTGAGAACCATTTTTGCCTCTTTTACGGGAGGGCCAGGGGCTCTTTAGAGGGAGATAACAGGTCAACACTCATGCCACATAGTGGAATATCATCTGAAAGCTGGTATTTTGAAGATACATTTTAGAAGCTGTGTCAGGTTTTTCTAGTCATAAATCTGTAATAAACATTAGGTTTGGTTAGAGCGTATAAGTGCTTAGAGCGTTATGATGGAAATATATAGTTGGTTGATACCATTTGTTACCAAGACATTTTGTACAATTTAACATGTTTTCACCACTTGAACATTGATTAAAAATGATCAGATCCCACATGAACACAAATGGACTCATTCCATCCACAAAAGTCTCAGCTTTTAAGTCACACACAATTTATGCAATTCCAAGACTGTTTAGGGACCCCAGTATGGAGAAATATTTAAATACACCATTTCAGAATAGGCAAAATTAGCACATTTAAACTATATGAGACAAGGTCCATGCTTTTTGCCCCAAACTGCATGAGATTGTCATAAAGTGGGCATGTCTGTAATGTTGAGACTCATGGGTATCCATATAACTTATTTACATCCAGATATATTGAGATGAGAGGTCAAGGGACCCATTTGAAAATGACCATGCCAGTTTTCCCTCGTCAAGATTTAGCCCAACCTTGGAGTGATATTTAGACCACTTTACGGATTGCTGGTGACATGGGTGATGCCTATGGATAATTTAGGAGGTTGTTTAGTTTCATATGATATCAGTATTCTAGCTTAAAAACCCAGGCTGCTACAGCCTCTTAAATGAAGTAATATTGACCGATGGCGCCTCAGAGGATTTTTTTCAAGCAATACCTTTTTTATACTTTGGGAAATACATTTGTTGACTTTCTGAAAGAGAGTCAGACATGAAGATTGTTGATACCGCTCAGCCAGGCAGTTTGGTAGCTTATCTTAGGATAAAGACTGAAAACGGGGGGGAAACAGCTAGCCTGGCTTTGTCCAACGGTTATAAAATCCACTTAGCCGCACCTCTAAAGCTCACTGATTAACACGTCTTGTTGCCGCTGAGGATGCCAGGCAACCACGGGAAGTTACTGTGCCTGGCAAGACAAATTGTGACATGTAACCCACTTGTTGTTTTTATACAGATAAACAAACTAATTATAACATGTTAATTAGTGAGCTTTAGAGGTGCTGGTAGATGTTTTTAGTTTTCAATTGGACAGAGCCAGGCTAGCTGATTTCAGTCTTTATGCTGAGGTAAGCTAATCAGTTGCTGGCTTTAGCTTTATATTTACTGAACAGATATGTGAAATAGTATTAATCCTCACTGAACTCTCTGCAACAAAATCAAATACATTGGTCAACTTTTTCTTCATGAGGATTCAAATCCTGTTCAAGGTCTCCTGCAACTGATTATACAATAGCACCTTTGCCAGGGCACTGGGTGGACCTGCTGGCTCATCAAACACTGCTTTGAATAAACCAAAACCCCACCCATCCCACGACACACACACACACACACACACATACACACACACACACACACACACACACACACACACACACACACACACACACACACACACACACACACGCCTTCTCTCTCTTTCTGGAGCAGGAGAGTCTGCGTCTCGTCCTCCTCTCGTCCCACTTACTCTGATGATCTGGTTTCTCACATTTTCACATGAACCCAAAGTTACCTGAGGTTTTGTAACCAATTTTTTTCTCACCATTCCAACAGATCAGTTTTTGCTGTTTGATAATAATCAGTTGTATTTGTACACATCTGGACACATTTGAAATATGGAGCACAGACGCTAAAATCAATATAAAACAAGTATTTTGAGAAGAAATTAGTTTTTTATTTCTCAGGAAGGGATGTCACTTTTTACCAATGGGTGCTCATGAGAGAGACCTTTCTGTTTGTTTTGAATTGTTATGAAAGGGCCCGTTTGTTTGACTATGCTGGCTGTTGTCAAGGAAACCCACATTCCCCAGAGTACTGTTCATGTTAATTGTTCTATTCCTCCCACTCCTCCTCTCGCTTCTGGACACGGACACAATCAAGCAAGTGTGGACGGCCTCACATGTTTGAATCCTCTCTCTTTATGTCCCTCTGTCTGTCTCTGTCTCCTTCTTTCCGTCTGTCTGTCTCTGTTCCTGTTTTGTATTTTCCTCTCTCTGTGCCTCTCAGGATCTTGTTGGTCTCTCCCATCCTGGACCTCTTCTCTCGCTCGTCCTTAGAGGCCACAAAACAGCTGTTTGGCAAAACAAGATAACCTCGTACGTACTTTAGAGAATTTATTTGCTGTGAAATTGTTTGAGCGGGGAGGACTTAAGCCAAGTTTAAAGCTCAAGGCAAAGCTAAAAGGAAGAGAACGCAACTGTTGGCAAGCACATTTGATACATACATTGTAATACCTCAAAAAAAGATTGTAGACAGTCTCATCTGCAGTTAAAGGAAATGTCCATGCTTGATTCTCAGCGCATTCCAGAGTTATTTGGTGATGAAGTCTTCAACCTTACTGTTTAGAGTATTTACTTACCTCCATTTAGCCATATGTGCTTATATGCCATTTTGTGAATTTCTGTTACCCAGAAAGCCCTGTAGAGGTCCCACATAGTGATGATTGCGTAGTAACATCAAACAAGCATTTTTATACTTAAATTGTTTGAGTATGTTGCCCCAACAATTACTTTATGTTGTACTTTACATATTGACAGTTGGGTTGATGGTACCCTGCCATGTATTCCTCAGGCCAAAGCATTCCCTTACTTATTAGATATTTGCATATCGCCTCCTATCTATGGTTGTGATAACAACTGAAAACGGCCATTCAATTGGCTGATAACATTCAAAGCGGGTGATGTAGGAGGGTACTCCAAGGTGTGGTCAGTACAATGTGACATCACTTTTGGGCGTAGTTACAGGTGCAACGGAGCACACTTCTGACTAGGATAGGAACATTCTGGGAATATTCAAGGTGGAAACTTTCAATGGGAAATAACAGTAATAATGGAAATATAGGGGTTATTTGTTCAGGCTGCATATACCATGCCATATGCAGATAAGTCCCAGACCTTTCTCCACAGCGCAGTGTGGAGTAGGCTAAGGTCTGGCTACACCACCTACGTTTCTATTCTGGAATAAGGGGAAAAACACTCTGACTTGTTTGTATTTCTTTAAACAAATCACAAGTGTCCTCGGCTGTGCTAAGCCCCAATAGGGAAGATAGCAAGAGTGGACAGACATCCAGCGTGTCTCTCACGCTTTGTTGAATTGATCTTTTATTAAATAAATGAAATCATTTAGCATTGTATTGAACTTTCATTGAACAATAAACAAACATTCCCCATTCTCCATCTTTGTCCACTTATCCGGGTGTTGGGTCACAAGGGGAGCAGCTCCAGCAGGGGACCCCAAACTTCCCTTTCCCGAGCCACATGAACCAGCTCCGACTGGGGGATCCCGAGGCGTTCCCAGGCCAGGTTGGAGATATAATCTCTCCACCTAGTCCTGGGTCTTCCCCGAGGCCTCCTCCCAGCTGGACGTGCCTGGAACACCTCCCTAGGGAGGCGCCCAGGAGGCATCCTTACCAGATGCCCAAACCACCTCAACTGGCTTCATTCCCCAAAAGACTAAGCCTAAATACATCCAAACAATATCCTCTCTATGGACTTCATGTCAGACTCTGATTTTATGTGTACATGTGTATTAAGCTTAACTTCCCTTGGAAGGTTTCCGGATATTTAGACCCTGACCACACCCATCAGTGATGCTCTATCTGGTCGGCTCTATGTGCTAGAGACTTAAAAAAAGAAAAACTTAAAATGTTATTCTTATTTTTTTACATGCAGTACAATTTAGTGAACATTTCAACCAGAGAGGGCAATGCAAGTATCTTTTTTTTTTAATGCATTCACATTTTTGCATCACACACACATGTATGTCAACTAAGGCAAAAAGAAGAAGAAAAAGCAATAGGGAATCATAATGTAAAATAAAAGCACACAATACACCGTAAAGTTTTCACCTAGTCATAGCATTTCCTCCTCCCCTCAGTGTCCTCTCGCAAACGAATGCTTTTGATGCTTGTCGAAGCATTTTCGCCTACAGGACTGTGGGTAAACCCCTTGGCTTGGCAGGTCATACTCTGACTCACATCCTTGTGAAAGTTATAGCAAAACATTTATGACATCCAGCAAGAGTTTTGGATTTCTTTTGCTATTTTTTTAGTTACCAATTTGGTATAATTTGATGGCCTTACAAATGTATTCATGCAATTTAAAGACATGAATACATTTGGATTGGATTCAAAGGCTTATTTGAACTCGCCTCACCTCTGAAGTCATTTTTCACTCGTTAGGCCAGCGCATGTAATCGAATCGAAGGGTAGTTAAATCAAAACAGTTTTTCTTTATACAAAGTTCTGTGGTATTTAGCCTTCAGCAATGGGAATGCTGGTCATGGGTGCAATTCATTTCCAATAGAAACATGATCTGACAGCACAGATGCAGAGGGAATGATGAGAGGGAACCGCTCTATTTTTTTCCTTAACTCTGGCTGTCTTTGTATCACCTCTCTAGAGATTTCTTTGATTTCCATTCTTCTAAGATTTTTTGTGGCATTTCCTATTGTCTTCATTGACAACTTTGGATGGGCTGTGAACCGTTGCTGTTGTGTGCCTGCAAAGCCGGTTTGAGATACTTTATGTGTTGTTAGGTTACACAAATAATACATGAAATGATATAACTGGTGTAAAATTGGCTCTAATTGTGTTAGTCTTTGTCCTGTATCATCATTGTAAAATATGTTCAGGTTGTGTTGAATGAGTTATGTTTTATTAAACTACAGGTCGTTTCATATAATTAGAAAACTTCTTCCAGCTAAGTCATGAATAATTCAGTCTGAAGATGGAGAGCCTGAGTAATAGTGGTAACGCTACCAGTTTTGTGGTAATGAATTAACAACCCCTATTCCTGTAAATTGAAATGTGATGTTGAAATATCCAGGGCATGTTCATGGTTTATTTGGCTGAATTGAATTAAATTCCCTTTTATTTATAATGTCAAACCATAACAGAGGCTATCTCAGGACACTTTGCAGGCAGAGCAGGTCTAGACCACTCTCTATAATTTACAGAGACCAACAATCCCCCTCAAAAGCAAGCATTACACTATTTTTTTTAAGTTTCTTCTTTAAAAGAAATAGTTTCTCCCTCAGACTGACAAAAATTAAATTAAATTTCTAAACCTTCTATATACGTATGTATCTTAACTGCCCTAAGGTCTCCATTTATTAAATTTGTATAAATAGATTTCATGAGAAATCATAAAGTATATTACAATAATTTGAAAAACTGTGGTGGCCATAATAACCAAAAACCTTAGAGTCTAATGCAATTTAAGGCATCTTATTGAACTTTGGTGACCAAGGCTAGCTGTGTCTCCAGCTACCTGTCTTTATGCTAAGCTAGGCTAATCATGCCCTGACTCCTGCTGCATAATTATATCAGTGTAGTAATGATATTATAATCAGTTATACACCAGGGGCGCTTTTTTCAATGAGATTAATTTGCACGTCAATATAATTTTTGGAATTGTTTTTGTCATGAGTACTTTCACACAGAATGTGAATATTATGCAGCAAAAATCGGACATCATTTTTTGGGGGGAACAAGGTAGATTTTTGTGAGCTTTCACACCGCAAATAAAGATAATAAATAAAGATTTTTCAAAATGTTGAATTATATGTTTAGACTGCTAACTCTTCAGACCAACATAGATACAGATAACCACACATAGACCATAGCTGGACAGTTGTCACAGCAGCATGAACTTGATACCAAATATGCTTCACAACAAAACACAACAATAAATCTAGGCCAAACCTTGTCATGTTTATTATCATACTGTTTACAATTTTTTTTTTTAAAGAATACCAGCAACATGCTTTTATAATTCCACGATCCTGCCTGCCAAAGGATGCTGTGAGTCAAACAACTACCCTATCTGCTTGAGTTTGCTCCCATCTTGATCCAAGTTGAGTCACTGTGAGCATCCACCCAGCCCCGAGAGAGCAACTACACACTGAGGAAAGTTATAGTCTGTCAGCCACAGATACCCCAGATATAAGCAATTCCTGTGAATCCAATCCATCTTTAAACCCTGTAGGTCTTTACAAAGGATTTTTTTTCACAGATGTCATCCAGGGATTGCCTCATTCTCACCCTAACCCAGAGAAATATGTATTCACTCTTGAGTTTGAATCATTTATGTGATAAAGAGACTTATTCTTCCCAGTCAAAGCTCATCTTGAGATAACATCTTGCCTCACAGCAATTCAAAATGTGTGTGTGCACTTTCAAGGGGGCAACAAGTGGTTTGGTATGTGGCACAAAGTCAGGAGAAATCATCTGCTCCACAGGAGACACTGTATTCATATATCTCATGCTCCTTTCAGAGCTTCAGGGACAGTACATGTTGAACATATCTGTGTGACTCAGATATCCCGAAACATCATCAACACAATGACTTTGTTGTTATTCAGCTGCAGGTTTCTTGTTATGCTTACATTTCTGATGGCAGGGACCATGATCTCTTTTTTTCCCTCTCTCTAAGTTGATCCTCTGTATTTCTGAGGATATCACAGCTCATAGGTCAGAGGTTAAACTCTACCAGCCAGGTGGTCTGACAACACGACTCAAGCTTGAACATGGAGTTTATCAGCATACCAGTAAGATCTCTTCTGACCATAATAAGCACCCAGCAGATCACAAATCATACTCCCTCAGCACTTCTGATGATGAAATTATCTCCTTTTGTCTTGTCCAGAGCCAATTGTCTCCGTGCATGTGCGTGTGTGAGTGAGTGAGATAGGGGTCAGGATTTTGACCTCCAATGGATCAGGCACCACTGACATTTTGTTTCCAAACTTTGTATAGTGTGTTTATTGGTATTAATACACATTTTACTAATACATTTCAGTACATTTAGCCAGATTCCCTTGGGTGCCCTCCTAAAGAAAGAACAAGTGTTGAAGCCATTCCACTGATTTTACTTTGATCCTCTTCACATGCATGTCATTTGTGATCATACTGATACCTATGTTCAGGTGATGCTGATTACAATTGCTGTTGTTCATGTTGACGTGTTGTTAATGATGATGATGACGATGATGATGACGTCAGGGGGGTGTTAACTCTATATTTAGACCTCACCTGAGCCAGGTGTGTGTGTATGACTAGAGGGCGGAAGGACAAACTATTTTCAACTTATTGTAGGAGCGGTCAGTAAATCAACACGCATTCGTTCGTAGTGTCACAATAATCCGTCTCTTTATTTCACAACTGCATTTTGTGAGACAAACGTGTTTTTTCTTGGTTTAAAGCAAGTTTATTGATGTTGCTGCTGCAGTTGTGAAATAAAGAGACAGATCATTGTGACACTACAAACAAATGCTCATTGATTTACTGACCGCTCCTACAACAAGTTAGGAAAAAGGCAGCACTACAGTGGTGAACCAGACTGAGGTAGCATTCAGACCAACTTTAGCTGCCCTTGAATGAGGCCAGTCCAGTGGGACAACCAAAGGATTAAGGATTGGACATAAAGTCAAATACAATTAAGCCTAAGGGGGATATGAATATCTGAACTAAATGGCATGGCAATCAATCTAATAGTTGTTGATATATTAGTCTGGACCAAAGTGGTGGGCCATGGTGGCCATTATTACCATCATTACCATCCTTAGAGCCTTGGCGCTATGTGACCAACAAGCATCAGAGTTAAGGCTTTACACCGAAATGCATCAGCAATCAATTAGTAGTAAATACAGAAATAATGTACACAGCGCTGCCGAGGACGGTCTGGCTAGTCCACACAGTATTACAGGATGGGAGAAAAACATGTTCTGGTTTACTGGCATTTCTTTAAACCAATCACAATTGTCATGAGCGGCGCTAAGCTCCACACAGAGCCGCTGTGAAATAGCCTCAGGAAGGAACTTGGTGGAACGTGTGTACTTTATATTGTTTTAGTCTTAAAACCGAGCCCTGGCTGTCTCAATTCAACCTGCAAAGATCTGAGGAGCAGTCAACCATAGTCTTTAAAATGTATAGTCTTTAATAATTTAAAATTTTAATAAATAGAAGGCGGAAATAGTGTGTTCTGGCGGAATTTTTGGCAGCACTGGAGCAATCCTGGAAGTGGAATTTCACGAAGATAGACTAGAAATAATCAAGTCAGATTAAGGTGAATATTTAGCTTTTTTGTCACAGTAGTGGTGTATTTTTTTTCTTGAAACTGAGCCTAAATTGTCACATTTCAGACTTCAAGTAGGCAGCTAGAAGTGAAGTTGTTTTAAAAGGTTTCTGTTTCAACCCTCCCAGGGATAATGTTTCTTGATGATATGTTTGTTTTGAATGGAATGAGAAAAAGAAAAAGTGCTTCCAGAAATCCCTGGAAGGCGTCAGATGTTTGTCTCATGAATCAGAGCATGATAATGGCTTATTCACAGATATAAACACAATAAACTCAGCTGGTGTTTGGCAGGAGAGATGCTTCATGGAGCTTAATGTTGTAATGTCAGTTTGAGGGAGGTAGAGAGACCAAATCTGAGACGCATGATTGCCCCCTAGTCTAATTGTTGGTCAATTGAAACTATCTAATTCAATCAGTAGGAATCAAAGCCCAAAACTTAAATAACTGTAGCTCAGCAAAGAGATGTGCTGTTTTTATCTCATATATGACATCATGGAATATAATCTGTTTTCTGGGTCTTTTCTAGTTATCATGCAAATGTTTTTATCCATAATCAGTGCAGTGCCAAAGATGACAAAATTTTTTTGGTTGAGATTGAAAGTTAACCGTTTGACCTTAGAAACAGCAGTTGTGAAAACAAGGTCCACCACGATACACACACATTTTAATCACATGCATTGCACATGACAATTCTGTTCTCTGTTCTGCACTGTCTATTCTGTTGACCATGCAGATCATCAGGGTGAAGTAAGAGCCTGAGCGTGTCAGAGCTGAAAGTGATTGCTGTTAGTCTTGGTCTTAAAAATAGACTTTGTCGGGTTGGGGGCTTTAACGCCACGGGCCAGGGTTGGGATATGGCTGGAGTTGTTGCCCTGAGCAGGGCTCTACTGCAGGGTAGCTTGTGAATAGGGATGTAATGATTACCGGTGTAACGGTAAACCAGGATAAAAATGTTGATGATAACAATTACCGTTTTCATTTAAAATATAATTATCACGGTGTGGAAACCCTGTGTTGAATCCTTCCCAGCTTCATCCGAGTGTGCTGACGTTGCTGCGCAGGTGCACTGCGTTGCCTGCAACATGCGCTTCTTGAAGTTGGATATGGCGGAATGAGGAGATGACAGCGCTCAGGACCTCTAAGAGGACTAAGTCTGAAGAATGAACATATTTTGGTTATTATAAGAATGCCAAAGGACAGTTGATTGAAGATAGTTATCTGTCTGCAGAACAAGCAGGAAAAAGCTGCTGCTAAAGACATTGAACACACTTTTAAAAATGCACCAATAATACCAAAAACGTAATAATTTTGGTCACTATAGCCGTGACGTTAAATTTTCATACCATCACATCTGTAATTTTGAATTTCTCCCTGGGGATCAATAAAGTTTTATCTTATAACCTATAATGATACATCATCATTTATTTGTTGATTGTATTTTGTATTGTTAATCTAAATCTGCAAAGTAACTTAAGCTACTAATTTAAATGTAGTGGAGTAAAAAGTACAATATTTGCCTCTGCAATGTAGTGAATTAGAGGTATAATGTAAAATACGCAAGGAAAATACCTCAATATTGTACTTGAGTAATGTACTTTGTTACTCCACCACTGCTGTATTTGCCAAACAGGCTGAGCAACTAACACAAAAACACGTGTTCACACCAGAAAATATTTACAGTATATGTAGGCCTAATCATCGTTTGACCTGTCTTGCGCCCACAAAACAACTGTTGCTATATATAGTAACCAGGGCAGAATCCCTGACCAACAGGAAGTGTGGAGCTTTTCGGGTTAATGAGCTTCCCGTGTGGGACGGGGTGTGTTCACAGCAGGAGGGAGACCTCTGAGTCATTCTGACAAAGGGGATTTTCCATGTTTTTATGACAGTGGGTATATTGTTTTAGTTTCTCAGGCTGTTAATGTTTTCCTGTCTGGGCCATTTTTTAGTTTTTATTTATTATTATATATTTAAAATATTTCCACATACCAAAGGGTGTCTTAACAAGGTATGGAATTTTGCTACTTGTGCCACTATTTTTTTTAATAAAGTAGGGAAGGGCACTTGATTTGAGTTATTTATTGTCATATGGACAACAATTAAGCAGTTGTTGGCAATAAAAATCTTAGATCACAGGCTCCATCCAACAATGCTTATTAAATATGTAGGCTATAAAAGAAAAGCATGTAACTAAAACAAACTGAAACTAAGACATAAAATTGTTAAAGTTAAGTTAATATGGAGATAAAACATAACCTATAATAATAAATAACTCATATATTTTATATAGCCCATGTTCTATTTTCCACTTGTTCAGTTTCACTTGTTTCATCTAATCAACTACATCACCTAATTTGAGAGAATGTCATTTTGCTCAAACCGGCCCTTCTTATCCTGTTTTATTTCTGGTTCTTGATGCTTCTTCATAATCAACTTACCTGCAGTAGAAACGAGGAACTTTCCAACTGGCAAAATGTAACAGTTCTTGATTGTAGGTTTTCACTTTAATCTGTCAGACTAAGGTTGAAGTGTTGTATTATTGAATACATACAGTCTCGGTCAGGGGCTGCAGGAGCTGTAGCACACACACACACACACACACACACACACACACACACACACACACACACACACACACACACACACACACACACGCACGTGTCAAAAAATCTGTGTTGGGAGGTTGGTTGGGGTGGTGGATGGGTCAAACAACACAGGACTTTCACCCAGGAGACCAGAGATCATGTCCCGTGTGTCATGATTCCTAAACCCCACCGTCGCATTGTTCTTTTCTTAAACCCAACCAGTTATTCTTTTCCTAAACTAACCCGTTCTCTTTTTCCAAAACCCAACCCGTCCGCTGTATACAACCAACTCGTTCTTCTTTTCCTAATCGCAACTCATTGTCCCACAACCCACGACCTTTTCCTTAACTTAAGGGGCCTTGTTAATTTCACGGAATTCTTCCGTGGTCCCATCACAGAATTTTGTTTGGCAGCAAAAAAAACTGTTGTATTTTATGGCATAATTAAACATAGGTATGTTTAGGCATAACATGCAATAAACCAATCAGTGTCATCTCCTATTCTCTTTAAATGCAAGGCGTGTTTGTACCCTGGTGCATTGCTGTTATGATGGTGGATTTGCTGAGCAGGAAGGAGAGAAGAAACTTATCTGCTCTTGCGAAACACACACGCACACGCACACACGCACACACGCACACACGCACACACGCACACACACACACACACACACACACACACACACACACACACACACACACACACACACACACACACACACTCTCTCAGTGGCTGTGCTTCCGCATTTTGGCAAGTTATCAACATTATTTCCATCTTTCTTTAGTTTCCCATCATTCCCAGCTGTTCACATCTTTCAAGCCTCCACTCATTAGCAGCAGGCAATTACGGGGCTGGAATGGAGGTATTGTTCTGAATCCTATTCAAACACAGACATCCACACACACACACTGACATTGAATGTGGTGTTGGTGTTCAGGCAGAGCAGCAGTGTAATCAGTAATACTGCTGCCATATCGTGACCATGATACGCTTCCAGCTGGATCATTCTGGCGTCTCTAGAGGCTCCTCCCTGTTTTATCTGCCAAACTGTTGCATACATTTTGTTTTTTCTACCTTGTGCTGTCAGACTGGACTGAAGCTGCAGATCCCTGTGACCTGTATCTTCATCATATCAGGAGACACCCTCTGTCTCAGTCATTAAAGGATACAAAACAAGTGCAGAAGGATTGCAGTGGATAATCTGTAGTCGATTAACAAGTGATGACATGGGGGCCGGCTTGCATCCATTATACTGTGACTCACACAGTGTGAGTGAGAAAAACGTGTAGTCAATCTCCACTTTGATGAACTAATAGAATAAACTTGATGAGCCTCAGTTGCTCTTTCTTGAATATATAAGTTTATTACAACACAAACATATCAGAGAAGTACATTTTGCTCATAATACTAAATACAGGACTTTTACAGTGCTTTTGACAAAGTGTTTTTGCACTACTTTAGTTAAGGATGTGAGTACTTCTTCCACCATTGATGGTCAGTTAATACCTCTAAATGCTTTTAGACACAATGTGTCATGGTTAAAGTTACCCTTGATATGCTTAGCAACAAAAGGATTGGTAGAGAATGCAACTAAATACGTTTCCTTTTTGGTAATGAGGAAAGTAATGTAATAACTTGTTTAATGTATTTAATAACTGATTCCTTTTTTTGATTGAATAGTAAAAACAGTATACTTACTGTCAATAAATAGTAGTTTACTAGCGAAGCTGCTGCCAGTATATAACTGTAAATTTACTGTGAAAAGTTATACAGTGTAACAGTGGGAGCTTTATATTTTATGACTGGCTTTTAAGCACATACTTTAGTTTCTCTCCTTCACTCAATCACTCTCTCTCCTTCCCATGTCTACTGTGCTCTGAGTGACCCTGCTAGCATAGTTTGACCATAAACAGGCATGAGAGACAGCTTATTTCTTAGAAACACACAAACATAACATGCAGATGTGCACATGTATGTATGTTCACACAAAGACACACAACAGAAAATGTGACTAATTTTAGTTCATAAGTGTTTAATGCAAACCCCACCGGCTCTTTTTAGCAAATAAAACAACACGCTACCCAGGCAGACTCAGACTTGGTTTGAGAAGCTTTGTAGCTAATTTGTCTCGTGCTTAACATGGCAGTCATGATGCTGTGTAATTTGCAACCCACTGGATGAGCAGTTTAAGTGCAGTAAAGTAACTTTCAGCTAAAGAAACGGTTTCTAAATTACCCACCGTGCTGTACAATTGAATGGCATTGCACCACAAATCACAGTACACACACACATCCATGCTGACCTCCCTGTGCCAATAAGGGCTCCCTACAGCAGCTGTCTCTTCATGCTTATAATTGAAGATGTGTATTGTGTATTACAGTGGACAGGAACCTTAGTTAATATGCTGGAGACAGGCAAACACAAAGGTACAGACAGTTGAAAGTAAGATGGGATGAATATGTAGAGAAGAGGTGGTGAAGGATGGGAAGTCATCTAGAAGGACATTAATCAAAGTCCAAAAGAAAAACAATTAAAGAGGGGACAGAGGAAGGATGATCATGCACTGTTGCTGGTCAGAGAAAATGCAAAATGCGGAAAAAAGAAGAAGATTAGAATGGAATCCATATAATACAGCCAATGCTTCCCTTAGGCAACACTCATTTCTCTGTGTATCTGCCTGTATTGAGGTATTCATGTGTGAACCATCAGGATGTACCTTTATGACTGGAAAAGGAACAGGAAAGGAGGAGGCTTCAACAGAACAGTAGAAGAATGTTTGTGTCAGGAAATGACATTTTTTGACATGCAGAGTGTGTGAGCCTTAGATGCCCTTTGCATGATTGTGTGAGACAAAGACTGTGTGTTCATATTGTATTTAACACATGCAGTTAAGAGCTTTAGGGAGCAGGCGGGGTTTTTCTGGCCTGTACTGGTTTCAGCACTGGAAACAGATTTTGCTTCTCAGACGTACTGAAAATGACTTTAATCAACAACAGATCTCACTTTCATCATCATCAATTATTTCTGATAACTTAGAGTAATTTAGATTTGTTTTGTCAGAGAAAGAAGTGATTGCAAACAGACTCATAGCTTCTCATTCAGTTTTTAAACATCAATTGTGAAGCCTGTCAAGCTTTCTGTTTCCCAGTACTTATAAAACGGTGCCAGTGCTGGAACAGTGCCTGAACTGATACTTAATACCATACAAAAAAGAAAGAACAGAACAAAACGATAATTGACGACAATAAAGAACTGCTTGATTGTTGCTAATTCCATAAGGTCAAATTTAAATAATGTATTTTTAAATCTAGTATTTAAATATTATCAGTGACCAGTCAATTGCTGTTATAACCACTAAATGGCAATAGGGTACTTGACAGCTTGAGTTGCACTTGAATGCACCATGAGCTTACAAGGTGCAATTTAATGCACCATTAAGTCAGTATTGTTTCTCATCTCTGACTCTGGCAGTGGCCATAGTGTCTCAAAGTGCAGTTGGCCAACACTGTGTCTTTAGCTGCAGACTGTTGTATATCCCAGTCTTGAAATCGTGTGTAATATAGTCACACTTCAGGCCATTTTGTTTTCAGCATTTTCAGCCAGCTCCTAGCTAACTGTAGGCGAACATGATCTGCCGCCAAGTGTAATGTCAACTAGCATCGAGTGCAGTGATGCCTTTCTTGCCTGAAACATCCTTTTGGGATTACCAGTGTGCAGCGCAGGCATTTAAGTGGCACCAAAATGAGGCACTTAAATCTGAGTTGTCATTTGGTCGTTTATAAATCAGTTTCATATTGGCACCGGTTTTCGGTACCCAACCCTACTCAAGTGAGGCTTTTATTACATTACCCTAAACTCTGAGAGTATCCAGGACTGGCTTCCACACAGAGAGAAATATACCACAGTGAATGTGCTTGTCATGAACAGGGCTGTTTTTTTTAACATGACCTGTAACCCCATAGTATAGCCAGATATGCTAATGATTGCAGCTTTTGTTACAGCAGACAAACGTACTGTTTAAGCAATTTCATATGTTGTTCTTGAGCACTTCAACATGTGGAGGAAAATAAGTATTTGAACACCCTGCTATTTTGCAAGTTCTCCCACTTAGAAATCATGGAGGGGTCTGAAATTGTTATTGTAGGTGCATGTCCACTGTGATAGACATAATCTAAAAAAAAAATCCAGAAATCACAATGTATGATTTTTTAACTATTTATTTGTATGATACAGCTGAAAATAAGTATTTGAACACCTGTCTATCAGCTACAATTCTGACCCTCAAAGACCTGTTAGTCTGCCTTCAAAATGTCCACCTCCACTCCATTTATTATCCTAAATTAGATGCACCTGTTTGAGGTTGTTAGCTGCATAAAGACACGTGTCCACCCCATACAATCAGTAAGAATTCAACTATTTTGTCTCTAGTGTCTTTGGACAGCTCTTTGGTCTTGGCCATGTTAGGGCCAAGACCAAAGAGCTGTCCAAAGACACTAGAGACAAAATTGTACACCTCCACAAGGTTGGAAAGGGCTACGGGGAAATTGCCAAGCAGCTTGGTGAAAAAAGGTCCACTGTTGGAGCAATCATTAGAAAATGGAAGAAGCTAAACATGACTGTCAATCTCCCTCGGACTGGGGCTCCATGCAAGATCTCACCTCGTGGGGTCTCAATGATCCTAAGAAAGGTGAGAAATCAGCCCAGAACTACACGGGAGGAGCTGGTCAATGACCTGAAAAGAGCTGGGACCACCGTTTCCAAGGTTACTGTTGGTAATACACTAAGACGTCATGGTTTGAAATCATGCATGGCACGGAAGGTTCCCCTGCTTAAACCAGCACATGTCAAGGTCTGTCTTAAGTTTGCCAATGACCATTTGGATGATCCAGAGGAGTCATGGGAGAAAGTCATGCGGTCAGATGAGACCAAAATAGACCTTTCTGGTCATAATTCCACTAACCGTGTTTGGAGGAAGAAGAATGATGAGTACCATCCCAAGAACACGATCCCTACTGTCAAGCATGGGGGTGGTAGCATCATGCTTTGGGGGTGTTTTTCTGCACATGGGACAGGGCGACTGCACTGTATTAAGGAGAGGATGACCGGGGCCATGTATTGCGAGATTTTGGGGAACAACCTCCTTCCCTCAGTTAGAGTTGAAGATGGGTTGAGGCTGGGTTTCCAACATGACAATGACCCGGCACACAGCCAGGATAAATGGCTCTGTAAAAATATCAAGGTTCTGGCGTGGCCTAGCCAGTTCCAGACCTCCCAATAGAGAATCTTTTCAAACTCCGTGTTTCTCAGCGACAGCCCAGAAACCTGACTGATCTAGAGAAGATCTGTGTGGAGAAGTGGGCCAAAATCCCTTCTGCAGTATGTGCAAACCTGGTGAAAAACTACAGGAAGCGTTGCAAACAAAGGCTACTGTACCAAATATTAACATTGGTTTTCTCAAGTGTTCAAATACTTATTTGCAGCTGTATCCTACAAATAAATAGTTAAAAAATCATACATTGTGATTTCTGGATTTTTTTTTAGATTATGTCTCTCACAGTGGACATGCACCTACGATGACAATTTCAGACCCCTCCATGATTTCTAAGTGGGAGAACTTGCAAAATAGCAGGGTGTTCAAATACTTATTTTCTTCACTGTATACATATTTGCATCTTTGAGTTTGCTGTTTTCTCCACTATGTTCACCAGTCGCTGTTTGTTGCTGGCCTGGTTGATGAGAGCAGTGAGAGTGAACCAAACCAGTATAAAGTTATGGGCCATAAAACCAAAACAGTGAGCTGAAACATGTTAAAATGTATAGCTGAGGGAACTGCAAAGTGATTCTCTATGGGTTTGTCACTTGCACATAGTCAATGGTAATATCAAAATGTTGATTTAAAGTATCTTAATTTTGACACATATCATGACACAGTAGGGTTGAAGCATCTAAACTACATGAATATACATATATCCTGCTCATTTCAT
This sequence comes from Etheostoma perlongum, assembly GCA_026937815.1. Lineage (NCBI taxonomy): Eukaryota > Metazoa > Chordata > Actinopteri > Perciformes > Percidae > Etheostoma > Etheostoma perlongum. The sequence continues at coordinate 20,670,134 of CM049371.1, read as the reverse complement.
TGAACTCTTATCATATTCTATTCATTCCAGGTTTTCTTACAGTGGGCATACACACAGTCAGTAAACAACTGATCATGCGTTGGCTGTCATTCAAAGACACAGCCCACCTGCTCTCACAATGTGTGGTGGTTCATGGGGATTGCGCTCCGGTCATTGTGAGATGGCGTGTGGGCAGTGTGGGAACATCTGGATCTGAAATGAAGCTTGGACACATAACTGTCAAAACCAACCACAATCTGCCTGCCAGAATATCCGTTAGCCCTGGCCCGGGCTAGCCCTGGGAAACACGGAAACATGCACACACAAAAGAGAAAAGGAGAGGGAAGAGACAGGAAATAGAGGGTGTTTAACAAGTTTCCTTAATTATACACATTTCCTCCAGAAGATACAAGTTCACATTTGAGTCAACTACAATGTAACACATTTGTGCTGCTGTGCAAATTTGTTTTTCCTCATATAACCCCCTCCATTGGCTATCAGTCAACAAGTGCATGACAAACAGCATATAGTATGTTGATGTTGGTCTGCTGTCTGCTTCTCTCATGAAGCATAAATGCCCCATGAGACAGTAACCTCCACCCCGCTAATAACCCCTCAATCTTCTCCAGTGTCCCAGCTTGGACGACATCACCTAAGCGAGCCTAATCAAAGACGATGAGTCCATAACAAATGTAGTCACCAGATGTTGATTCCAAGTCCTAAATCCTTAGTATTTTATTCAACTACAAACCACCCAGAGAGTAAGTAATCCATGCTCAAAATATGAAAAAGTATCGATCTCTGAATGCAAATGAACGGACTTCATAAGAGGAAATGTCAATCTTATATGATGTTCATTTTTCTACTATAAGTTCAATATTGTTTTTCACTAACAACAAAACAATGAATTATCCATGCAATTATATGGAACAAGGCTTTAGGAGCTTTCCATCTTTACTCTCCTCCCTGTTACATTGCATTCAAAGATTGACACTTTAAAGACATGCATGCTGAGTAACTAGGACTACAGCTGAAAATTAGCCGACTGGCAAACACTGGCGCATTTGCAGAAATGTTGATTAATGTGCATTGTCCTAAGAAAATAAATGAATCTTAACTGTTTGACTGGCGAGAAGTCAATGAGTGGAAATACCAGCTGCCAAGGTGAGTCGTTGAAAACCGTTCTTTTTTAGTAAACTCTGTGTACACAATGTTCTCAATGCTCAAGTTCATGTGTAGAACCCCTGTTGTTACGTCGAGCAAAGTTTAACGTTATGTTGAGCCTTCTTAATGCTTTAAAAATAGCAATTTTGATGCAATCACAGTAGTGCCTCTAGCTCTCCCATTCAAACGGCCATTTGACCAAAAATGAGAATACGGTAAATCATAAAAGTGGCATTTCAAAAGTTTGACTTGGTTACGTGCACAGAAAGACCTTAGGTTGCGTAACTCTTTTGACGAGAGTTACACTTTAAAAGCTTTTGACATTACAACTAATAACTGGAAACTTGCCCTTAAGCACAAGTCCTAACGTCAGCATGCTATTTTCACTCTTTTTTTCCCTTATTCAGGGGTTGATCCCTCTCAAATAAATTTCTAGGAATGTCTCACTCACTAAATTTTGGTTTAAATCTATGACTGTATCTCTCACTCTTGTAAAGATTACTTCATGCATATCTCAACAGGTCATTTTTTACAAGCTTAGAAAAATAGGTTGGAAAAGTAGTGTTTTCAAAAATACTCCCGTGACCTAATTTATTATAAAGCAACTGTTTTAATGGAAGGTCTGTTCTGGATCACATACCTCTTTCCTGTGATACAACATCCATGAGGTTTCTGTACCCCCACACCCCCCACCCCCACACAATCTGTCAGTTAGTAAATTAATCAGCCACTGTGTTGGGCAGTCAATTGTGCATCTGTTTTTGTACAAATACTTTCCAAATGCCTCAATGAGCTCATTAAGGGAATTCTGGCTTCAGAGAGAACTGGGACCACAGCCAGGATAATATTGTCATGATCCTGGAACACATTTATCATCTATAGAAACTCTTCAAACCAGTCCTCCCATATTGAGGCCACATACCTTCTTTCATCTTCATTTTTTTGTTGTTTTCCCTTACTTATCTTTTTCCTCCAATTTGTTTTAACCACTGGTGGCTTATTTTCACACCTTCAAAAGCAAAAAAAAAGAGACTGCATTTACTATAGAGGAGGATTCTTACACTGGGCCTCTTAACCAAACTGAATGAGAGATTTGCTCAAGGGGGTCAAGTAAGTTTAATTTATATAACCCAAAATCACAAATTCATCTCAAAGGTCTTTACAATCTGTTTAGTATACACAGTGTACAGATAGGGTATTGCTATTTCAATCCTGAGTAGCTATTAGGGTGTCGCTGTTTATTGATGATGATTGATAAGGTGTTTATGCTGGTTGCTATGGTGTTACTAGGTGGTTGCTAGGGTGACGGAGGCCATTGCCGTATTAGGTGGGTGGTGATGGCGCAGTGGATATGACACATGCCTTTAGTGTGGGAGATCTGGGCTTAATTCACACTGCGAAACATCAACCAATGTGTCCCTGAGGAAGACACTTAACCCTAGCTGCTCCAGAGGTGTGCAACCTCTGACATACAGTATATAGCAATCATAAGTCTCTTTGGATAAAAGCTTCAGCTAAATGACATATAATGTAGGTGGTTTCTGAATGCATTGAAAATATGCTGATATCAGATCATTTTTAACACTATTAAACAACAAAGGATATTAGTATTATTGTAACATGCAAACTTAGAATATATTAATGCCAAAAACAACACTATTCTAGGAGAAATACAAAGTACAACAAACATGAACTCCAAGGACTAATTCAGGAAAGGAGCAAGAAGAAATCTCACATTTAAACAGAGGATAGTGCATGCTGCACACCAACACATCCAAGTATCTTTAGTGATTGTCACATGATGAGTTACAAAGGTTGAGGTCTTGTTTAGGTATTAAAGTGCTGCTCTAGGCTACACTGTTCAGATCATGAACTGTGAGCCAGAAAGATAATAGGAGTCTTTCCAGATGTTGGTCTCTCCACAGTTGGTGGTCCTCCTCTTACACTGGCAGCAGCGCCTGTACTGCTCAAGCTTATCAACCAGGAGTTGACCAGCAGACCTGATCACGGACAGAAAGCAAAAAGCAAAAGAAGAATGGCTGAATGGCCAAAAAAACATGTTGTATAGCATGAATGATGTAGGTCAAGGTGTATCTTTTAGGTCAGTCAGTACCAGGGCCTGAAATTAACACCCGCCCACCCCCCCAAATGAAAGTATGGGTGAATTTTGCAATTGGCGGGTAACACTGTCAATCTACCTGCCACATTAGCAAGTAGCCAATGAGAATGGAGTGATTCAGACACGTAACTATCAGTAAGCAGGGTTCGCAGTTGCTTACGGGCCCGGACCAAGCAGGGGCCCCGCACCACTGGAACACATTGATTGACAGCCAGGGCCCCCTAACGCATTTTCATTACTCGCGACAATCCCAGCAATCCCATGTGCAGCCACTAACCAAGCGAGAGTGAGAACGGGTCAAATTAATTTCCATGTTTCTGATATGAAGACTAGACGTGTGTGACTCGAACATCTCACCTACAAAACATCCAGCGAAAGATGGTGCTAAACATTTCCAATCATCCTGCCAACATGTATACATTTTAACATCAAGGTACGCTGTAGCAGGGCGGCTGCTCCGTTCCCCCGCAACTGATGCACGCACACACACATAAACACACATAATCACACACGGTGGATGCAGGAAAAACCGCAGATGAGACATACAGGATGACCTAAATTGAGGACAGCTACATTATTGTTGGTGCAATGATAAGTTAAAGTCCAATAAGTCCGTTATCAAACCATATGATTGTGTGTCCCAGCCCAGGATAGAAAATTATGCCTTTATGGTGGATAATCAAGTAGTGGGGGCCCTCCCACTACAGCACGTGATGATGTCGCAATGTCTACGAGTAGGCTATCATGAATAGGATAGGATAGAGTTCTCATAGAGAAACAGCAATTCCTGTTTTTCACCTTTGTGAGGCAAAAAAAAGGGCTGGTAAAAAGTGACTGTGGGTCATTTATTATTTAAAAATCCACCTGCCAAAAGTTAACTTCAGGCCCTGGTCAGTTCCAAGGTCCAGTACATCACAATCAGATGAATGTTGTAGCCAAACTCAGGAGAGCATTTATTCACAATTAGAGCAATGTGTACAGTGTTACAGCCTTTCAAAGTTGGATATGTTTTACCTTTAGTCAAGCCACTTTAAATTTGTGTATGTAAGATGTCAAAATGGGCCAGTTGTTTGTGTCTTAGATAGCATGTCGGAACATTGTCCCAGGGTGCAACAACTTCAATGCCAGTCAGACTAGGCATCGGCCGGTTACCGGTTTCAGGGTTTGAAAAAGTCACGGTTTCAATCACTAAAATTTGCCGTCATACCGTTAAAAATAAAATATAATATATTCAATGGAAAAAAGTTAGTTTTTTTTTATCCAGACATTTAAAAACAACACATTGTAAAGCTGTCATTGCAATACCATGAAACTGATATTGAAAGTGATATTTATGCTGAAGGTTATCATACCGTCAGAATGTTATACTGGCCCCTGCCTGAGTCAGACTAAGTACCACATTGTGTGTGTGAATGGTTAACCAGCGTATGATTATTTAAATAGATGTAAATGCATCGGTGAATGTTATGCAATCGCAAGGTAGTCCTACATCTACACACCTCAGGAAGTGCCTCTCCTCGTCCTCCCGCTGGTGTTTGAGCTTCGCACTACGATGCCACTCATCTTTCAGTGACTTACTGATGTCCTGCTTCTTCTCAAAGCGACTTATGCGGTCCAATATTAACCTGGACAGAAAAAAAATACCACAGAAAGACAAACTAATTTACACAGAAGGAAAACATTTTTGGACCAAGGTTGCTGCTTTTTCTCTAATTCTTGATTGTTATCCAGCCTTTACTCACTCCATTCTGTTGTGTTTGAGAACTTCTCTCTCTTTCTCCAGCTGCTCTCGGCGGTTGTGCAGTTCTTCTTTCTTCCTCTGAGTGGCAGCATTGAAATTTCCCTGGAAGACCTACCAGTATGTAAAATAAAATCACATCATCTTTAATAAAATAGTAGATCAATTTAAAAAATAAAAAAAACACACACACACACACACGTCAGTACCAGACATCAGAAAACATGAACTTAAACACAGATATTAGATCTTTTTCAAGAAGACTAAAATGGAGGCAGGAATACTAAAATAATAGTTTGGTGCAATGTTAGAACAATATAAGTAATAACCAGTCACCTAATATGTGTTTTGTATGTGTGTGACTTACATTAACAGGCCTGATAATATTTGTTGGCCTGTCAACCAAAAACCAGTGGTAGAAAAGAAGTACATTTACACAAATACTTTAGGTATGATTTTGAGAAACTTGTATGTACCGTATTTACATTTTATGCTACTTTAAACATTAACTTCACACCATTTTAGAAGGCAATAATGTAGTTTTTACTCCATCAAATGTATCTAACATCTATAATTTGTAATAATTTTCCTGGTAAACATTTTAAATATAAAACATTTGATCAACAAACTGTGATGCATTTTTAAAGTTTAAGCACCCTACTCTATTTAAAGAAGTTTAATTATCTGCATCTCAACCAACTGCAACATAAAACTTCAGATTACAAATGAATGCATCAATGATTGAATGAATGAATGAATGAATAATCCAATAATATAATTTATAACAATAGCTCATGAATTCTACACTGTGGTATTGCTATTTTACTTTAGGTTCTGAATGCTCTTCTGTCAGCGTCATTGCAAAAAAAAACAATGCAGAGATAATTACTATTACTAATAACTATAATTTCTTATTTCTGACATCTGCAAGAGGCCACATCTGGAAAAATGAAGTTTATGGCAGCAATAAGACCTTCTGTGCCCTCTGTCGGCTCTCTGCGTTATTGGCTGCTGTCTCACAGCGGTTAAACCCGGAGTTGTCATGCTGGCACTCTGGAGGGTCTGTGCACTTCTTATCTCCCACCTAAAGGAAAGAACAGACTCGTTTCAGTCTGGTTACCAGACTATGGCATAATACCGCCCCTGGGCCAGATATACTGTGGTGGCCATGTTCTTTTTGGCCCACAAGGTCAAAACAAAGCTCAGTGAATTTTATTTTGCAGGTGCCCTTTGTTGTTATCTCAAAAAATATATTGGTTATCAGTTTTTTTTTGTTTTGTTTTTTTAAATATGACAATGCAGGAGAACCTGAGCTATTGTTTAATGTGCCATGCATTCTTCTTCCTTACAACTTCTGACAGTTCAGTCCCAGATTCAAAGTGTTATGCTAGTAGCTGCTAATGTAGCCTTAAGCTGCCTAAGAGATGAGGACAGGGCTACAGACAGAACTCCACACCCCCGGATTTCTATTTTCTAACATTAAAGTTTTCAGCTACAACCAATGCTGTGTCAAGTGACATCATGAGTCAGCTCCCCAAGACCTGTAAACAGACTTTGCTGTGTAAAACTATGCTTCTTTATTAACAAAGTCGGAAAAATTCCGGTAAATCCAGTAAATGGTTTATTTAAATGGAGGTTTAATGACAAGATGTGACTCAGACATTTTTTTTATAGTGCAATAAACCAAGTAACCAGATCCAGTTTAACATGTTTTTAATGCTTTAAGTGTTTGGTCTGGGCAGCCTGCTGGCACAGGATGGGCGGCAGCTTTACTCTGCTGCCTTCCTTTGACCTACAACCTTCCTCAACCTGAACAACACAACACCAAATATATATATATATATATAGATATATATGTAGATATATACACTACCGGTCAAAAGTTTGGGGTCACATAGAAATTCCCATTGCACTCCATTGTAGACAGAATACCAGCTGAGATCAGTTGCATTGTTTTTTTAACCAGGGCAGCTGTTTTCAGATTACATTATGTGCTTACATAATAGTATAATGGTTCTCCAATGTTTTTCTAGTTTTTTATTTTTAAATGATAGATTAGTACACAGAATGTGCCTTTGGAACATTGGATGAATGGTTGCTGATAATGGGCAGTGTAGATATTGCATTAAAGATCAGCCCCCCCACCCAAATTAGCAGGTATTCTGTCTATAATGGAGTGGTATGGAAATGTATAAGTGACCCCAAACTTTTGATCCGGTATGTATCTATATAGATATATCTATTTATCTATATATATATATATATATATATATATATATATTTTTTTAAAGCCTTTTAACACCAGAGCTATTATGTTAACCAAAACTAACATTATAATAAAAACCAATGACCCAATATTGCTGCGTGTGTTTGTAAAACATGTTGAAACACAAGAACACGTATAACCTAATGTTAATGAACTCAAAACATTGTTTGTTTACTAAATTGCTTGTGTTGGTTTGGTTTTAACTGCTACAATACAAAGACTACAAAAAATACTCACAACATATTTAGCTAAAGTCTGACAGCCAACTTTGTGAAGACATTTTCTTGCCTGAGTGTCCAGAGCCCTCTTGTAATGCATAGTTTGCTTGTGTTTCTGCTGGAGCTGCTTAGCCTTTTGCAAAGCTATCCTAAAACACACACATACACACCAGATGACACCCTGTTTATCACAACAGATGACTATATAAAATTCCAGAACGCGTTACTGCTGTTACGACTCACTCCTGGACCAGCTGGACCTGGTCTAGACGCTCCATGAGGCGACGGTTCTGCTGGTCTTGAGCATCATGTTGCCGCCGTGTCTCTATCTGGCTCTGAAGCTCGTTCATGTAGCTATGCTGCTGGATCCTCCTGGCAGGAGTGAAGGGCCGAGCCGGAAAGACAAATGAAGTCTAAACACAAGCAGCCAAGAGAAGACTTTAGCACTTTGAGTTACCTTAAAACGATGCAGTGAGACAATAGTTGATCAATTTTATTTCATGTTTAAAGTAATAATCTACAAGATTGGTATTTATGCTCAGCATTATTTCTGCAATAGCCATTCAGTATATGTATTTAGATTCAGCAAAACAACATGAGTTTGTTTGGCTGCACTGTAAACAGACGCTTCTCTGATGTACTTCTTACCAGCTAGCTGCTCAAGGAGTGTTACCTAAATTACCAGGACTGAACTCATAACATCCAGGTTCTACTCACAGGGAAGAGAGGGCTGTAAGTTTTCTCTTTCTTCTCTGACATTTTCAGGTTGAATGTAGCAACCTGCTTTGCATGCTGACGGTGCTCATTCAGCTTTTCCTGACAGATGAACACACAAAAACACACGCCTTTTATCATCATATTGACTGGAAACAATAGACACTGAGAGCACTGATGACATATACAGGGTAGACTATGATCTTTTTCAGAGGGAGGTTTTATAGAACCATTAAATAATATTGGCAAAATCAACATGCAAAGCACTTAAATGTATTTAAATTTTAAATTTCAACATCAACCAACACCTCTTGCCCAGACAAAGCTGTTTTCTCAGCTCTCTGGCACCAACCAGTCTGGAACCACCATTAACTCCTCAATTGTTAAGATATTTTTATTGTTTGTGTTTTTATTGCTGCTTTTACTTTCTCTTGACATAATGCTTTGAGTTTAATCTTACTTCTGCCTCTGACCTTGGAACCAGCAGTTTCTCCATCCACAGTCTGTTTTGCTTTGACTAAAAACCACAAAAGAATCACCAGAGTACTCCCAAATCGCAAAGACTCTGGGAAGGTCAATGTTGGTCTCTGAGTCGGTCCAACATCTTGATTATTAATAATAATAAATAACTATTTGATGGATGGCTCTTTGGTTCATTCATGTTCCTTCTCAGGATCAGTTGTAATACCTTCTGTGATTCCCTTCATGTAGCACATTCATCAGCTCAAAATGTACTTTTATCCAATACTTATGACCGAATACTTACAAAACTAACAACATTTTCATCAGCCGTTGCTGTGTTTGTGTTACAGTAATTAAATGAGATTAAATTAAAAATGAAATATATGTATGAGCATTTATTTCATCCACACCTTTGAATAAAATCATATGAGATTAGATTTACCAGAAAACCAGTGGTCATAGTGTGCAATTTATAAATACAGTAGAAGTAAGCGAGCCACCTTGTTGTTCTTGAAGGACAAAACTCCAATTCCCTGGAAGGTGAGGAATACATTTAGCTCAAAAAGGCTGTTTGGATGTTTCAGGGGAATTAGTCTGTCGACGACATTCCGCTTCTGGAATTACTCCGTTGCCGCTGGATGACTTTTTGGCCGGATGTCCTTTACATGTTGCTGTCTTTGTGTTTGAATTTTAAACTTTGGTCAATTTCTGAGGACTATGGTTAACTGCTCCTCAGATCTCTGCAGGGTAAATCCAGACAGCTAGCTAGACTATCTGTTGAATCTGAGTTTTCTGTTGCACGACTAAAACAAACTTTGAACGTACACATGTTCCACCAAAACAAGTTCCTTCCTGAGGCTATTTTGCAGTGGCACCATGGCTCCGGCTTGTGCTTAGCACCGCCCATGATGATTGTGATTACTTTAAAGAAATGCCAGTAAACCAGAGCACATTTTTGTTCCATCCCGGATGGTGTATAGAATAGCCAGAGACACTGGAAGGCAGTGCGGTGCTGTGTAGGAAGGACTGGCAAAGCGGGACCATAGGGGAATTAACACAGATGGATTGAGCGTTCCAGCAGTCACATTTGCACGAATGATGCAAGATGCGTATTTGCTTCACTTCTTGTCCTTATGCACACAATGCATTCACGCAAACACACGGGTCACGCCACACCTGTTCTTCGTCCATGTACTGCTTGTCTCTCTTTTGTTCTTCAAGCAGTAAGAGTTTCTCGTACACTTTCTCCTCTGCCTCCTGCTGCTGCCTCAGATAGACTGGAACATTTCTTTGTGCCCGCTGCATACACAAGTAGCACAGTTCCTATGATGACAAGAAACGACAGTTATTACAATCATGAGCTGTAATTATTAGAAACGTGAACATGTAATTATTTTCATTTTCCTCACAGGCTTTTGAATTTTTAGAGAATTCTTGTTTGACTTTTATAGACTGTATAAAAGAAGTGGACATAGCCTACAGGTCTGAAAAGTGAAGCCAATGCTGAAGTGCCTTAAACCTGCATTATTTTTAATGGCCAGCAGGGGGCGACTCCACTGGATGCAAAAATAACTGATTGTATATAAGTCTATGAAGAAATGATCCTACTTCTCACTTCAGTAAAATCATGTTCAACACGGTTCAAGGCAACTGGGCCAAGTGTAAGTATGCCCTAGAGTAAAATAGATAATAATGTAGGTTATGCTACCATGTGATTAACAAGTCGCTACCATGGTGACATGTTAATCATCATAGAGGATTAACAATGTGTATCGTCCCAAGCTACAGCTTTCCAAAATGCCAAACTCCGGGCTTCAAAAATGTAGTCCACAAACCGATAGGTAACGTCACTGTGGCTTTGCCCACTTTTTAAACAGTCTGTGACAAATACTCACCTGTCCAGCACGGGTGTGGCCAGAGCAGCTAACGTTCACGCGAGGTTCCTCTAGTTTGGGAGTGACCTTTGTTGGTGTGATGGAGGTGGTAGGCCTGGGAGGGGAAACAGATTCTTTACTTCTGTGTGTGTGTGTGTGTGTGTGCGTGCGTGCACTTGCTCGCAGTGCAGGACAGTGCAGGTAGGTAATGACAGAAGAGAAATCTGTCCCACAGGTTGTTGTGCATCATTGATGGAGCTGGAAGCTGCCTAAGGGCTGTAACAATGTAAGACCACCACTGAGCTCTCAGTTCTCACTGACTCATCTACCTGCAAACTATACCTCCCCATAGATTGGGTGTGCTTGTCTGTCTGTGTGTTTTTGTGTCTTTGTGTGTGTTGTACTTGTCTGTGGCCTCCATGGGCGGTTTTGGATTCAGGTTTTCAGACAGGCTGACAGCTTTCATCTTGGCAGGCTGCAGTGGCTGATGAGATTTAGATTCTCTCTGTTGAGGAACTTCTGTAGAGACACACAAGTCTGAGTAGGTTCACTGTTCCTAAACATAACTGAACTTATCTTGCTATTTAAAGGTGCTCTAAGCGATGTCATGTGTGTTTTAGGCTACATTTGTTGTCATACAGCAAACATCTCCTCACTATCCGCGAGCTGCCTGTCCCCAGAACACACTGTAAAAAAAAGTCTCTGTAGACAGCCCAAGGTCTACAAATGGCAACAAAAATAAACTGTGCCAACCTGCACCACGAAGCTACACCAACAGTGTTCTCGTTTTGTTTGAGAATACTTAATTTACTTCATACTTAAATAATACTTTGAACGTCAACAAGAAGTAACGTCACCCAACATCACTTAGAGCAGCTTTAAATGGCAGCTCCAGATCTATTGTTATTGATTCTGTCATTTTGAACTCAACAGCTATTCTATCTTTGCTGTATGTTAACCTTTGTTGCACCCTAATCATCTTGTTTTGATAGAGATGGGTTTCAATAGCAATTCCAAGTACAGTAGGTTAAATGTCTAGACTCAATAAGCTCTAACAAATTCAGTCTTTTATAACTAGCTGGAAAGTCCATTCTTAAACATTTCCTATCGTAGCCTACACTAAATCGAAAGTGAAAGCTTGAGTCATTTTGTATAATGTGAGAACCGGTGCTCTACCTCAAACTGCTGGTGCAACCAGTTCTTCAAGTGCACTGACATAGCTGAAAGGAATGGTTTGACATTTTTGGAAATAATTATTCGCCTTCATGACAAAGTTAGATGAAGTTAGAGGAGAAGATTGATATGACTCTCATGTTTGTACGACAAAAATGAAAGCTACAGCATTAAAATGGTTAAAGCCTAATTTTATGCGTAACGTTTTTATATTAATGAAGGTCCGTTACATTCAAGCCATTGCCAAATGCATTGATACAAAGCTTATTAAGAGATTATTAAGATTAATCAGCTCCACACAACTTTACTGTATTTCTCAGTTTGGCTATGTTCAGAAGATTATGTTGTCTGCCGACTATCAAGTGCAGAAACTCAAGTGAAGATAATTATCCATCATGTTTTTTTTTTTTAATCGTCCCTGTCCTCCTTGGCAAATAGTAACTGTCTGGAGGAAGGGTTCGAGGTGATGTAGACACACCTACAGTTCTGTTGTCATTACTTAGAATTCCTCATGGGGGCGACTCAAACTACTCACTATAGCCTTAACTTAGCTTAGCATAAACCTGGAAGCATTGGAAAAATAACTAGCCTGTATGCAAAAAAACCTCCTTGAGTCTTGTTGTAACCAAAAGGTTCCCAGGCAACCAGCCAAGTCACTACTCCCAAGAAATGTTGCACATAGCTCCCCAAAAAAACACCAATTGTCATTTTCACACTTAGTCTTTCGTATGGATTAAACATTAGATAGAACGTGTTATTTAACGAGTTTAGAATCACCAATAGGTGGATTTTGTTATCTTTGGACAGATCCAGGCTAGCTGTTCCCCCCTCATTCATTCAGTCTTTATGCTAAGCTGAGCTAATCGGCCCTTGCCTGTAGCTTTATATTTTACGGAGAGTAGGCCAACATTTCAGTAAGAAATCAAATAAGCCTTATTTCCCCAAAATGACAATAACCCTTCCTCCAAACAGCTGATGCCATTAGAACACATAGCCTTTATGGTAAACGAGAATAAACATAATTTCCACCACGTTGATTTCAGATTCAGCTATGATGAAAAAATTTTTTTTTTTTCCTTTGCAGCAAGTTGATTAGAGATTTGAAAGGATCTGGATTTGATTCAATACCTACTTTAGTGCTAAAAGCTCTCTCACCTCCTGCATTCCTCTGGTCTGGAGCTGGCGACAAGCACCATCGATCTTTGTCACCGGCTTTGTTGTCCGGCTGAGGAGAGCAGACAGTTGGCAAGGTGACAGGGTTGGCAGTCTGTGGCCTCTGCAGCCTGGAAAGGCCACCAGACAGTAAAGAGACACTGCTCCCAGGTCTCTGCAGGGGCAAAAGTACAGATGATCTGTATCAATACATATGATTTACATTCATTATATACTGTACTGTAACCTGCACTGTAACATACTGACTATAACAATCAAAATGTACTACTTTATACTCACATTGTTAAAGGCTAACAGCAACCGCCCGGTTCCATCCATGGCATTAATAAATTCTTTCGTGAACTTCATCCGCACCTTTGAATAACATCATATGAGATTAGATTTACCAGAAAACCAGTGGTCATAGTGTGCAACTTATAAATACAGTAGAAGTAAGCGAGCCACCTTGTTGTTCTTGAAGGACAAAACTCCAATTCCCTGGAAGGTGAGGAATACATTTTGTTCAGAGGCCAAAGCTCTGAAGAGGAGAAGAAGAGTTTCTCTAATGCAGCCCTCCACTACATCGCGACTGAAAGGAGTATCTTGTGACACAGCTGCAAAGTTCAGTTGCACAACTGGTAAGTGTGCTGCTGCAAGGGACATAAACACAAACCAAAAAACCTTTATAATATAATAATATAATCCTCATTTTAATGTAGCTATGATTGTCCAGCATTCTAATTTCTGCCTTTTTTACTTAAAGCCTATTCAACTTCAAATTGAGGCTTAAAATCTTATTTTTCTATAACATTAAATATTCATGAGTAAATAGGCAACAATTAAAGTCATATGTTGTTTATTAAGAGTTTACACTAAGTAACTCATCTCAGCTTGCTTCATCAGGACTTTGTTTGATCAGATTTGATTGACAGCGACCTAACCACCAACTATCATCAGATTCTGATTGTGAGATCGGAGTGTGATATCACAAGCCCAGAAAAACAAATCTCTTGTAAAATAACCAAAAGTGTTACATTGTGTCTTTATTGGACCCCATCACTCATTGTAAAAAGCTGATTAAAAATGTTTTTAAGGCCTTTAATTTTCCTGATTGTGTATATTTTATCCATTTGGTGGCACTCTTTTTGTTTTTCAGATGAGTTTGTGATTAAATAAATCTTCAGAAGTCACATGTGTATAGCTTTTCTTCAAAAATTAGCTCACCTGCAGCCAGTGGCCTGAGCTGCTTTAAACCCAGAGACTGGACTAGTTTCCCCGCCAGGAGAAAGATGGGTCTTTGGATCATTGTGAACTTGTTTCCTATGTCCAACTTCTGCTGAGAGAAGGTGAAGGTCCCCAGTCCTGCCAGGTTGACCCCCTGTTTTATTAAATCAATCAATCAATCAATCAATCCATTCATAGATAGATAGATAGATAGATAGATAGATAGATAGATAGATAGATGGGCTAACCTTCTGTAAGGTCATCTGACGTTCAATGTAGGCGGACATATCAGCCCAAATACAGTTAATATCTGAAAAAAAAACATTAGATTTGGTTAAATGGAGACATGGACACGCATGCGCACTTCATTACCAGTGTAGCCTACACAGAATATAAAGTACCAGCAGCTGAACAAACAGTTTACCACACAATTATTACAAAAAAAAGTGTGGGTGGCGAGTTGTCCGACCGTTTTCAGAGAGCTGGGAGAGAGTAGGGAAAGTCCGTGTGTCCGCTTCTGGCACCAGCCGCAGTATGTCAGTCATGTCTGTTAAACCGTCAGAAAAAAAGTCCTCACAGGATGAAGTTGTTGTTTTTTTAAAACTTTTCCCTGTAAGTAATGTCGTCTCCCTGCTTGGCTGTGACTGCCAGAGATCATGCCGAGCACTTGAGAGCCGCGGTTGCCCGTAGCAATGCACCCCCACCGCGCAGCTAATGAAACTACAACAAAGAAGGTTTCTGAGTTCATGTTTCCTCTTGTAGTTATCATTATTATAATGCTGGACACATTTAAGCTATTTGGAAGCCAAACAACGTCATATTCAGGAGGGTGGACTTGATTTAGCCTCTTTATTTCTGCATTAACTTCAGACTTTCATATTAATAATTAAAAACAATCATTAAAATAACTATTATTTTTATTATTATTATAAAACATGCAGACTGGAATAACCTCCCCTATAGATGCCACTCTTGTGGATTGTTTCTGGGTGATTCTTTATCTATGGTACTTTTCTTGTCCCTGGATGAAATAATGAAAACTAAAAAACATTTCTTCATTTTTGTTTTTGTCAAACTTACTTCATCCTAAGGGGAATTTGTAAAAAATGTATCATGGTTCAATCATTATTTTTATTATATGATATGAGGCCTTTTATGCATGGTTTTTACTGTTTTCCTTCTGTCCCTAAGCCAGACTTTGTATCTTCAACCTCGCTTAACTCCAAATTAAATATTTAAATAATGTAGATTTCAAGAACAAATGATAAAATAATGTCTATTTAAATTATACATATTATATATTGCTATATTTATTCACATTTTCCTATATTTTTCAAAAGTCAAACCCTTGTCCCTTGGGTTCACCGTCATTTCCACCACACTGCACAAAATAGACTCCTGGGATCATTGTTTTAGGTTTGTATACTTAGTAACCATAGCAACAGAAACTCCACAGTGGAACATTTGGCTGGATGAAAGGGTTACCTCTACAGGGGGTAATGAAAAGAAGAAAAATCAAGGTAAATATGAGTAAAACTGAGAGTATGTTTATTGGTCGTCATTTCCAAGCAGCTCATATTTCACATGGATGTAAAAATAACTGGATAAATTTAATTTAATAATGTGTAATTTGTGTATATTTAATGTTAACTCTAAAACAAATATTAACATGCTAACAAAGCATGAGATTTTGGAGGGAAAGGACGGAAATGTCATTTCCACCACAGTCATTTCCACCACGGTGTTCATTGTGGTGGTAAAGACAGGTTGTGGTGGAAATGACATTGTTCGTGCTAAACAGCAAATTATTTGGGCTATAACACTAAAACTTTAATGTAAAAACAAAAGTAATTCAGTTAAGGCAGTAAGGAAGTATTTTATTATTTATTATTATTATTATATTAATTATATTATAATAATGTTGGTAAATAAGAGAAAAAGTTTGACACAATGTATTGGCTCTTTCTTTAAGACGGCAAGCAATACTATAGCAAAGAGTTCAAGATCATACAGAGAGAGAATAAAATCATCCATCCATCTTCATCCGCTTATCCGGTATTGGGTTGCGGGGGCAGCAGCTCCAGTAGGGGACCCCATACTTTCCTTTCCCGAGCCACCAACTATTAACCAACTCCGACTGGGGGATCCCGAGGCGTTCCCAGGCCAGATTGTAAATATAATCTCTCCACCTAGTCCTGGGTCTTCCCCGAGGCCTCCTCCCAGATAAACGTCCCTCCACCTAGTCCTTGGTCTTCCCCGAGGCCTCCCCCCAGCTGGACGTGCCTGGAACACCTCCCAGGACCCCCCCAGGAGGCATCCTTACCAGATGCCCGAACCACCTCAACTGGCTCCTTTTGACGCAAAATGCATGACCCAGCCTTCATGACCATAGGTGAGAGTAGGAACAAAAATTGCGCGGGAGATCGAAAGCTTTGCCTTCTAGCTCAGCTCCCTTTTTGTCCCAACGGTGCGATAAATGGAATGCAATACCGCACCGGCTGCTCCGATTCTCCGACCAATCTCCTGCTCCATGGTCCCCTCACTTGCAAACAAGACCCCAAGGTATTTAAACTACTTCACTTGGGGAAAGGACTCATTCCCTACCTGAAGAAAGCACTCCATCGGTTTCCTGCTGAGAACCATGACCTCAGATTTAGAGGTGCTGATCCTCATCCCAGCCACTTAACACTCGGCTGCGAACCGATCCAGTGAGTGCTAAAGGTCACAGACCATAATTGACGACAATCCCCCATCATCCTCCAGCTCTGTCTCTACCACAGAGGACGTGTCAGCTGGATTTAGGAGTTCCTCAAAGTGCTCCTTCCACCGCTCTATTACCTCCCTAGTTGAGGTCAACAACGTCCCATCCTTACTGTATACAGCTTGGATGATTCCCCGCTTCCCCCTCCTGATGTGGCAAACGGTTTTCCAGAAGCACCTTGACCGAAAGTCCTTCTCCATGTCTTCTCCAAACTTCTCCCAAACCCGCTGCTTTGCCTCTGTCACGGCAGAGGCTGCAGCCCTTCGGGCCCGTCGGTACCTTGCCACTGCCTCCGGAGTCCTCCAGGATAGCATATCCCGGAAAGACTTCTTCTTCAGTCGGACAGCTTCCCTGACCACCCTTCTCCACCAGGGTGTTTGTGGGTTACCCCCCCCCCCCTTGAGGCACCTAAGACCCTAAGACCACAGCTCCCCACCGCAGCTTCAGCAATGGAAACTTTGGACATTGTCCACTCAGATTCAATGCCCCCAGCCTCCGCAGGGATGCATGAAAAGCTCCGCCGGAGGTGTGAGTTTAAAGTCCGTCGGACAGGGGCCTCCTCCAGACGTTCCCAATTTACCCGCACTACCCGTTTGGGCTTACCAGGTCTGTCCAGAGTCCTCCCCCATCCCCTGACCCAACTGTGATCAGTTGACAGCTCCGCCCCTCTCTTCACCCAAGTGTCCAAAACATACGGCCTCAGATCAGATGAAACGATTATAAAATCGATCATTGACCTTTGGCCTTGGGTGCTCTGGTACCACGTACACCTATGAGCACCCTAGGGTGCGCTGGTACCACATACACCTATGAGCACCCTAGGGTGCGCTGGTACCACGTACACTTATGATGTTGTATGTTCGAACATGGTGTCTAGTTCAGCATTTAGAAAGCAGTGAAGAAATGATTTGCTGATTTTTAACACAAATTCATGTTTTTCATTTATTGGATTGCTTTCTATTTAAAAATATTGGTGATATGTTTTTGTTATCTGTGTATTGATTTGCTCTGGTTCACCACATAGAGCAGTAGAAAAATAGTTTTTAATTGGAAGTTGCCTATCTATGTCATTTCCGCCACACACTGTCTCTTCCACCATACCATGTCATTTCCACCACAACACATATTTTGAAGTTAAACATATAAAAACATATAATCAAACCAACTATATTCAGTGATGTTGATAATTGTGCAGTTAGGGGTAAGATATGTGTATAAACTTTGAGAAATACATGATTTTGAGCTGTGATAAGTAAATGAAATGTTCCAGTGATACAGTTTTAGGTGTTTTTTAGTGTAAACATTGTAAAATCTTTACAGTTACATTTAAAAAAAATAAATACATTACAAATTTGAACAAAGATGTGTGTGCTATTTAATCAAATGTATTTTTAATAGAAGATATCTAATTATTTTCTCTTAAAAACACATGTTTTGTTATGTGATGAAAATGACCGTTTGTTTGGACTGTCAGAAAAAAATGGCAAAAAATATATATTATTCAATACAAATCATCACAGCCAACTTCAGGGAAGGTTTCTAGACAGATTGAGAAACCAACTGATACTATAAAACTGTTTGAAGAAATGTTTTTAGAATTACCCATATATAGAATGCCATTTTAGTCAATTTTAAATAAATAAATAAATAGGCTTACATAAATAAATATTCATTAATATATATATATATATATATATATATATATATATATATATATATATATATATACTTCCAGTTCAGAAAGAATTCAGCCCCTAACTAAATAACCAGCCCCTAAATAAATTTAGGAGTAGCAGTGTGAAGATGCCTAGGACTTTGAAACAGCATTTTGGGCTACTCCTCAATGTTGGCAAGTGCAGTTGACAGAAAATAAAATTTCATAATCAACTGAATGAAAAATGAAAAATTTAGATAATTACATAAACGGGGGTTGGTTGTGCATTTGGGGGAATTTGGACAAAGTGTTTCTATCAAGACAATTTCAGGTGCAATCACATGAATAGCGTGGATCTGGGAGGGCGTCGAGCAGCTGCCAAACACTGATAAGTTCCAAACCTCCTTTACACCACATATAAAATGCACCCATACTATGCTCATTTTCAGGTTCATAATTGTATTTTCAGGTTGTACCAGAATAGGTTTTCATGGTTTCATTTAAAAAAAAAAAAACACCTTACTTTTCTTGTACCGCACATTGGTGCAGATCCTGTTTCCACCCTGTGTGTTTAGGCTATTTTTAACTACAGAGTGAGACATAGTACTTAGTAACTTATAATTTTGTTATACTGCTCAAACGACATTCCGGAGCTTATCTCCCAATGGAGCTCACATAATAACATGGCAGGAGCAAAACATGCTCAAAAAGGGAGCTGGTTATGTAATCCCACCTCCTTTTAGTTTCAGTTCTCAGTTGGGTTGAATAAAAAGAGGTCGATGTTCAACTCATTTGTAATTCCACAGAACAGCACCAAGGAGTTTCCAAGAAGACACTGGACTGGATCCTGATGTGCTTTCTTCTCATCATGACTGTGAAAATACTTCTGATTCTCCTCACGTTATTGACAGGTATGATAATGACTACTCCGTCACTCCTGATGTCATTTGACAGGTTGAATAATGTGTACATCTGTAACATCTGTAACAAGCACATCCAGACTATGTGGGATAAAAAGTCAACATTCAAAATGAGAATGCTTATTACCTAATCTTGTTTCATTAGGTGTAGTCCTACATTAATACACTATTAATAAATGTGCCTAGTCAGTCTTAGTATTTAAGTAAATACTTTACTCCAGTGCTAAACTTGAGGTAGACTATACTTATACTTTACATTTGTGTTTTTCCATTTTATATCACTTTTACTTTAAACTGTATTACATTTCAAAAGAAAATATTGTGCTCTTCACTTAATTGTGTTATTTTAATGTTTTAATTTTACTAGTGACTTTAAACTATTTACTAGTTACGTACTTTTTAGATTAAGGTGTTACACAAAAACCTATGAATTCAAAAAAATAACAAATTAAAGGACAGTTCCGGCTCAAAATGAACCTAGGGGTTAATAACATGTCTACTGAGTTGACTGTTCTCTGAGATATGTTTTCATATTAATCGAATGTGTCTCTAGCTTGAAACAAACTGTCTGTAAATGTACAGACAGTTTATTAAAAAGATAGTTTTATAAAGACTGTACCGTTCACGTATACAGGCAGGCGCCATCTTGGGAAAACATTCATGACCAGCCAACCCACGAACACTGTGCTTGAGCTATGTTACTGGTTGCACAGCTATTTTGAGCCTGGTTAGTGGTATAGAAATAGAGATTTATTTTGACTTCCTCCCTGTCCTGACTACTAGCGTTATACTGTAAGGTAATCAGTGGTTCGTGCTAGCTTGTTTCAAGTTATACACATTTGATTAGCATAAACCGTAACGTTATAACATTAATGGACGTTCATTTCATTCAAGCATATTTTATGAATCCTCAGTGTCCTTCTAGGCTACTACCCACTGTGTAGAGGAGGAGGTGTGCGGTGCTCGGTCACGGAAGACTTGTGGACGCGCCGACAGTTTTGTTGTAATTACTTAGAATTCCTCATGGAGGGGGGGAGACAGAAACTACGCACTACAGTTTCAAAGATTAAACCAGTAGTTCCCAACCTCCCTATTCCGGCTGCTTGTCACGTTTCAGATATCTATGAGTTGTTTGCATTTCCACCAAAGAGTCATTGCTTATCTAATCTTATATTTTTAATACATTAACCAGACAACTTAAATGATCCTATATTTTATAAAAAGTCCAAAAAATAATATAGATTTATTTAACACAACAATTCTCATCAGTCCATCCTTTGAGATTTATCCTGTGACTATTTGGAGGCCCAGACCGTATTGTACTATAGTTTGGGAACCACTGGACTAAATTAATATAAAGTATTTAAAACTAAGTTTACCTCGACAAACTACAATGGTAAATTTGACTCAGGTCGTGTTAATTGATTATTATATTCCTTGGAAAAATTGTTCTATAGAGCCGGGACTGACAAAATATATTTTAACAAATCTTGGATCTTAATTAATTCATCAGTTTAATTAATAATTCTAGGCCTTGTTGCCCATACTGGTTTGATCACAAAACAGGTATTACATTCCATTAGTCCAGGTATTACATTAAGTTTTAATGGCCCCTTTCCTACTTCCTACCTACTTACTTTGCTCCCTTGCTCGGACCACACCAAGCTTCAAACTCTGCCTTCATTTTGATCTCAACTACACACCTGTTGAGTGTTGAGTTGCATCAGAATGTGAAAATATTGCAGTGACAAAATCTGCTGGCAAAGTACTCAAAACTGCCTCTGTGGTAGTGTTTGCTACAGTAGGTGTCTTCAAGATCACGTTGCATTGTTACACACACACACAAACTCCCAAGGTGAGCAAAACCAGCGTTGCTTTTGCAGATGGAAAATATCAACAATCCTCGTGAAATAACCATGGTTATAAACATGCCTAATATAACGTACAAAGCATGCATCATTGTGGAGTACTTAAGCAGAAGCTGCTGACCAACTTCCCAATTCCCTAATTTAGCCAGAATTTGTGATGTGGTCAAATTGTGTCATAATACTATAGTCTCATTAACCAAACTCATGATGATGTTTCACAAAGGGCAAAATAGTATATATCAAGCTATATGTGAGCAAAATGCAAGAGAGTAGAATATATTCTGAGAACTTTTAGAACAAAAATCTGAAATTGTAAATTACAGTTTTCACTTATTCACTTATTTATTCATTATTTCACTTACTAAAAAATATTCATGTGACTGTTATCTGAATGTGTATTCATTCACAAATGTGTATGTTGAAATTTAAATGAAAAGAATGGCAGCTGCAAACTTGTTTACTTATATATAAAAAAAATAAGTACAACCACAAGTACAACCCGTGGGAGACCTGGGTTCGATACCCACTGTGATACATCAACCAATGTGTCCCTGAGCAAGACACTTAACCCCCAGTTGCTCCAGTGGCATGCAATTGGTCCAAAACAAACTTGTAGCTGTGGACATGAGTAAAAAATGGTTATCTAAGCTAGTTACTTTAAAAACTATACTTGAAATAGTCTTTTTTTATCTGTACAAAAGCCAAAGTAAAAATAACAATTTTACAAGGATTTATCTGTGGCACTAAGTGCAGTGACTTCTTCGACTTTCTGATGGTTACTGGAAACTTCATGGTGACAACAAGATTTTATCTTTATTGCGCTCGGTCAAGAGTTATTCTCGCACATAACCTCTGTTTCCAGTCATTGTGCTAAACTAAGCTACCTTGATAGAGCTTCATATTCTCTGCACAGACATGAGAGTTTTGTCAATCTTTAGCTAACTCTCGGCTGGTAAGTGCATACGTGGCAAATGTCTAACCATTCCTTTTAATAATCTTATACTATACATTCAGAATTGAAGCAATGCTCTGATTGGTTAACAGCAGTATATTGTCCATTAACAGATACTTTGATTGCAAGACTAACCAGTCACATTTCAGTCACTGTGTGAGCATACAATTATAGTTTTTGGAATTTCCTTCTCAATTTCCACAAACAAGTTAATGTTCTCTGGTAACCGAGTGAGGTATCTTACTATGGAAAGTGTGACTAATCATGGAAGCATGGGTCAGTCTAACCCCCTTTTCAAGTGCCTGTGTAATTCAAGCTTTATATGTACATCATACAAGCTCCTCAGCTGTGCTGACGTGATTTTTGTTGAACGTGGGGATCTGGTGTCAGGATTTGTGGAAGAAATATTTTCTCAGGCTCAAGTTATTGTTTTCTATTGTAGCTGTTGTGACTCACGTCTACCTATTTCTACCACTACGGAACGTTAGCTAGCATGTCGAGGTGAGTTGGGTGTCTGCTTTATTTTCTGCTAACCATCAAGGTTAAATTTAGCTTGTAACAGCTTAAAATGATTGGGCTGTCTTCTGACAGATGTGGTGTTATTGGATCTTCCATGATTGATCACGCCTGAGGGCGCTTTCTATAGTGAGACACCTCACTGGGTTAACAGATTACTGTGGTTACCCTGGTAACCGAAAATTCTAGTTTTACTAAACTAAAATTAACATCTGTGACACTTTGCAGGTGTGTGTCCCGGGAGACCCAGAGAGATATTTGTCAAGGACGGTGAGATGGTGGCGCTGTACTGCCCTCGTTACAGGGGGTATGATCACGGTGATGCCAAACTGATCTGGACTAGTTACACCACCCAGGTCATGGATCTGACCAACAACGTGACATCAGCTGAGCAGAGGCAGATGGGCATGGTGATTCATGAGAGGAGCCTTGTGATTCTTAGTGCTTCTGTAAACCATCAGGGGAATTACTCATGCACTCAAAGGTAAATTTCTACAGAAACCACAGTTAATAACGTGCATGTATTTCCTTCCTGAGACAGGCATTGAACAAAACTGTAAATTGAAGGCATTTAAACACCTTTTAATCCTGAAGGATTATTTTGGCTAGAGGCTACTAAGATCACTGACAGATGAGGTTTTACTTTAGTAATTCTAAGTTATATCTTAAAGCTGGGAAAAGCAGTTTATCTTTGGTGTCATTGGGCAAAGAATCTATGATAATCTTTCCACATGTTGTTTTTCAAGTAGACTGAGAGAAAACTGGACCTCTGCCTCTCTCCCTTGGCTCTGTTTAGGCTTTAAAAAATCTAGTCGTCAAGGGAGACAATCACTGGTCATTTCAGAGAGACAGAGACAGAGAGAGAGAGAGAGAGAGAGAGAGAGAAATAGGGAGCCTTACTATTGGCTGTTCTGCCAATGCAGATACACATGCACGTTCTTTCGGTGAAAGTTCTGTTTACTGTAGCCAAAGGCTGCAGCTAATTCAAGGCTGAACTATCAGATGACAGACTTCATTGTGGTCAATCTATTTACAGTAAACATAGGAATGGAATTATGTAGGGGTAAGACATTTGCTGTGAAAACAGTTGGGAGAGCTGGTCTGCTGGGGTTAGCCTTTAGAACATCGGCTAGTTTGTCATGTTGACGTTTTATCTCACATAACTTTTGGAGTCTCCTTGATCGCATGGCCGCATTACAAGGACTAGAGGCCAAAGCCGTGGCACCGCCTACTGCTGCCTTCCAAATAAGTAAACACCAGAGGCTGTGTGAGAGGAAGCATAAATGTGGTGGGCGGCAAGGTTATCTAAACCATAGTCTATATGGACGACATTTCATTTTCAGGATTGTTCAGGTGCCGCTGGAAATTCTGCTGCAAGTCTACTCAAGTACAAATAAAAGTATAGTGATTTAAAACTACTCCTAGAAGTACAATTTTTTCAAAAACTTACTCAAGTAAATGTAACGGAGTAAATGTAACTCGTTACCACCCACCTAAGGGAAGAGGGAGAACTGCAGATCTCACTCTGCTTCAAATTCTGCCGTTTGGCAGCATGAAACCTTGTCAGCCACAAACCAACTGCCATTAATGGGCTGTTATAATGTGGTGATGGCAGGCATATACAGATTTTCCCAAATAATACCAATACAAACTGGGTCTACTCTCCGTCTCTACTTTCACATTCATAGTTAGTGGTTGTGATTTAAATGTAAAGTGAAACCTTCATATTAATCTTTGCTTTGATGACATGGCAGGAATGCCAGCACCTGGTTCAGGCTGACAGTTGTCACAACACAGTCCAGAGAGTACGAAGAGAAGTTCCAGTACCCTGCAACATGTTACACAAATGAGGCCTTCACATTGTCTTGCCCTGTTGTGAACATACCTGCTGAAAACATCCCGAATATTACCAGCAATGGCATTTTATGGCACAAGGTATGTAAACACAGCAGAAATATCATACAGCAAGCTCCAGAAATATGGTCAGGACTTCTGACTGCATGTTGTAACCCATCAGATTTGAGAAAATAAAAATAAAACATTAATTATTACAGAATGTGGAGTTTTGTTCTATTTTAGGTTGATTTTAATTCATTTTCCATAATAAAACTGATCTTCATTTTCCATCTTGTAGGAGGGCAAATCATTGCCAATAGACAGTTACTTCTCAAGTGTGGAAGAGAAGGATCGTGGTGTCTACACCTGTTCCAGATCGTATCTGTGTTATGGTCAAATATATAACATGACCTTTGCAGTGGTGCTAGATAACCAACCAAAGGGTAAGAAAATAGTACTTTTTTGATCTGATCTCCATAGAGTTTAATGTTGTTTTTTTTAAAGCTAATTTTTGGGGCATTTTTAAGCCTTTATTGACAGGACAGATGAAGACATGAAAGGGGAGAGAGAAGGGGGAATGACATGCAGCAAAGGGCCGCAAGTCGAAGTCGAACTCCGGCCCGCTGCATTGAGGAGTGCACTTTTACTTATGGGCGCCTGCTCTACCAACTGAACTATCTGGGCACCCAGATTTTAACATTTTTTAATGTTAATTTAATATTTTTAAATAGTATTTTTAGTGGTCCGAACCAGAGGGGGCTGGGAACGGTGTTTGATATGCAACACGGTTCACAGATACAGAGGAACTGTAGAAGGATTATTATTTTTCTCCGCCTAAAAGTGATACTACAGCCTAAACCGTACATGGTGCGGGGGATGCCATTTTCAGGACTGGTCCAGATCCCTCCAAGGACCTCAGACAAAATAATTCACCCACTTCCACCATCAGATGGCACTATAGCAGAAACAAACATGTTTGCCTTATAACTCCCAAACTGTACATCGCACATTAAAAATACTAGTAGTAGTCGTAGTAGAAGTAGTAGTAAATAGTTGTATAGCTAGCTACGAAATCACATATCTTTGCCATATCTCTGCCAAAATAAATGTAATCAATGCTAAACGTCAGATTCTGGTTTGCCATGATACTTTGATGATCCCCACCAAATTTAAAAAAAAAAAAAAGTCCACTAGGGGGCGCTACAAGTACAACAAGATATCTCATGAACGGCTCATCCGATTTTTACAAAATTTAGAGGATACCATCCAGGGTCACTCACAATGGGGTACTGATTTGTGAAAGTAGGCGTGGCCTATGGTACCCAGGCTTGGATACACCACTTACACTAATGTGAGCAACTTCAAATTTACAGTGTAGATGTTCATGGACCTCACATAATAAAAATTACAAATATGGACCACTAGGTGGTGATATAATAACATCACACAGGTTTTTGATTACAACTCCCATTACACGTGACGCATTATACCCCTTACAGCGACGTGTTCCTTGAATCAAGCTGAATCTTATGATACAGGCCATGTCCATTTCTGCTAAAAAAAGTTTTTTTGCAATATTGCGCAATGTGCAAAACCAACTTTTTCAAACTCCTCCTAGGCCGTGTGACCAATCTGCACAAAACCTGATAGGTAGAATCTCCAGATGGACCTGACTAAAAGCTATCAAAAGAATTTTGTTACGTTAAACTATGTGCATTAGCCTACATTTCACTACAGACTTTGGAGCTTGCACTTATTCGGCGTCGTGCTTTGGGTTTTCATTTTGCGGGATCCGCTTTTGTGAGCTCCGCATGTCATCAGGGGCGACTAGCACCAAGGGGGACTCGTGTGGGGAGGCTTGGCCCTCTTCATACCTGCTTGGAGTTCTAGTTTTTATTGTAATTGTTGTAAAAAAAAATCTATTTTATTTACAGTGGGTACGGAAAGTATTCAGACCCCTTTAAATTTTTCACTCTTTGTTTCATTGCAGCCTTTTTCCAAAAATCAAAAAAGTTCATTTTATTTCTCAGTAATGTACACTCAGCAACCCATCTTGACAGAAAAAAACAGAAATTTAGAAATTTTTTGCATATTTATTAAAAAACAAAAACTGAAATATCACATGGTCATAAGTATTCAGACCCTTTGCCGTGACCCTCATATGTAACTCAGGTGCTGTCTATTTCTTCTGATCATCCTTGAGATGGTTCTACACCTTCATTGGAGTCCAGCTGTGTTTGATTATACTGATTGGACTTGATTAGGAAAGCCACACACCTGTCTATATAAGACCTTACAGCTCACAGTGCATGTCAGAGCAAATGACAATCATGAGGTCAAAGGAACTGCCTGAAGAGCTCAGAGACAGAATTGTGGCAAGGCACAGATCTGGTCAAGGTTACAAAAAATTTCTGCTGCACTTAAGGTTCCTAAGAGCACAGTGGCCTCCATAATCCTCAAATGGAAGACGTTTGGGACACCAGAACCCTTCCTAGAGCTGGCCGTCCGGCCAAACTGAGCTATCGGGGAGAAGAGCCTTGGTGAGAGAGGCAAAGAAGAACCCAATGGTCACTTAAGCTCCAGAGATGCAGTCGGGAGATGGGAGAAAGTTGTAGTAAGTCAACCATCACTGCAGCAATCCACCAGTCGGGGCTTTATGGCAGAGTGGCCCCGAAGAAACTCTCCTCAGTGCAAGACACATGAAAGCCCGCATGGACAAAAACACCTGAAGGACTAAGATGGTGATAAATAAAATCCTCTGGTCTGATGAGACCAAGATAGAACTTTTTGGCCTTAATTCTAAAAAAGCGGTATGTTTGCTCATCACCTGTCCAATACAGTCTCAACAGTGAAGCATGGTGGTGGCAGCATCATGCTGTGGGGTGTTTTTCAGCTGCAGGGACAGGACGACTGGTTGCAATCGAGGGAAGATGAATGCGGCCAAGTACAGGGATATCCTGGACGAAAACCTTTTCCAGAGTGCTCTGGACCTCAGACTGGGCCGAAGGTTTACCTTCCAACAAGACAATGACCCTAAGCACACCGCTAAAATAACGAAGGAGTGGCTTCACAACAACTCTGTGGCTGTTCTTGAATGGCCCAGCCAGAGCCCTGACTTAAACCCAATTGAGCATCTCTGGAGAGACCTGAAAATGACTGTCCACCAACGTTTACCATCCAACCTGACAGAACTGGAGAGGATCTGCAAGGAGGAATGGCAGAGGATACCCAAATCCAGATGTGAGAAACTTGTTGCATCTTTCCCAAAACGACTCATGGCTGTATTAGATCAAAAGGGTGCTTCTACTAAATACTGAACAAAGGGTCTGAATACTTATGACCATGTGATATTTCAGTTTTTGTTTTTTAATAAATATGCAAAAATTTCTAAATTTCTGTTTTTTTCTGTCAAGATGGGTTGCTGAGTGTACATTACTGAGAAATAAAATGAACTTTTTTGATTTTTGGAAAAAGGCTGCAATGAAACAAAGAGTGAAAAATTTAAAGGGGTCTGAATACTTTCCGTACCCACTGTATTTCTTGTCTATGCACCAATGTACCAATACACCAAAGCAAATTCCCTGTATGAGACAACTTACTTTGCAAAACAATATATTTCTGACTTGTTTTCTCTAATTGTTGCACAGACAAATCTGGACAATCAGTGATAGTTTCACCCCACAAAAGTGGTGTTATTCATGTCGATTTAGGTAAGTTTCTGTCTGGGTAGATGCATACACATACAGAGATGTGGTTATGGCTTTCAAATAAAATAATAAGGAATCATCTTATAAACTCTGCTTTTTCTAGGTTCAACAAAGGTGATTGATTGTAAAGCTGTTATGTATTCAGACTTTGATGAGGTCTTCTGGTTAAGTGGGAAATCTCTCGTGGAAACGGACAACAGATTACCAGTTTTCTCCAATTACACAAGGTAAACACTTTGCACAGATGTACCGACTTTCACAACATTTGTACCGGGAGTGCAAATGTTATACGTAGCCACACGCACACACGCACACGCACACACACGCACACACACACACATACACACACACATACACATCAGAGTTACTGTAATCTTTGTCCTTTTCTTTTCAGAGAAAACAATGATGGAGAAATAAATATGACAGCATCTATCGTCTTTAAAAAAGTGTCAGAGGAGGATCTATCAAAAAATTACACCTGTAAACTGGAATCTGTATCTGGACACTCAAGCTTTGTCACCATCAACTTGGCCCAAAAATGTATGTGAGATGTTGTATATGGTTCTTTCCAGCAGTGTTGGGTTAAATGTACTATCATAAAGCTCAAACTAGTTCAGCTAATGATCCTAAATTGTACTTAATAAACACATATCTAATCCACACATTCAAATTACAGGGATGTTTCATCTGGCATTTGCTACTTTAAAGGAATAATATTTGAAGGAGTTATTTGTCCTTTATTTCCCTACAGTGTCCTTTTCCTCCCTCTCCCTCACTTTTGGCATTGTGTGCGTCATGGTGGTGACTATTGTAGCAGTTGTTGTGTATATGAAGCTGAAAATGGACACCTCAGGTAGGATAAATGTTTCACGTTTTGTTCACTTTTGTTATTCACATTTTGAAAAACTTTTGTGAACAGGTGTATATTGTTCCCAGAACGGTATTCAAAAGCAGACAGCCATGTTGTCTCCTACCTTAGCTTGTTTTGTTTGTTTATGTCAACTTAGATGGAAAGAGCTATGATGCTTTTTTGATCTGTTACAAGAGCAACACAGATGCAGGACTACATGAAAATGACAGAAAAGGGCAGGAGAATGTTTTGGAAGAGAACTTTGGTTACAGTCTCTGTCTTGATCGCAATGTCTGAAAGGTACATATTTAAGGTTATACTCTAAAGAAAATCTACCTGAAAATCTTAATGAAGCAATCTATAATCTAAACTCTGATTGGTTGCAGCAGTAGCAGAGGCAGTGCTGGACTGTATAGAGCAGAGACGCACAGTGGTTTTGGTTCCCACCCATGCAGCTCCTTGTCCAGGATCTGGCCTGCTGAGTGTGATTCATGAAGCCCTTGTGGAGCGACAGACTTACCTTTTTCATCAAAACTGAGACAACAGATGTGTTGTGATCAAGTTTGTTACCAGAGGCCTTACAGCTTCTTGGCGAGGCTGGTGACTGTGTCACCTGGAAGGGCGTAAACTCCATGCCGGCCTCCTCCTCCTTCTGGAATCAGCTACGTTATTACCTACCTTCCCCGCACCATGCACCAAAAACAAAGCTTTTACCTCAGATAAATTACTGTTAAATTATTTATTTTGAATTAATATATCCTATTTATTGTTTTACTATGCTATAAAATTATTAATAATAACAACAACAACAACATCAAAAACAATAAAACATTTTATTTAGAGAGCGTTTGCCATGATACTCAAAGAAACTTTACAGAAAGTTATATGTCATGTATTCAATTATTACATGTATAAATGTGTATTTGCCTTGAATGTATTTCATATTTAATATATATCTTTTTATTTCTATTTACAATTTGTTATAATATTATATGTTATGTCTTTTATATTTACTAAAATCCTACTGTTTTAGTTTATTTGAGCTTCCCAGCGAAGGTATTTCACACGATTGTAACCTGAGTTAGCTTTTTAGTCTTTTAGTATATTGTTGTGATTTTTTATTTTGCAGTCAGATGTTCTCATCAACTTGCTGAGGGGTAGACAAACTGTGATTAGTCTCACATTGCCAGACAGATTTCCACAGCACTGTGGTGAAAGGAAGCTGTGATAAACCCATAAACAAAACTCTTGGCCCTCTAAAAAGGCATTCTCCATGGGCCCCTCCCAGTATCCACAGCCATTCATTTTAGCTTTTTGTTGGGCCTTGTGGGTACAGGGGTCCCTTTTACCCTCCAGTCCGACGCCCCTGCCCACAAATAGCAAACAGTAATCAAGTATTGGTTGACAACTAAACCAATGCTGGACTTCTATCCATCCGGTGGCTGGAAACACAATGTTGCTCCATGTTTGTTGTATAAGTAAATCATTGTTTGCATCATGATGGTGGTATTTTATGTCAGCTCATTTGATGTGTCTCTTCCACCTAGTGGGAGTTTTTTCAGAACAACAAATACATTGCATTTCTGTGACTTAGCCACCCTCGTGTTCCACCAATCACCTAATGTGAAGCAGCAGCAGTAAGAAATGTTTGGTTGTAAAATCATTAAATAATCAGAATAAGGATATGTAGACATAAAAGGATTTTGATTTGGTTTTAAATTTATCTCAATTTAGCTACTTGCACATGTGTCCAACAACATTTTACAAGAAGATCGAAATAGCTAAAAACCTAAAAAAAAAGGTTTATGGCCTATATAAAAAGCAACAATGACCAACAACATACAATGTCTACGTACAAAAATCAAGTGTCCTGATTTGAAAAATAGGCACAATTATGTAGGCATTGAATACATTAAATGTCTATTGCTAAAAAATGCTGACCATAAAAAATGTATCCAAAACAAGTTTTGATTATGACTTTGGCCACTTGGGGGCAGCAGAAAAATGCAACATTGGTATATCATACCTCTAGAAGCTCTAAGCGATGTTGGGGGATGTGACTTCTTGTTGACACTCAAAGTATTGCCAAACAAAACAGAGGCTAGCTAGATTTGATGGTTAAGGTTAGGGTAAGGGGCTAGGGAATGCATTATGTCAATGACTTGTCCCCATAAAGATAGTGAGACAAGACTGTGTGTGTGTGTGTGTGTGTGTGTGTGTGTGTGTGTGTGTCATTTGCATCACAACTTGATGCAGAAAAAGAAAAAGCACAAATTCACCAGAATGCAGAAAATGAAGTGTTTGATGTGTTTGAATTTCAATTTTGCTCAAAAGTGGAGATCTTAATCCCCCCCCCCTAATGTTGAACCCAAAGTTATGACCTTGTTTCTGCGTAGGGCGAGGCAACAATGAGGGTCTCTCTGCCCATTTCAGAGAGCAGTGTGTTGTTCATGCTTTGGCACCCCAGATGAAACAAAACTACAACAAAGGAAGTTTAAGAGTTCAGGTTTCATTTCTTGTAATTTATCATGGAGCGGAAAGATCAGTATGAACGTATAACATCCAAGTACAGGCAATATGCAACATGACCCTTCTCAAATTGCAACAAAAACTCTTTCAACTGATCTAGTCTCAATAAAGTCTCCTCTATCACATATATAAAAAAAAAGTCCTAACAAATGCAAGTGGTGGAAAGTATTAAGAAATACTGAAATGCGTTGAGTTGCGCATGCGTCCCTTTGCAACAAGTAACCTACAAGAACGAGAGACTTCTGTAATGTAATAAAGTTTGTTCACTGCTGGCTACAAGTTAGCAATCAAACAAACAAAGGCTGTCACTTGAATGCCGTTTTGAGCTAACGTTAGCAGCAATCAAACTATCATAGATAGCTAAAACGTTTTTGAAATGATTCCCATTGACTGCTATTGTTTGTAATGATAAAAGTTTATTATTTCATGGATTTCACAAATTTCACTATGACACTTTATGCTGTAAACCGTTTAAATCTGAGCATGCTCGACTCAAATCTGCACTCGACTCACATTGGGCAGAGACAGAAAGGAAAACAGAGACATAATTGTCCTTGTACTCTTTTGCCTCTCCCTTGTGCAGTCCTTTTCCTTACTTTCTTTTTGTTCATCTTTACTGTAGTGTTCCTTTTCCATACAAAATCAGCCCTAATTGGTCCTCATTTTACTGTATGTAGTATGTACTACTGTATACTACTACATATCAGAATCAGCTTTGGCCAGGTTTGTGTAAACAAACAAGGAATGTGACTTCAGTTACTGTAATCTTTGCTCTCAAAGCTCACTTACTGTAACATATAAAGAATATTGTAGAAATAAAAGATGGTCATGTGATTGAAAGAACCTCAACCCCTGAGTGTGTTTCTGCATGGGACTCAGCTGTGATTGATCTATTTGCACTTCAATCAGCTGTTACTCTCATTTACAGTAAAAATGGAATAGTGTAACATGCAGTGGATATATTTGTGTTTCAATTTAAAATATGAGCAGCTGATTCATTTTGACTTTAGCCTAAGATTCAGAACATGATGTTATCTGTTCTGCCATACAGAGTGAAAGCATTTGCAAATTTGTAAGTAAAAATCCATTGTTTTGGTCTTGGTTGAGCTTGTGTGTAAAAGAAGTTCAAGCGATTTAAATTTTGTGACATGCGATAATGATATAGCCTACACAGACAGAGGTTGTGCTTACTGTGTTAGGAGTTTAGGAAAGTTGTTAAAAGTATTGAAAAATTGTCATAGCAACCATTACCCATACCAATATGTCCAGGTAAGATATCTGAGGTTACATATACAACTATAAAAAAAGTTAAAAACACTATATCTTTACAATAGTAAAATGCGTTCTTACTGTTGTTCAGAAAGTAATGGAGGTGAAAGCAAACACCACATTCAATAGTATTTAGGGATGATGCAGACTTCCAATGGGATAAAGAAAACTTGCTGCAAGATTCTGGAGAGAGGCAGGATTAGTAACACTATTCTATGTTACTGTAATGTACCTTAAGTTTTTTGTCCCAGTAATTCCATAAATTACTAGAATCAAAATGATCGGATAAGCGGTCGAAGATGGATGGATGGGTGGACTAGAGTCAAAATACTATTTATTGATTTTCCGTTGCAATTAGTGGGAGATTTTCCATTTTTTTTAATCAAAAAATGCTTGTATTTTCAATCCATATAAATAATTTCTTAGTGGGAGATGTGGAGGGTGTTACCATTGCAGTAGCACTATGTGACACTCTTTCTTTAGTTTCACTTTTATCATCCACCAATGGGGTTTCACATGATTGGGGAAATGTTCAACTCTGCATGTGGAAACTGTTTGGCCAGAGCATGCTGCAGCTTATCATGATGGTGAAAGTTCTTCTGCTCCTTCTGTTTTGCCTCCTTACATTATTAACAGGTAAGAAAATGTTCTTAGTGGTTTAAATAGATAGATAGATAGATAGATAGATAGATAGATAGATAGATAGATAGATAGATAGATAGATAGATAGATAGATAGATAGATAGATAGATAGATTTCCTCTTGTGATTAATAGTGTCTATATAATGATGGATCATGGATCATAGCAAGTACACACATAAAGAAGTAAGTACATACTGTACATAAGTAGAGTGAGTAGGCTACTTTAGTAAATGTAGCCTACTTGACAAAAGCAAACTCCCTGAAAGTTAATATGGGTAATCTTCATAGTGGTCCTGACACAATAAATTACAATAGTGGCACAAACTGTTTCTATGCTACATTGTGACATGCCGATATGATTATCCTGTATATTAAACATGCCAATACTACAAACACTTTTGTATCTTACTGTGCATTGGCACATCGCTTAGTATTTTTGCACTGTTGATTTCTACAAATGTGACTTATTTTCCATCACACTAAATCACAAGACTTTAGAAAAAAGGATGTGGTTACTCCCATTTTACTTTCACAGTGGCCCCATGCACCAAGCTCATGCTGTTTGACAAATGACCCAGTATGCGATACATTATTACCAGAGTCTTATCGAAATGTCCCTTAAGTTTAGATTTTCTTCAAATGACTAGTCTACATCCCCTATTAAAGAAATTTTCTTATTGGTTGACAGCAGTAAATTGTTCATTAACAGACATTTGGATTGTGAAATTAGAACACTTTAATCCCAGGGGGAAAATGTTTGTCCTACTTCTAGTTACAGGTGTCTTAAAGATTCTCTCATTAGCATAAATACATGGCACATGGTTTTAGTTTTAAACAGGAGAACAGTAATCCAACTTATCAGTGTATTATGGGGCTATAACAACAGCCTCATAATCAATGAATAACACACAGAGATTCACTCAAAGTATTTTTTATCATGTCATTAACCTTTCTAACTTCATATGGGTCAGGGCTCAGCACCCAGAATGAGAACTAAAGTATTATAACTAATAAATAACACAGACAATTATTTAGTGAACTCTTTACATATTTATATAAAGAGGGGTTACAACCAAGAGTCTGACTCATTTTGCTCATATGGACCAGTGCGATAGACAAATCAGTTTGTATGCAAGCCTTTCTTTAACAGTGAACGGGATGCCATAGTTCCACTGGTACTGGTTTTAATTGGCCACTTGTCAGTTTATGTTATAGTTTTACAAACTAAAGTCAACTGAAATTTGTGACACTCATTTGCAGGTGTGTGTCCCCAAAAAAACAACGATATATTTGTCAAGGACGGTGAGATGGTGGCGCTGTACTGCATAGGGCATAATCATGGTGATGCCAAACTTATCTGGACCAGTTACACCACCCAGGTCATGGATCTGACCAACAACGTGTCATCAGCTGAGCAGAGGCAGATGGGCATGCTGATTTATGAGAGGAGCCTTGTGATTCTTAGTGCTTCTGTAAACCATCAGGGGAATTACTCATGCACTGGGTAAAGTCCAGTCAGTCCTACATTGATCCTGACTTTGTTTTATATTCTAATATCCTGACATTACATTTCCTTGGCATATTTTACAAAATGCATTGACACTTTGTAGGCTTTCTTATTTCAGTTAGACACTAAAGGAGTATACCTTTTTTGCATTAGTATTTATGCATTTTTATTTCATGCAGATAGGCTCCTAAAATCTTATGGTATTACTAGTTGATGCTTTGGAGATACATTTGTAAGTTATTGTTTTGTCTCAGCCTAGATGCAATACATTATGAATTTACAGTACCGGGCAGATCTTTAACGCCGTATCTACTTTCACATTCATAGTTAGTGGTTGTGGTTTAAATGTAAAGTGAAACCTTCATATTAATCTGTGCTTTGATGACATGGCAGGAATGCCAGCACCTGGTTCAGGCTGACAGTTGTCACAACACAGTCCAGAGAGTACGAAGAGAAGTTCCAGTACCCTACAATACGTTATACAGAAGAGGCCTTCACATTGTCTTGCCCTGATGTGAACATACCTGCTGAAAACATCCCGAATATTACCAACAACGGCATTATATGGCACAAGGTATGTACACACAGCAGAAATAATATATCATATTTTAACTCCAAAAAAGTGGTCAGGACTTCTGACTGCATGTTGTAACCCATCAGACTAAAACATTTAAAAAAAGATCTTTTTTTTAAGCATGCCACAGTTTGGGGTCGGGGAGTTTTGTTCTTTTTGTGGCTGATTTTCATTAATTTACTTAATTTTCCATCTTGTAGGATGGCAAACCATTGCCAATAGACAGTTACTTCTCAAGTGTGGAAGAGAAGGATCGTGGTGTCTACACCTGTACCAGATCTTATCTGTGTTATGGTCAAATATATAACATGACCTTTACAGTCGAGCTTGATGTCCAACCAAAGCGTAAGAAAAGAGCAATTTTTTTTACTATGTTTATCTTCATATGTTAGAAAAGAAATAAAGTGTTTTCTCTTTTTTGCACAGGAAAACCTGAGAAAGATGTCACAATCAGAGAACCACAGAATAATCATGTATTTTATGTAGATTTGGGTGAGTTTCAATCTTGTAGCGTGAATACACTTAGATATACAAGTATACGCATTTACTATCTTTCCATCTACTACTTTTAAATTTTGTGTAAACTCTGCTTTTTCTAGGCTCACCAAAGGTGATTGATTGTAAAGCTGTTATGGATTCAGACTTTGATGAGGTATTCTGGTTAAGTGGGAAATCTCTCGTGGAAACGGACAACAGATTACCAGTTTTCTCCAATTACACAAGGTAAACACTTTGCACAGATGTACCGACTTTCACAACATTTGTACCGGGAGTGCAAATGTTATACGTAGCCACACGCACACACGCACACGCACACACACGCGCACACACGCATCCATCTACTACTTTAAAATTTTGTGTAAACTCTGCTTTTTCTAGGCTTACCAAAGGTGATTGATTGTAAAGCTGTTATGTTTTCAGACCTGGATGAATTGTTCTGGTTAAGTGGGACATCAATCGTGAAAATGAACAATAGCTTATCAGTTTTCTACAATTACACAACGTAAACATTTTGCACAGACGTACCAGTTTTCACGCATACCGTAGATTTGGAAGTGCAAATGTTAAACATGAACACATAAACACTTAAGACACAAAATACCTGGTCTTTCTTACTTTCTTTTAAAGGAGCAATACTGCTGGAAAAATAAAGATGACAGCATCTCTTGTCTTTAAAAAAGTGTCAAAAGAGGATCTATTGACAATTTACACCTGTAAGCTGGACTCTAGTTTCTACTCAAGTTTCGTCACCATCAACTTGGCCCAAAAACGTAAGTAAGATGGATAGCTCTAACATTTGTTGCCTTTAAACCTGTTCAATCAAGTTGTAGTATTTGATTGGGGCTGCAACCAACAGTTATTATATTTGAAATAATATGTTTAGTTTTTTTGGTTTAAAGTAAAAAAACTAAACAAAAGATTCAACAAATTATTCCAAATATAATAATAATAATAATAAATAAAACAAAATCTGATAGCTTGAGATACAGCTTAAATTCATATTAAAGTGGCTGTTGCCTTTCATTCTACTGCCATTAAGAGTGTATAAATTCCTATATGAATTAATTTATTCTCTCTGTTATTTCCCTACAGCTCGCCCTTCTTACCTTTCCCTGGCTCTTAGCATTGCCGGTACTGTAGTGGTGATGGTTTTGACGGTAGTTATCTATGTGAGGTTCAAAATTAACATCACTCTTTTCCTAAGAGACACTATTGGCTGCCATAGCAGCACCTCAGGTAGTCATGCTTTTGTTTAATTCAAACCACCAACTTTCATATATGTTTGAGAGGCGTGTGCTTTCTTTGGACTTCAGACAATGTGACAGTAGTGACAAAACTGTGTCTGTTGTTGTCGTTTGCTTAGATGGAAAGAGCTATGATGCCTTTTTGATCTGTTACAAGAGCAGCACAGATGCAGGACTACATGAAAATGACAGAAAAGGGCTGGAGAATGTTTTAGAAGAGAACTTTGGTTACAGTCTCTGTCTTTATGATCGTGACATCTTACCTGGGAATGGTACGTATTTAAGGTTATACTATGAAAAAAATCTTCTTAAGAATCTTAATGAAGCTCATCTCTGAACTCTGATTGGTTGCAGCAGTAGCAGAGGCAGTGCTGGACTGTATAGAGCAGAGTCGCACAGTGGTTTTGGTTCCCACCCGTGCAGCTCCTTGTCCAGGATCTGGCCTGCTGAGTGTGATTCATGAAGCCCTTGTGGAGCGACAGACTCGCTTGGTTTTCATCAAAACTCAGACAACAGATGTGTTGGGATCAGGTTTGTTACCAGAGGCGTTACAGCTTCTCTGCGAGACTGGACATTGTGTCACCTGGAAGGGCGTAAACTCCATGCCGGCCTCCTCCTCCTTCTGGAATCAGCTACGTTATTACCTACCCTCTCCGCAGCATGCACCAAAAACAAGGCTTTTACCTTAGACAGTGTAGCCAAGTCAGTAGTTTTCCATTTACACAGAACACCAGATTTTTTTCTCAGTGCACATAAAAATTGGGAGCTAGGTGACCATGAGGAGATATTCACTGTATTGAATTAACAACACTTACTATACCTTTTAATATTGATTGATTGATTGCTAGATTGATTGATTGACAGATATCTTTTATTTACGTGTCATGCCAGTAAGTGGCACACCCCACATGAAATCACATGACACCAATACAACAGTAATTAATTCCACAGCTTCCTTTTAATAAATGTATACTACAAATGCATATATAAAAATGACATTTCAGGCAAAGACATTTACTGACAAACTGAAGACGGTCATACTTCATACTTTATTTTTAATTTAACTTTAGAGTCTTAACATTTTCAGAACCCAATTAGATCTATTGATTAATCTAATCCAAAATAAATCTTATGTTGGATTTGTAATCTAAATGTACTCACAAATCATAAGAATTAAAAGTCTTTAAAAGTATGTCTGTTTCAATAGCTGCAGAATCTGACTGTAAGAAACCACCTGAAAGCAAAAAATAGTCTAAGAAGATTTTCATACAACAAAAAACATTATTGTTTTTAAATCAATGGTTTACTACTATCAATGAATAAAGGGTGATGCTTAAAACATATTGCAATTATATTTAGTATTTTATCAAAATTGATAAAAAAATTAAAGGGTCAGTCCTGAGTTGAAGGTTCTGCATACATACAGTATGCAATAGGATTCATTATAAGCTGATTGTAAGAAAATTTTGATCCCCGGCCATTCCATTGGATGCATTTCTTTAAAAGAATCCTGTTACGTGTTAATAGAAGTGAGGACCAAAGCAGAGGGAAGAGGCAAGCTGGCAGGCAGGAGAGTAAGAGTGGGGATTTATTGACACAATGGCAGAGTCTCAACAAACACAGGGATCCAGGTGGCAAAAACAAGAGACTCAAGGAAACAAAGTCAAAAAATCCCCACATCCCAAAAAGACAAAAGGAGAAAAGGAAAAACCCAAAACTGGATGCTGGAGAACAGCAACTGGGAAAGACTCCTAGGGAAGGTCAGGAACACCGACTGAAAAGCTGACAGGACAAAACGATCGGACAAAAGACAAAAGGGGACACAGAGGTTAAATACAAGAGGTAATGAGGTGACGAGGAACAGGTGATACATCAGGTGAATCCCATTAGGGCGGTAAAACTATGACAAGACGAGACAGAGACCAGACTTAAAAAAAAAACAGGAAACCGAACGTACCGACAGACACTCACAGGGGAACACAAGACAGGAACAGCGACACAAGACACAAACACGAGGAGACAAGACAGGACCAAAAACAAAGAAGGAGGAAAAGAAAACAAAGTAAACCCCCAAACCATAACAAATCCAGTGTAAAAGCTAAATCTTTCATATAACATTTTGATATTAATACAATATAACATCTCATGTTGACATTACACACAGTTTAAACACAAATTATGTGTGCTACTTTAACAATATCATAATTAAAGTATTTGCCATGCCTGCAGTCAGATGACAGTAATCATAGATCTAGACATCCTAGAAAGGTTACGTCCATTGTAATGGTCGGGTGATCTGACGAGTTAATACTTTTATTTATTATACAACTTGGTTGAATACTGGATTCTGATTGGTAGGCTATTTCTGTATACCAGATCGTTGCTAAATACTACAGACCGTTGCTATGGGCAGAGTTTTGACCATTGATTCTGGCAAACCATTTTTAAATCAATAAAATTGTTTTAAAATGAATATTTGTAGGCCTACTCATACCAAGCTCATGCCGCTGATCAGCAGATCACAAAGGGAGAGAGATGGATGAAACGGAAATCAGTAACATTATTATGAATTGAATCCCTTCAAACTGATTCAAGACCTCCTGCATCACCCATCGGGATTCTTATTTGCAATATTGATCGACTCAATCCTTTACCTATATCTTGTATTCTTGAATTGCCCTAAATACGTTTTCTTTTTAGTAAAGCTGACACAAGGAACTTGTCCTGTCAGCTGCAAAAAAAA
Source organism: Etheostoma perlongum (assembly GCA_026937815.1). Taxonomy (NCBI): domain Eukaryota; kingdom Metazoa; phylum Chordata; class Actinopteri; order Perciformes; family Percidae; genus Etheostoma; species Etheostoma perlongum. The sequence continues at coordinate 20,629,978 of CM049371.1, read as the reverse complement.
ACATACTATAATTATTAATGAAATGGAAAATTGCTTCTTGTTATTGCATTAGTGGCCTATACATGATCACATTAGCCCATACACTGACACATCAAGAATTTGTTCGTCCTTATTCATTTCCTCTATCACTACATGTACTGTACCATGAAATTAGTTAATGTGATGCCCTGGGGCAAAAATATGTTTGAAGTGTACTTTAATAAATTATATTTTTGCCTACGTTAGTCAACATTTGTTTTATATTAATCCGTAGATGAGGATTTGGTGAGTGTGTGTGTGTTTGTGTGTTTGTGTATACACCTACATACTTGTATTCATGTATTTCTCTGAATGATATGCGACCAGAAGACGTTTTGCTAAATACATTTTTGGTGCCTTATAATCCAATGTCAAAATTAAATATTAACAATTTAGTAATGAACTACAAATACAGACAATACCATAAAATTATGAAAAATTAAGACAATACATTTTAAAAAGAAATGAGAAAGTTAAAAATTTCTCATTTCTAGAGAGTTGAAATGACAACTGTGGTTGGAAGATTTTATCAGTTGTAGCTGGCTAGTTACATAAGTGTTAGTTCCTTAGAAATAAGAATAGAAGGGGTTTTTGTGCAATTAAGAATGTTTTTTTCCAAACTGCTTTACTCAACTGCTCATTTGTTGCAAAACCTCCCCACAATAGCCATAGGACCATTTTTGGTAGACATGCATATTACAACATTGCTGGGACATTAACAAGCAACGTAAGCTTAGTCTAGCCTAACCCTAACTATACAATAGTGAAACAGACAATCTCACAGGCAGAGAACAAGAATTACTGACAGGCAGAGCAAAGAGACAAGATAGCAGCAATATTTTGTGCCTAAATTAATGTTGACAGTGCTGACAACTTGTTAGCATTTATTTAAGTTAAGTTTCAAAGAGCCATAAGTGTCAATATTTTTTATGTGACTTGTGAAATAGTTCCACCCACAAACAGCCCTAACTGAAAAAGCTGCTTGACTGAATGCTCTTTTTGGGACAATTATAAATATAGAAAGTGAATAATTATAATAGTATTTGTCTTTATTATTAAAAAGATAATATACATATCATATATAAAATGATGCAAAATGTGTATTATGGTAAATTATGATATGATAGTATGGGATATAAGATTAGTCAAGATGAAAGGTAGTAATCAAGTATAACATAACATAGGCCATAGTATAGCACAGCAGCATGTAGTATACTGTAGTGCAGTATAGTACAGCAAGTCAAAACAGTCCAAACTGAGTAAAGCTTAGTAAAATCTTACTTCACGAGCAAAAGGTTACAGCAGATACAGCAGAAAAGTAGACGGTGGTGGTGAGATATAGGCCACATGTATGCTGGGATTAGAAACCAAGCCAGTGACTTCAGGTTGGCCCCAGAAAATATGGGTTTTAACCACTTACCACAGCTCAAAGCAGGGAGCAGATGCACTAGGATTTTAGTCGCTAAATTTACTCTTTAGAAACCGTTTGTGTCATGTTGTCACCTGAATCTTATTATATCAAACCCCTTTGTTTTTATCTATGTCTGTTGATCTTTAAGAAACTACTAGCCTACCTTTTGTTTCCTATTTTCAGTGTGTTCTATTAGTTTAGCAATATCATGCTAGCAATCTTTTTTTTTCATGCACAAAATCTTGAATCGTGGTTAGTGTTTCCTTTCACAACAAAATATGAGATAACACTAACAGAGATGGGAAGTAACGAAGTAGGCCTACAATAACTTTCGTTACTGTAGGCTTCTCAAATAGATTTTTCAGATATTTTTACTTTAACTTTAACTTTTGCTCACATTTTAACATGAATATCGGTACGTTCTACTCCTTACATTTTACAAAATTGGCTCCTTACTTTAGTTTTTTACAAAAGGTCGTCTATCAGGTGTGATTGTGAGTGCATGTCGGAGAATAGCACAGACACGCGCCTCACACCGCGAGCGGGCGCGCACGGCACACGGAGAAAAAAGGGAGAGAAAAGAAAAAGAGACTAGCTGTCCGGAGGATAATCAGTTGAGATTGTGTATGTGCATGTTTGAGAACTGTAAGTCATATAACTTATGTTTTCAGTTCATTTAAGCCTGTTGTTGTATTGGTCTATAGTTCTTGCACATTTAAAAGTTAGCTTGTTTGTGTTCTTCTCCTGTTAGCTAGGTTACACTTGTTATACACAGACTTCTCACAGATCTCACTTGAATTCATATCTTGCTACTTGGTCAGAATCGTATTAACCTGAGTCCCAGTCTCTGTCACAATAAATAAGCTATATATTTTAGGCCTATTGGCAGACAGTCATTTAAAATGTAGCCAATGGCATACAAAGAACAAAGAATACAGAGCCTTTTTTCCATGTCCACTGTAGTTTCTCAGCATGCTCTCTAGTAACATCTGTCTGGTCCAGGTAGCTTTGTCATTTGCAAGGCTACTTTTACTTTTATACTTTAAGTAAATTCCCAAGCCTGTACTTTGTTACATTTACTTGAGTAAAGAAGTTACATCAGTACTTCTACTTTTATCAGAGTATTTTTTAACACAATTATCTGTAGCCTACTTCTACTTGAGTACGGGAAGGGAGTACTTTTGCCATCTATGAACAATAAGAACTAACACTTCTGTAGATTACATAGGAAGTGGCTTACAACTATCACAATTTCCACTTGAAATCATGTTCAGACCAAACAAACAGGAAACCGTAAAATAGCACCTATACTACATCTATATTTTCCTGTGAAAACGTTACACCGCATGTTGACACCCAAGAAAGCAAACATCAACGGCGATGATGAAATACCAAGAATTGTAGACATGATTACAGGAGAACGCATTAGAAAAAATGCTGAAATGTGAAGAAGACTGATTTCCTCAGCAACATGACTGAAAGGAGCAAGCAATGTTTGTCTGTTTACATTCTGTGTTCTTTTACTTTTCCTATTTTCTTGGACGGATGCTGTCTAGGAAATCAAAAGAAAGAAACAGGTATTTAATTTAAAAAAAATACATTGTAATAATTTTACAGCTGAAAAAAATTGTTTTGTAATGTGAGTTTAAAAGGATTCTATGTAATGTAATTATTAATGGCACCCCAGACTTTCTTATCTTTGAATGTATAATTAAAATGAAACCGAAATACAACTCTCTCTAGGTGGGAACCAGCGGGGAACTTTTCACCAGCGCTACAGGGCTGTAGAGGGGGAAGACTTCATGATACCATGTGAAACTGTGAACCGGTCCATGGTGTCATGTTCCATGACAGGAGAAAGCAGAGACGGAAATGAAGGCCTGTCCTTTGTCTGTGGGAGAGACTTCCGAGCTGAAGCAAAACATTCTGGAAAGTACACATGCAGGTGATAATCATGTTTTTTTCCCCAAAATTCTTTTTAAAATAAATGCACCTCAAATTAATGTCTTAAAAACAAGCTGGGTATTAACACAGTATAATTATTTCTTTCTTTGCATTGAAGAAAACAATGTAGAAATTGATGACATGAAATGGTTCCACTTTACAATTAATATATTCATTAAGGGATTCTGAATGATAGATTCACATTTTTTTCAAGTCTGTCTTAAAACAACAGTCACATATGTATATTTGCATTGAAACAATAACAGCAATAATTGTTTCTCAAGTCTCAGCTATGAAGTTCCAAATCAAGTCTGTTAGCAAGACTGCTAGCCAATAAACAAGTAAACAACATGCATGATTTAAAAAAAATTTTTAACTCACTAAAAATGTCAGCGTAAGCATGAGATCTAAAGTTAATTTCCTCAAGTCTGACTTAGGTCGAAGAGTTCACACTACTGGTTAGTACGTCTGTGATTAATGAACAACGATGTCCACCCCCTAATTTTGGTCTCAGTAGTAAAGTGTTTTTGAATGGACATGGACATGGGCAGCGGCAGTTTGCTGTTATTGGCAATACACAAATCACAGATTGAGGTTTACAATAAGACTTATTTAACAATCTAATAATAATTAATAAATACATTTAAATTGTTATTTGTAAAGCCTTAATAAATGATTAATATAACTTAAAGACATTAGTAGCAACTTTCAAAATGTTTTTGATATACTAAATATCAAATAATGAATTTTTTATTTTAGCAACATTAAAACTTTTTTGATACAGGCCACTAAATATCAAAATACATTTTTTTTCATGTTTAGATTGCATGTGATTGGACATCTGTTAAGTGTTCAGGTCTTTGCTGTCCAGTGGCAGCAAGATGTTTTTCCACCTGCAGGTGGTGAATAGAAGTCTGGGATGCTTACAGTCTAATGAGATCCATAAATCCGTAAGGCTGACCGTGGATAAAGGTGGGGAGATCCCCTGCCCAGGTCACAACTGTAGTAACAACAGAGAGATCATCTGGTACAAGGTGAAGTACTCACATGAAAAGGATTATCAATCTCACAATGTAAATCCCAACAAAAACCCACAAGTGTGCTCTCTTACAGCATAACAAAACTGTGTCCCGACGCTCCTGTCAGAAGCCTGGGTGGTTACATCTCTGTCATGTCATAAAAGAGGATGCTGGTGTATATTTCTGTGATAGACAAATAATTGAGGAAGGAGTCACATGGACCTTCAGAAGGGCTGTTCACGTCACAGTCAGCCGTAAGTGCTCTCTCTCTCTGTGTGTGTGTGTGTGTGTGTGTGTGTGTGTGTATGTGTGTGAGGTTAAAGAGATATTTTTCTGATTTAAATCCAGTTTTGAGTCGTCTTTGTGAGGGAGGTGTGTGCAGATTAACAGTTTGACTTTCCTCTGTAGTAACACAGATAAGCTCATGATAAGCTTAAACCAATTTTCATAATTCTAAATATGGCTTTTAGCTGTGTAAGTATCTAATGTTAACGTTAGCAAAAGAAACTTGAATAAATTGTGCAAATATAACTTTTTTTTAATCTACAATGAAGTTCACTACACTTCCAAGCAAGGCCACGCCCATTTAGGGGACCAGAAATGTGTGCAGTTAAAAAATCTTTGCTAAGATTTTGAACATAGTAAACATTATACCCACTGAGCATCAGTGAGCTAGCATTGTCAATGTGAGCATGTTAGCATGACATTAGCATTTGGCTTGAATCTTTGCTGTTCTAAAAGAGCTGCCAGCATGGCTGTTTAGGGTGAAAGGCAATAAACTTCTTTACTCCTATTATATGTTTATCATGTATTTACCACATAGGAAATGCAGGAGGAATAGGAAAAAGGAAAGACAACAATATGTTTTGGTTCTTACTTTATTTCTGTGTTTAATTTGTTTTCATTTGGGCATTAGAAATATTCCATATCCAACTTACCAAGCCATTTTGTTAAGTCTTGATTCCTCTAATCATGTAGTGTTTTTTTTCTAACGTGAGTGCCATGCGTCAAAAAGACAGCATACAGAATGTATGGCCCCAATCTGACCTGGTTTTTACAATTGAGTCTGAGTGATCGGATCACGTGTGTACAGAGCTAAGTACAGTACAGGTGAAAACAGCAGAACTATGTACTCATTCAAAGTACTGCTTTTGTCACAGAAACCACTGGTAGAGAATTGTTTGTTTTGGATGCAAATATATAGAAAATCATACTGTTGTTTGTGTGTCTTCTTTTACAATTATTAAGTATATACGGTATCATTCTTTTATTTATAATACACAACATGGTTTTTTACTGATAATTGTATGGAGGGACAACCTTCAGATGGGGAAGATCCTGACTCCCCGCGATTTCCGCCTATGCTCAAGACAAAACCCGGTCAGAACATCTGACACAGTAAACTAAACAGATTATAATACAGAACGGTGTGACTTAATTTCCCATTCCCAAACAGCTCTTGAATCAAATGAACCTCCCAGCATTATTCATCCCTATGGCAACATGGAAGAGGAAGTGGAACTTGGTAAGTACATGCAAATTATATAATCCCATCAGAGTTAATACTACTTTAGATGGTTGTCACTCAAAGGTCAACACTGTTATCAAACATCTGAAGGGTTGGATTATAATAGGTATGTTTTTGTGCTCATTCTAGGTCGGTCTCACACTCTGATGTGTAAGGCACGTTTTCCTTTTGAGGCAGATGTTTCGCCTGAGGTGAGGTGGTACATTAACTACAGTGGCAAGATGGAGAATATGTCTCTACTACGCATGGAGGAGCAACAGTGAGTCCCTGCAGTCCCTTTGTCAATTGTTGCTTTTGACAGGAAGTAACAGTCTTTTTGTGTGCATCACCAGTGTTTGAGGTTGTAACTTTTGAGGATTTAAACATTAATGTTCAGCCTGGCTTGCATGATAAGCGTTAATTGGGATGCAAGGTAGCTTAAATCCTTTCCTTGATTCAGTGAGGAGAGAGTAACATTTGAAGTGCTCGAGGTTATACGAAGAGCCAGCATAAAAGATGTGACTCCACAACTCTTGAACCAGAATCACACATATACCTGCATCGCCAATAATACTCATGGAAACAGCAATGTCACCATCAAGCTCATCGAGAAAATGAAAGGTAGGCTACTGTTGTTTCTATTGTCACCTTCATGCGTTTGTTGTATTCAAAGTATTGTTGTCACAACATTGTTACGATGCAGCTCAAATAATTGTCATTGCTCAAACTGAAAATGCTCCATCTCAGACAGTCAAAAATGTAATCAGTAATCAGTAATCAGTGGTGACACTTATTTCTATAGCCATTTTCCAAACACCCCTGTTCACATAGTTACAGTATATCCACTAACTGATACCTTGGTGTGTTTAAAACATTGGGTTACTTAATGTAATCTTTGATAACAGAGTGAGGTATTTCACTATGGGAATTACCCAGGCATGAGCAACTATTGCTATGCTGAGGCGATTCCCATAGTAAACACAGAACAAAGTTAGAAATAAATGTACTGTTTGCTAACATACTACTGTAATTTCATATGGTGTAACTTCAGATTGTAGAAATGTTGACAGGGGGGGTTAAGAAGTTTGTTTATTGTAGAGAAGAGAGTCTTGGGTTGTTGAAGGTAGTCTGTATATGCATGAAGGAGAACTGTTAAACTGGTACATTTGCATTTGCAAAGCCAATGTACCACAGACCTTGCGGCTCACACCTCTTGATATTTACTGACGTTTGCCTCGCCACCATCAGGCTTTAGGTTCTGCTTTCACATGCTCCAACTGGCATCAGGGCTTTGGACCCCGTCATAAATACTTGCAGTTGTAGTTGATTTACATTTCATAATACAATCTAATGTGTACATTTTTTACTTGGTTTTAGTAAAATGGCCTTCACTGGTTGGGTATCCTGTTGTGCCTTTGCTGCTGGTAGCTGGGCTGGGAATGGTTTTGCATGTGAAATGGCTGGAAATACAGCTTATCTACAGATCCCACTTCCAACATGGAAAACATGATGAAGGTCAGAATACAGAAACACACAACCCCACACACAATATAGAGTAGAAACCCAAAGGCAGAAAGACCACAGAGCTACTCGGCTGCTCTTCTTCATATGATGTGGGTTAACCTTTGGACCTTACTAACCTTGAAAGGCTAGTAAGCAGTGGCGATTTATATTTGCTAATATTATGTTGGATTCATGTTAAGACTTTTTACTTTTTGAAAAAACTTACAATAATTTGGAGGCCCCCCTGCATTGACTTTGAGGACCCCCTAGGGGTCCTGGACCCCCCTGTTGAAGATCCCTGATCTATGATATTGTACTTATTGTGATCAGTGTTACTACGGCTGCATGTGAAACAGAAATACATGAAATAACCTAATGTTGTGGTTTCCAAATTGTCTCATCCACCACCACCAATAAGAAAAGAAAGAGTTTGATGTACTTCTGTCGTATGTGTGGAGCCCCCCCAACAGCTGAGGTTGAGGTTTTGACCATTTCCTCCAAGAAAAGACCTGACACAGATGAGGAAGGTAGGCCAACACATTTAATGTATGATATCTGCATGTTATTGTCATTCAACTACACTGGTAAATTGACAAAATGCTTTTATTGGAAGCATGTTTGTCCAGCATGGACCCGCTGAACACTGAGGAGGGTAACTTGATCCATAGACCACTAGAAGTGCTGCTACCCCATGTGTTAGAGGACCGGTGGGCATATCGCCTCTGTCTGCTGGAGAGGGATGTGCTTCCTGGAGGAGGTCAGAGGCTCAACTGTGTGTCTGTGTCTCTGTGTGTTGGCGGCAAATGTTCTTGATGGTTTCCATTTTGTATTGCAGCATATGCAAATGATGTGATCCTTGCAATGCAGAGTTGCCGAATGCTTATCTGTCTGCTGTCAGCTGACTACCTCTCTAACAGCAATGCTGTGTTTGTACTGGAATCAGGAATCCAGGTAGGCCTACATTACCCAGAGAGAAGACGACTGATGCCGTATTCACAGGGACGTAGCACAAAATTCTGGACCCTGTACACAGGCTTTCTTTATAGGCCCCTCCCCACAACCACGGCTATTCATTCCATAGACTGTGAGAAAAGATGTACAACACATCTCCATTTCCTCCCACTACACAAAAGTTAAGCAAAAGTATACTGGATATGTGTGTCGCCATCTTGAAATTTTGGAAATAGACTCTGCGCAGTAGCCTAGTGATCCTGCAGTGGAGCCGCTGTATCAACGTCCCGTCCAAACACCCACTTGACCAAACGCATGTCAATCACAGCTCTCAATCATGATGTTTCACCCTGTTTTTAACATAAAATACCACATAAAACCAAATTTATCAGAATAAACACTTAAACAAATATCAGCATGATAAGAACTAACTAAAATTACCTAAACCGTCTTTGGGATTATGTATTTGACATGTACAGTACTTTGACTTTTAGATTGGCCCATGTCACATCAACTAACATGGAGGGATTGAGATTTAACCTATACTGCAGTTACCCACCAGGGGGCAATCAAGATGTTTTGGCTTGACTCATAGTTTTTGCATCTAACTCTGATTCCTTCCAGTATCTTTGTGCCCACGCAATTCTCAAAAGGCCAAATTGGTTTCATTTTATTGATTTACTGACATCAACTGAAACTAATTGGGAAATCTGAGTTGAGTGGTTAACCCTAAATGTGTATTATTTTCAACCACTGTTTTTACAGTTCATTACTGATTTGTTGCTCGGTCCATCTTTAGGCTTTGCTGCAAAATTCTTCCCTCAAAGTCCTGCTAATATGGACCAGCAGAGCCTCAGCATCCCTCATCCAGCCGGACCCCCCACTGCCCACACTGGTCCAAAGGGCCTTGAAGGTGCTACCCAGTCTGGTTTGGACCTCAGGCGACAGCAGCTTCTGGAGGTCTTTGAGGAAAGCCATGCCCGATCAGAGAGTGAAGCTTGTTTCACTCATGCAGGACCAATGATTAAACTGTTCTTTTTGCAAGCAAGGGCAACACATGAACAACAGCGTCAAGGTTATTTTCATTATTGTAAGGATGCCAAATCAGAAGTCTCATTTTCATATGTAGCAGAAAGTATGTCACTTTTTGTGTCATTCACAGAGCACAATGGTGTGTACTCTGGGCTTTAATTTCCATATGTACCAAAGATAAACTGTTTAACAGTGCAAAATAATTTATAGAATGTAACAGTTAAAGTATTTGTTTTAGTCCATCAAAAATATGTGTAAACAATGCATGCTAGTAACAATTAAACCTAATTACCTTTTATATGACTGTATGTATATCAGCTTTAGTACATCATGTATTGTCACAGCAGACATGACTGCAATAAACATTTGACACAATAGAATTCATCCAAAAAATTTATTTGACTGAGTTGTTGGATAAAACAGGTGGATGTTTGTTATTCATTTGGGGAAGCACAACAGTTAACCTACAGAGGAATTCAGAGTTCATATTTTTGATCAAGGGAATTTTCCAAAAAGTGTCAGGCACAGAATAAGTCACTGGAGGTACCACGTTATTTCTGAACTAAAAGGATTGGGGTACTATTTCTGATGTGAAAGAGGCGATGAAAAGAGTTTGTAAAAGTATCTAAGAATTGCTAACCGGCATTTTAACCTCCTGGAAATCATTCAAAATAATTATCACCGGCACCCGCGGGTGTTCATGCTATGGCTGCCTTGACACAATTGTCAACTAAAAACACATTAGCAGGCCGTCCATCAGAACATCTTTTTTTTTTTAAATTGCCAGATTCAGTAAATCAGACAAAAATACAGTATTGAATAAACAAAACCAGAAATACTGACACAAAGCTTAAACTAAAATAAAAAAAGCAAACAAAAGACTAAGGTGGCATAGCTGGTGAAAACAAAGGGTTGTACATTAATGTTGCGAAACTAAATGAAATGAAACAATCCATTGGTATGTCTACTTTATGCCAAACATGCAAGATTAGGCAACACTCAAACACACACACTCCGATTTGAGGATTTAAAAATAAAACATTGTCACACTTCTATGTACATTTTTACACAAATATTTGACAAGCAACACTGAGAACTTGCTCAGCACCACACCCAGACAGCTTCAGTAGGGAACAAGCATGTCACACAAAGGGCATGGGGGCTCTAAGATGCTAGATTTTCTAATTAGCCAGCAGAAAGCAACTGTAGCAAATTTTAGTTTAACAATATTCTGGCTAATTGTTTTGTCCCATACCTCTATCACCCTCCTCCCATCACAAAGGGTTGAAACTGGTACCTCTCTTCTTAGTTAGCATCAGCCGGTAGTGGTCAGAAACATAAACGCGAGCTCAGTCACATAATATCATAGAGGGCTTAAAGTATTCTTTACTGTATGTTCACAAAGCTGAGAAGTTGTCAAAACCAAGGCTACAGTAAGGAATCATTTGAGCCTTTATAGATATCTCTGACAAGGCTTAAACTATACACAATCCTTCTTTAGTGACAAACTGTGGTAGTTGTAATGGCAACTTTACAGTAGTCATTTACAATTTGTCTGCTTGGGCCTTCATCTTCCTCTCCCAAAGTTTTTGATGATCAGAGAAACCCTGCTTGCCCTTGTTGAAGGAATTGGGTCCTGCAGATGTTGGGGTCTCCCTGAAAAGAAAGCAGATTAGTCACTTCACAAATAACTAAATGTGAAATGTAGCATTCCATTTAAAAAAATAGATTCAAAAGCTGAATGTTTTTAATGAAAGCAGAAGCTGAGGCAATAGTTATTAAGTACATGTATGTGTACTCACCTGCCAATATTCTTCATCCTCATCTTTGCTTCTGGGGGCATCTCCTCAGGTTCACTCTGCATGGTGAGAAAAAGTTAAAGTAAGCTTTTACACATTTGTTTATGAATTTGAACAACCATGACATCAATGTGCATTATTGTGCACTTACATCATCTTCATCAAAAACAGACGCCATCCCAGACTTTTTTGGAGGAGCTGATGGTACTGGCTCTTTGGGTTTCTTGAACAGATTGGGGATACATGTTTTCCTTCACTTAATTTATTAATGGATTAATTCTCATTTAATTAAAACTCATTAATAACTAGGCTACTTCTTTAAACACCACTTACAATGGGGTGCAAAATTAAAGCAGTAGGCTATGTGTTAAATCCGTTATAATGCATTACTACACACTCACTGATGCTCCAAGTTTGATAGAAATGGGGTTCGACTTCTTCACCATCGGATTGCTCATGCTAAAGCCAATCTTGGAGACTTTGCGGGGTGCTGGTGGGTCTGCGGAGGACTCGTCCTCATCTTCAGGTGTGAGATGCTGAGATGTGCGTTTGACTGCGGTCCCTTCTCCCACAGTGCTACAAGAGACAGGCTTAGTTTTCACTCTGTCTCCCTCCTCCTGCGGCCCTGCTTGAGGCAAGACAACTCACCAAGGTGAACAACTGTTTCCTGGGAACTGGAGAATAATAAAAGCTACCACCTTTACCTGTGTGGCTAAGGTGTCAAGCCATTAAGTAGCCAAATGTAACGTTAGCCTAACTTAGGTTCCTCCCATTTAACTTATGGTCGTAATAGTCCACCTGGGAACTGTGTATGCAGAAACTACCTACAACATCGGGGTAAGAGTAAACAAGAGTGCTGTACGCAGGGTATGAGATCAAATAATAACGTTGTTAACCTGCTTCTATACTTGCACGCTAGCTAGGCGAACACCAGGTTAGCAAGATAGCAAGAGACAGGCTGCTGAAGACAAATATTCAACATATTCTCTGACTAACGTAGTTAGCAGTTACTTTAGCCGTGAAGTTACAGCCATCCCAATTTCCATAGCTAACTAGTTTGTTAATACAACGCAAACTATTTACGTTACTTTGCATTAGCTAACGTTAGCCAATGATCCGCAGCTAACACTACGTTAGCTTAAAATTAGTGAAATTTCCTCAGTCTAGCATTAGCTGATTTAGTTTTTATGGATATGCTGAACAATCAAGCTGACGCTAAATACTGCTTATTTTGTCGGCCACATTTTAGACGTTAAAACAGCACAAATATCACCTCCGTCGTCGGTGCCACCCCTTCTGTTACTCTCGTAATCCGCCATATTTTTTTTCTGTGGACTCAGGTAACTCATGCCGCTAGTCTTCTTCAATCACTGTGCGCCAAACAAGCTCCGTACACACTATTTATGAGAGGAGAAGAAGAATAGCGACATCACGTCGATTTGTGGAAAATGCTCAGATGGGGCCCCAGAAGCCTCTGTTCAGTAACCAAGTAGCATCGGGATACTTGTTTGTGAGTCGTATATAGTCTATGGACGTATTGAGTATTGAGTTTATATTATAATATTGAGTTAACGCTAATTAATTGCTTGACCAGAGACGGGGTAGAACTAATAAATGTAGTGTAGATTAAATACATTTATACATACATTTGGCTTGATGGACCAGTACGGTTTTAGGCTAATATTTATGTATTTATGTTGTGTATTTACGTTGTTTATGATAATTGTATTGTATATTGAGAGTTTGCTATAGGCCTAGTGTTACTGTTATTTTCAATTGTTATTCTGTGGTTTGTGTATGTTTTTTTTTAATTATTTATTAAATGTTCAAAATATATGTGACGCATTTTCTTAAGTAGGCTTAATCGGAATCAATAAGGTTGAATGGTGGGCATATATGAGGATTTTTTAGTTAAGAAAACCAATATTAAGCTAGTATCTCATGGAAATAAGTAGATATGGAATATTGGAGAGGGTAAATTATTTTCAAATACAAGCTCAGCTTGTGGGCCATTCCTGTAAGCCCAGACAGGAAAGGGCCACCTCGTATTTCAGGAGTGCTAGGATCAGAGAATATAAAAAAATACAAAATACATTTATAAAAGATATGCAGAGGGTTTATCAGATTTACTGTAGGCTTGTGTTTTTAAAATGTGAAATAATATTAATCAATACATTTAAATGTATTATGTAAAGTTAAGCACATGTATCAAATGGTAAGGATGTGATGGATTGTAATATGAACAAGAGATAGAAGTAATATAATTTTCTTTGATTTTTCTACGCTATAAGAAACAAGATTAATAGGGTTTAAGCTCCAGTCCCCACTCCAAAGCAGAAGATGGCGGTATTGCGCCCAATACATTGCTTGCCAACCGCCGTTTAAAACCAAGAAGAAAAAGATGGAGACATGACAGTAAGCTAATTTGGTAAACAGACAGCTAGCTGGTAAGAATAAAGACGCATTGCAACTAGTTATAACGTATGTTTGTTATATTTAGTGTCGGGTAGTCAATTAAAATTCCACCGCTATTGGGACTAACGTTAAAATCGACGTTAATGTTGCCTTTTCGCTGTTCTAGTGTGTAAGTTACGTTGGAAGCGTAGCTAGCTACGTTAGATGTGTTATGTTAGCTAACGTTAACAGTTTACGTTTTATTGACAATGTATCTTTTTTCTACGATGGACGTAAACCTTATCTTGCAGTTTACTTTCATTAATGAATGTTTTAGCTAGTAGCGTTATTTGCTATATTTCTGTGGCTGTCTTTCTCAAATAACTTTTTTTTTACATGTCCTGCTTCTCCCAGGCCCTTAAAAGCTTGGCGTTAAACAATGAGCCAGTCAGGATGGGACAGACCCTGTGCACATGCTCCCGTGGCTCCATCATCATTGATAACAAAAAGTATTACTTTGTTCAGAAACTAGATGAAGGGTAAGATAACAGTTTGACTTATTTTTTGGTAAACTCCACTTAGACTTTTAAAAACACATCAGTGAGCCTCAGTGTTGACCTTGGGGACATCTTTCTTAGTTACAGTACTTTTATTTTGAGTCAGTCTAATATACACCAAACTTCTACAGTAAATACAAACATAGCATACCAAATTTCAGTTGAAAGGAGTCCCCATGAAATGCACTATGAGAGCATTGATAGATGAACAAATCGTATCCCTTAAAGTCCAATTAAGACTCATATGATCCTCCTAAACTCTAATTTCTCTGTGTCCTCTGTTCAGTGGGTTCAGTTATGTTGATCTGGTTGAGGGTGCAAAGGATGGGCACTTCTACGCCCTGAAGAGGATCCTGTGCCATGACCGTGAAGGCCGCCAGGAAGCTCAGACAGAGGTGGAAATGCATCAGATGTTTAATCACCCTAATGTCCTGAGCCTCGTTGCACACACCTTTGTCGATCGTGGAGGCAAGACTGAAGCCTGGTTACTTCTACCTTATATTAGAGTAAGTTGGTGCAGAAGTTAGTATGATCAGAATAACCCTGAAGTAAATGATCTGATTCTCATATTTTGCTCTTTAAATAGAAAGGCAGTTTGTGGTCTGTTCTGGAGAAGCTAAGAGACAAGGGGAGCTCTATGCCTGAAAAACAGGTTTTGCAAATCTTGCGTGGCATCTGCTCTGGACTCAAGACCATTCATGAAAAAGGCTATGCACACAGGTAAGACACATACAGTAATCATGACAAAATGCCTACAATCTAAATATGAATTACGTAAGTTTACTAAATGGGCAACACTGTTTTTTTATCATTAGTGCTCAAAATTGACCTCTAAACATTGAACTTTGGAACTAATCCTAATTTCTGCCAAATTAATACATTTCACACTGTTGGAAAGAGAGGAGAAAAAACAAGTTTAAAAAACCAAAAAAACATAGGCACTTTACCAGTCAGAACTTAATGTACAACATCTAATTTGAGTACATTGCATCGTACACTTAAACATTAATGTTAGTTTCCCCAATGGCAACACAATTGCAGACATATGAAAAACTATGTACACTGAAAGCCATGTGTTTGCTTTAATTTGACAGAGACTTGAAGCCCACAAATGTGCTTCTGGATGAGGATGACAGGCCTCTTCTGATGGACCTGGGCTCTATGAACCGGGCCAGGATTGAGGTAAGGGGGCAGAGTCTATGAAGAGTTTGAAAGATTTTACAGATGACTTTATAAGCATTGATACTTTGAAACACTTAAGCCCAAATGAGTTTAATTGATGCCTGAGGACAGTCACATTCCTGCAGTCTGTCTCTATGTTGTATCAAAAGCAAAATGCTGCGTGATTTGGGAGATTGGGCTCTTACTGTGTAAGAAAGAGAATCACTTTAATTATTTTGTCTGTTGATATTAAGAAATCATTTTGAACATTATTCTTAGATGTTGCTGACTAGTATGAAATTAAGATATGTCAGAATCTAGGTCTTTTAAATTAGGACAATGAGATCCAAGCAAGCAAATATCAATACCGGGTGATTTATAACTCCACTTCAAATAAACATCCTTGTGCAGATAATGTAAATACTCATTATACTTGGCATTATTTTAAAAATAAGTTCCAAAATTTCACCTCTAAATGGCAGAGTAACATTTGAACCACATATTCAAAATGGACCACTAGCTATGTAACAAGCAGAAGCCTAAGTGATGTTACTGGGGGTTCATCTTAAAGCACAACACGTTTCTGTTTTCTTCCTGGAGAAAGTTTCTCAAGTTTCTTATATGCTTCCAACGTTTGTTACTGTGGCTTACGTTTTATCTTAGCCCAGAGCTTGTACAAATTTGTCATGGTATTTTACTTGACAAATGTGATTTAAAAAAAAAAAAAGAAAATACTTGCTGGTGTTGGTGCTTACGACACTGATTGCTTCCCTTGACACACTTATATAGGAATTTTGGAATTCTGCTCTTTAGTTTTTTTCCCTTCTACACAACAGAAATGTCATTTCAATTGTTACAATAGAATAAATACTAACATTTCAAGATTGAGGGGCAGCATAGGTGCTTTTTGTCAACTGTCTATGTTGTAGGTCCTCTAAATTAGTGGTTCTTAAATGGGGTAATGTGTACCTCTATTGGTACTTTCTGGGGTACTGCAGGTAGTTTTGAATATTTTGTTTGAGATGTTAATTTAAAAAAATATCAGTCATGCATAGTTCCTAAAATAGTTACACAATATTAATTCATTAATTCAAGGATTTTTAATATTTAAAATGTAGCTTTTATGTGTTTTTCAGCTACAATATTGTTGTTTATTAAATTAGGCACTTATATATTTTGGCCTGGTCAAGGGCTACTTGGATAAACAAAATATTTCAAAGGGGGTACATTATTGAAAAAAAGTTTAAGAAACACTGCTTACCCTGTGATGAATTGAATAATACTGAGTTAATTTCAGGTTAGAGGAACCAGAGAAGCCATGACCATACAGGACTGGGCAGCTCAGCGGTGCACCATTTCCTACAGGGCTCCTGAACTCTTCAATGTAGAGAGCCACTGCATTATAGATGAGCGCACTGATATCTGGGTAAAGCTTTGTGTTCTTTTTGTATGTTATGCTAGTTGTCTTCCTAAAGGACAATACCAGCGCAAAATGAACTGAGCAAAGCAAAATGGCTTAATGACACATGGGTACCAAGTCGACCATTCTGTGGGACTTGTTTTCATGATCGAATGTGACCAGTTTTAGCTCAAACTGCTAATTAGCTTGTAACGCTAGTAGTCAGGGCACTGGTAAAGTAAAGGGGGATCGCTATTTCTATACCACTAACGAGGCTCAAAATACCATCACACTTCCACTGTAGCATAGTGAGGGTCTCTACATGTAAACTGAAGCATTGACTGTACCGTTCGCCTATACAGGCATGCACCATCTTGGGAAAACATCCATGACCAGAACGAACGCTGTGCTTGTGCTGTGTTACTGGTTGCACGGCGTTCGACTGGTCATGGCTGTTTTCCCAAGATAGCAATTTCTTATTACTTTGCCAGCGCCCTTACTACTAGGGTTACAAGCTAATTAGCGGTTTGCGCTGAAACTGGTCACATTCGATTAGCATGAAAACATATCCCAAAGAACGATGATTCGGTACCCATGTGTCATTAGCCCCTAGGTTCATTTTGTGCAGGAATTGTCCTTTAAGTGACTTTTAGTAAGTCTCTAAAACCATATCATAATGTTACTTTGGATCATTCACTAACTACGTCTTTTCTCTTCTTTTGATGTCTTCCTAAACTATTCCAGTCACTCGGATGTGTGCTATACTGCATGATGATGTTGGAGGGGCCATATGACATGGTATTTCAGAAGGGGGACAGTGTTGCTCTGGCTGTCCAGAATCGAGTGACTATTCCACAGTCTTGCAGGTCAGTCTTCAGACTATAACATTGTCTTACAGTGTAGCAAGTTTCCTGTATCAGTTTCTGTTACTTCCCTGGGTAGTGGTAGTACTGTAGGTATGTGTAACTTTCAGGACACAAGAGGCCACAAAATTAACTAAATTTAACATGCAGTGTTTTCCCTAAGTTTGTGGAAGACTTTGCGTGATTGCATTTGGCTAGAGCTTTAGGGGTCCTACCGCAAGAAACTATTTTTCAATTGTAGAAATGCAATTTCATGTCATTTTAGAGTTAGAAAGTTATTATTACCATATCTGTGTCTCAAACATTGGAAAAGCTACAGCAGATAACTAAATAACACTCAGAGTGCTTCCCAAAACAGCTTGGGTACTGCGCCTTACTGTACGTACACATCGCAGCCGACGTGAGCTGCAAAAGAAGCTCTGGCTGCCCTGTCAAGGATGCTTGTCAAAAAGTATGAGGATGCTTTTGCCGCTTCGGGCCACTTTATGTTCGATCATATGTTTCTCTGGAGTCAGCCAGAGCAAAGGACGTCTATCCGAATGGTTGTTGGTTCTTTGCCGCTGAACCACGTCATAGCTCATTACCATAAAGTTGACCTAGTTTCAACTTTCTGCTTGACACTCAACACGCCCAAAACGCGACGCCGATGGATTTCCCACTTCTTGCAGCTGAGAGAAGCCGTGTTCCATTAAAAATGAATGACTTCCGGTAACTTTGAAGCTCAAGTTGGCCGCGTTGTGTACGTACAGTTAGCCTATAATGGTAGGGTAAACCCTGATGTAAACCCTGACGTAAAATAAAAACATGGCAGACTCAGATTTTTGTCCATTTGAAATGTCTGTATTTACTAAAAGCCATTGTTAGTCTGCAGCTATGTTAATGTGAGACTGAGTTTAAATGCAGTAAAAATTGATCTAATTGTAGTTAAATTTCCTTTTATAATTGAATAAAATGCTATCTGAAAACACAAGTCGGGTTAATGTTTTTGTTTTGTTTTTTGTTGTGTTTGAACTTAGCTATGTCTTGTCTTTGCCTTGTACCCAGTTACTCAGAGGGCCTGCAGATGCTGCTGAGCTCCATAATGGTGTCAAATCCCCAAGAGAGACCAAACATCAACTGGGTTCTTGACCAGGTACAGGACCTGCAGAGTCGCAGCCCCAACACCCAAACCAACATGGTCTGATGCCCCGTGAACTGGATGTGGGGTCCTGGAAACCTTTGCACACATCTGAACGCCTATTATTTTGAGTTTGAAAATATTTCTTTTATTTATTGACTTGTGTGTAAAAGCCTAGGGTGCAGACTTTCACTCAGTTTGGGGAGCTTGGCAAAAGTATCAGTTTTTAATTTGAATGATCCAATCGGGCCCGGGGTGTCACAGTGGACTCTTGTAGTCCTTATAGACTTGTGTGTACAAAATAATCAGAAAGGCCTCTAATCTAATTCCAGCCTGTAATATAATGCTTTTGGGAATGGTCAGCTATTGCTTCTAATAGTGAAGTGGCTTCGCTTTGTAATCTTAAAGGGATGTTTACAAATTGTAGTTTGCATTTTTAAAAAGAAAAGGGATATCAAAAAAGCTTTGCCAAACTTTCCGGTGGATGAAAGCTACCTTTAATACATATCAGACTTCATTCCCTAGAAGAAAAAGGATTAGGGTCCAGTTCCCTTTATTTTTTTTAAAATCTTGATTCCTGTGTTTTGTGTGTGTAACATCTTGTGGTTACACACACACGTGTGCTGTAATCATCGATATACACCTTTGCCTTCAGCTTTTCTTCACGCCTTCCCTCGTACTGTTGGTCTTTACTGGGGGGAAAGTTAAGAGGC
Organism: Etheostoma perlongum; assembly: GCA_026937815.1. NCBI lineage: Eukaryota > Metazoa > Chordata > Actinopteri > Perciformes > Percidae > Etheostoma > Etheostoma perlongum. Next base: position 20,610,590 of record CM049371.1, on the reverse strand, counting down.
AGTGTTCCTTTACCTGCTATGCTTAATTTAAACACACAGAGGTGCTCCAACATCACGGCTCCACATATTGACATGGTGATGTTTCTGTACTGTTGATGATGTGTGAATGGGCTCCTTGTAAAACTGAGTGAAGAGGGTCTGCTTACATAAGAAGAAAACTATTCAAGGAGAAGGGGTTAGGTGTTACTGTAACACACCTAAACAGTAAATAATAATTATCACAAATGACATCTTTTTATTAATCACGCCAGTGTCATATCAGCCCTTGCAGTTTAACCTTTACTTTTCACTGTATTGTCTTTTTAAATGGCATTTTCCATTCCAGTTATGCTAAATTCTGTGTTTCCTGTCATGTTTGTATGTGGTCTCGCACTGTTGTTCTCTCAGGGTTCACCCACATCCTAAAGGGTTTGGCAGTCTGAAGTAACAGACATAAACGGTACCTTTTATAAAACAATTATTAGATTTAAAAAAAATTGAATTTCTTGTTATTTTTTGGGCTTTTTTTTAGCCTTTATTTTTGACAAGACAGATGAAGACATGAAAGGGGAGAGAATGACATGAAACAAAGGGCCGCAGGTCGGAGTTGAACCCCAGCCCGCTGCGTTGAGGAGTAAACCTCTACACAGTGAGGAAAATAAGTAATCGAACACCTTGCTATTTTGCAAGTTCTCCCACTAAGAAATCTTCGAGGGGCCTGACATTTTCAGTTAAAAAAAAAATCCAGAAATCACAATGTATGATTTTTTAACTATTTATTTGTATAACACAGCTGCAAATAAGCATTTGAACACCTGTCTATCAGCTACAATTCTGACCCCCAAAGACCTGTTAGTCTGCCTTCAAAATGTCCACCTCCACTCCATTTATTATCCTAAATTAGATGTATCTGTTTGAGGTCGTTGGCTGCATAAAGATACCTGTACACCCCATACAATCAGTAAGAATCCAACTACTAACATGGCCAAGCTCAACGAGCTGTCCAAAGCCACTAGAGACAAAATTGTACACCTCTACAAGGTTGGAAAGGGCTACGGGGAAATTGCCAAGCAGCTTGGTGAAAAAAGGTCCACTGTTGGAGCAATCATTAGAAAATGGAAGAAGCTAAACATGACTGTCATTCTCCCTCGGACTGGGGCTCCATGCAAGATCTCACCTTGTGGGGTCTCAATGATCCTAAGAAACGTGAGAAATCAGCCCAGAACTACACGGGAGGAGCTGGTCAATGACCTGAAAAGAACTGGGACCACCGTTCTAAGGTTACTGTTGGTAATACACTAAGACGTCATGGTTTGAAATCATGCATGGCACGGAAGGTTCCCCTGCTTAAACCAGCACATGTCAAGGCCCGTGTTAAGTTTGCCAGTGACCATTTGCATGATCCAGAGGACTCATGGGAGAAAGTCATGTGGTCAGATGAGACCAAAATAGAACTTTTTGGTCATACTTCTACTAACTGTGTTTGGAGGAAGAAGAATGATGAGTACCATCCCAAGAACACTATCCCTACTGTGAAGCATGGGGGTGGTTGCATCATGCTTTGGGGGTGTTTTTCTGCACATGGGACAGGGCGACTGCACTGTATTAAGGAGAGGATGACCGGGACCATGTATTGCAAGATTTTGGGGATCAACCTCCTTCCCTCAGTTAGAGCATTGAAGATGGGTCGAGGCTGGGTCTTCCAACATGACAATGACCCGAAGCACACAGCCAGGATAACCAAGGAGTGGCTCTGTAAGAAGCATATCAAGGTTCTGGCGTGGCCAAGCCAGTCTCCAGACCTAAACCCAATAGAGAATCTTTGGAGGGAGCTCAAACTGTGTTTCTCAGCGACAGCCCAGAAACCTGACTGATCTAGAGAAGATCTGTGTGGAGGAGTTGGGCCAAAATCCCTTCTGCAGTGTGTCAAACCTGGTGAAAAACTATAGAAAACGTTTGACCTCTGGAATTGCAAACAAAGGCTACTGTACCAAATATTAACATTGATTTTCTCAGGTGTTCAAATACTTATTTGCAGCTGTATCATACAAATAATAAAAAATCATACATGGTAATTTCTGGATTTTTTTTTTTAGATTATGTCTGTCACCGTGGACATGCACCTACAATGACAATTTCAGATGCCTCCATGATGTCTAAGTGGGAGAACTTGCAAAATAGCAGGGTGTTCAAATACTTATTTTCCTCACTGTATATGGTCGCCCGCTCTACCTACTGAGCCATCAGGGCGCCCAAAAATTGGGACATTTAAGTTGAGATCAATACTTTTAATGCAGTGCTTGTACACCACATTTTAACTAAAAAACAATGGTACTTGGCATACAGTACTGTTTAAATATATTATCGTTTTAAGCTAAGTTTGGATATGTCACCTGACTTTAAATGTTTGTGTTGTCAATGGAAAACTAATAGTGGTATCCCACAGATGGTAAACTAAGGATTTCTATAAGTGTAGACGGGAATACACAAATAGGAGTAAGTAACAGAGAGTTATTTGATTATGGGAAATTGTTTAACCTCTCATTCACTGCACAGTAAAGGATAAATAAACATTAATTATGTAGCACTCATATGCAGTTTTAATAAAATTGTGAAACTGACTCCTTCCTAAATAAATGTATATGAATCAATACTGAATAACCCCCACTACATAGTCAGCATGATGTACTCAATATGGTCAAAAGTATTTAGACAGCACTTGTAATTAGTTTAATCAGCTGCATCCAAATCTGCTATGAAATCTCCATCGACAAACACTTGCAGTTAAATAGGTTGTGCTGAAGAGCTCACTATCTTCAACATGGCAGTGTCATGGGAGGATTTCCAGTAAGTCAGTTAATCAAGAGGTATTTATATTGTAATATAAGAAATTAACCAGCCAAACATTTTTTCAAACAGTTTTTCATTTTTAAGCAGCAGCCCTAAAGCCTAAGATCACTACCATTGGACCCTGGACCAGTGGAAACGTGTCCGAGCGATGAATCATGCTTTACTATCTGGCAGTCCATCTTCAGAATCTTGGTTTGGCCAGAAGAACACTGCCTCTCTGAATTCACAGTGTCAACTGTACAGTTTGATGGAAAAGACATAATGGTCTTATGGTTTGGGCTAGGGCCCTTATTTCCAATTAAGAGCATTCTTAATTCTACAGTATGTAACATTGGGGCAACAGTTTTGAACTGTTTATTCCCGTTACTTATTTAACCTGACTATGCATTCATGTGCAAATTCAGGTCTATTTAAAAATAATAAAAAAAAAAAAAAGCTTTTCCGATTTTGGTAAAGTAATTCACTGGTCTGCACGGAAACCTAACCGTAACTCCATCCAACACCTTTGGGATGAACTGTAACATTGACTGTGAGCTAGGCCTCATCACCCAACATCATCCCGACCTAATGCTGAATGGGAGCAGATCTCTGCAGCCAAGTTCCAAAATCTTTTGTCTGTGATACCACCTAATACAAGTGGAGGATGTTCTATCAGAATGTTCATCAAATATGTGTAAAATGTTTGTGTATCCACAAACCTTTGGCCACGTAGAGTTGCAAAGAGCATTACTAAAGAAAACAATTTAGGAATTCTTACTTGTTAACACAGAGTGTTATTTCCGAGTCATTTAGGTGTAACTGATAATGTTGAGTTAATGTTAGAATACGTTTTTCATCGTGGTTATGCAGTTTCACATTAAATGAGAAATACTATAATTTTTTTTATTAAGTCGGCTCTGTTTGATTTAATCCTCTCCCATGGCAAACAAGCACAACCTTCATCCAACAATATCTTAAGCACTGGTGGCCATTCTTTGCATCTCTTTTGTGTGTGTGTGTGCTTGTGCATGCGTGTGTGTGTTTGTGCGCGCATCCTTGAAAACAAATATCATACTGCTCATGTAGCTGAATTTACAACCCTTATGTCCACTCAGATCAGTGAGATGTCACACGTCACTGCTGTCCCAATTACTTTCATTCAAATTCTGACCCTGACTGGCGCGCACACGCACACTCTAATGGCCTGTCATAAAGTATACATAACATATCACATATCTACAGTGCATATGCCCTTTTTTACACAACCCCCCCCCCCCCTTTGAATTCATTACACTTGAATTAATGATATGCCAGCTGATTTCTTCCTCAGGACCACCTACAAATCCCAGACTCCCCTGGGACTGGGTCTAACGGAGCTGTGTTTATGGGTCCAACGTGTGCCCACACACTCACCTTTTATATTCACTATCATCTGCCTGTGAGGGGCTGAAATGATGTCATACAAGACAAGCGCAAGGTCAACTCAATGTTCGCCTACATTTTAGCACCAATTTCATGTGCTTTTGCTTACCGTTCAGTTATGGGGATGCACTGGCAGTTTGGATCCTCCGTGTGTGTGTGTGTGTGTGTTTTTCATTTGTAACCCAACCCCAGTTCTCAAACACAAAGACATTTTAGCTCTCACACCATAAACCATCTGCAGACTTTATTGATTTGGCAATGAGTCAATTAGTGAATTATTTAATTAGCAAGGCATTATGGGTCAGCACAGAGCTGCTCCCACCCTGCGCTGTTCCTAGGTCACTTTAAATCATTGGACACATATGTTTTGGACCCCATGTAGGTGTGAGCATGTAGGCTTATCTGTGCAAAATGACCACACAAAAGTTTTTTTTTAAATCCAGTGAATTCAGACATGATTCATGTGAGACCTTGTAAAGTTTCCCAGTAAAGTTTTTGTTGTTACTTCCCAGACGAGGGATCCTTTATAGCTTTATATATATACAGACCCAGAACTTTTGCTGTCACTCAAGTCCAAATTAGCCTTGGCTGGTGCTGAAAGAGGGAGAAATATGGACATTACGTCTGCCCCGTTGAGTGGATGAGTTATGACTTGTGTTTGTGATCAAGGCGCTCTTTCCGTCCAGGGGCTTTCTTTGTGCTCATTAATTCATCTGAGTGTTTGGGTTAAAATGCATAATGAGTTCATTAAGGGGGATTGGCGTAATCAGGAAAGGTATTGCCTTAATTACTGGCTCAAGGCCAGATCTATCAGTTCTCTGTGAGATCGGCAACCCACCCTGTCCACAGAGCTCACTAATTTAATTAAGTGTACAAAATGCTACACCCGGACGTCACCCTTGGGGGCAATTATGGCACTAGAGAATGAAAGATCTCCGCCGGGGATATTTTACTTACTGGCAGGAGATTGCCTGTGTCAGTTAGCTGATTGCATTGATTATATTGATTTGTAACAGCTTTTCGGGTAATTTCATCTGCAAAGGTGAGAGCAACACGTTGGCCCAGGGACTTTTTTATTTATTCTTTCTTTATTTAGACCCTGGACTCTTTTGCCAAGTGATTAGATGAAATGGAGCTCCACAATAAGTCTTTTAAAGTGGGTGTTGGGGAGGGAGGATCGATAGTTTTTATTTGCTGTATAAGGTCAGTTGGATGTTATGAATTCTTTTAAAGACATCACAACTCTTTCACCTACAGGGAAATTGCTGCATGGTTGTGCTGAAGCAGCAAAATGTGGCTTAAACAGGTAGCTAGGACGAGATCTTTAGCTCAAAGGTGAGACGGACTGGATGGGTTCTAGTTTACTTAAATAACACAAACAAGCGCAGAGATAATAATTTCACAGTGCTAATAAAATACATCCTTATTCCCTACTAGTGTTTGCACACTAGAAAGATGCCTGCCTATTTTGAGTTTGTTACCTTCAATTAAAGATTGTACCTTAAAGGTTTGTGCAAAGTTGAAATTAAATTGTTGAATCGGTTACTATAATAGATACATTAATGTTTTCCATTATTTTCAAATGGCAATAACTGCTACTTCATACTAATTTTTAGTGTTATTTTCAAGCTGAAAATAAATTGAACTGTTCACAGTTTGTCCTTTCTATAGGAGAAAATGTCTGTGAATCAGCTCTTAAATAAATCAAGTTAAACACACAGTAGTGAAATTAGGGTTAGCTTAGCAGATCCTAAAGGTAGCGGTTCATAACTCAAATGCCCAGTAAATAATTATATTTAAAGAAATATTTTGCAGATTCAAATCAAACTCTGTGTCATGGCAGAAGAATCTAATCCCAAAACATGGAACTTAGAACATAAAAAGAGCAATGTAGCCTAGATTTGAATATACTCCTTTGGGCATCATCAAGGCTCAGTGAGCTAAGGCGGATAAGATGAACGCGTAGTATCTAGTGACGCATCAGTCCAACTTTTTCACTCTCAAATTCTGATACTTGAACTTTTGGTATCTGACGATATTTAATTCCAATCAATAATGGTGCACTCCTTTACATTTGAAAAGTACAGAAATTAGGAAAATAAACAGACCTGTAGATAAAGATAATATCATCACTTTGACTGCAGAATTTAATGAAAGATTGATAAGAACAGTGAATGTGCAGCATTTGCTTTATTTAATTGTGGCACTGATCCTTAAACCACTTGTGTTTTTTTTATGCATTTTTTTTTTTACAAAATGCCTCTGTTTCATCAAAAGTTGTGAAGATGTTTTCTTTATTGGCTTGTGTTTTCTTTGTCACGGAATAAAAGCTACTGAAATTGCATCTAATCTGCCAATTAAAGAGAGAAGCGTGACCCAATAGATTAGTTTTAATTACAAGCATATGACCTTTTGCAAAGCATGACAAAGTTCAAAAGGAGGCTAATAGTTTAATGAGCAGTTCATCAGCGCTGATTAAGACGATGGGATGACAAGATAATCCAGAGGTGGCGCAGCCATTAACAGTGGCCAAAGAACCGCAAATTAGCTGATTGAACAACTTCCCGCCCAGCCAATGCCGAGCAGGCAGAAGGGAGGGGCTTCATGACTGATGGATGAGAAGGCGTGGAGGAAGTGTTTATGTTGCTTGCCAGTAGTGTTGTCACTGAATGAGTGAAGTGTCTTCATCAATTTGGAGCATTACCATGTCAAAAAGGATAGGATGGTGCTTGAAGGAGGGGGACAGATTGGGGGAGGAGAGAAGGAGAAAGCCCATCTGCATACAAGCCTATTCATTTTCACACACACACACACACACACACACACACACACACACACACACACACACTCCTCCAGCCCCTCCCTCCAGGCAGGCCAGTTTACCGTAAGCCCGTTTAATTTTCCTGAAATAGGGCTGTGACAGCTGTGTCATGCTGATGAGAACGTGCTGAGAACAGTGGCAGCCTGTCACATCTCATCTATTTCAGCTCTGATACTGTTGAACCTCCTCTCCCTAATCTCTCCTACTTCTTCTTCTGCTTTTACCTCCTCATGGCTCTTCATTCTTCCTTCTGAGATGTCAAACCTTCTCCCTCAAATAAACGCAGCAGTCCCAGTCTGTTAAACTGATGTAGGGGAGGGGGGCATTGATTGACGGTGGAAAAGGACAAAACTAATAACTGGGAGATGTTTTTTATTTCACCTGCATTGATTGTTATAGGTCTCTTTATCATCTGACCCGGCTCAATTATGCCAATTGGATAGTGCAGTGACACTGTGAGGTTGCGAGGGACAGTAAAATGAAACAGAGAAAGGGGAATTAAAGCTTGTGTGTGTGCGCAAGTTGGAGTAAAGATGGGGTAGATGAGTGTAGAAATGGCTTGTTGGTGGGATATGTATCACTTATTACTCTGCAGACAGAAGGACAACAATTTAAATGTTAGTGATGTCATTTCCACCTGTCAGTCATGTCAGGATGCGATAAATGTGAAGCCATTACATAAATGAGATGTTGACGTGACCCTGTGAATGCATGCATGCAGACACACACACACACTAGTATCTCTTCAGTTTTATGTAAATAGAATACAAATCTACAGAAAATGTCCGAAATCCAATGTGTTTGCTGTTAGAAGAAACACCCTGTCGGTCATATCCAGAATGTCTACCAGAAACCAATGTAAATTTAATTTGTCTTTTTGTTGTTGTTTTTTAATCAAATTAATATAAAAGTGCAAGTTGCTGGGATTGCTTACGACATTAAGTGTCTTGATGTTTTGATATTATCTTACATATCACCACTTACAATCAGATATTTGTGCATTTCTACATAATACAATCAAATGTGTTGCAAATATTTTTTTGTCGCATTTGCCTTAATTTAAATTAGCCCCTAAAACGTGTGTTGTTTTTTTAATTTTCCACATTTCCCAGCATTTCAACAAACCCCAGAGACTGTTCCTGAACTAGTTGTGTTGTATGTTCATTGGGCAAGAGCAGGGAAACATTAGCAGATGCAATTCAAACCATTGATGCCTCAAACCAAAGCCTGAATGAGTTTCATGTTGACCAAAACAGTATTATGGTTGATCTGCCCCATAAGTATTTTTGCTACTACAAATACTTACACATAGTTAAAATGTACACTCCTTTTGCCACTCTCCTTGCTGCTGTTTGATCTTCAGCTGATAGAGATTAATCATAATGCCTGCTGCCGGCACTCCAAAAGTGTTTTTCTCTGCACTTTACACTTCAAGGCGTCCCATACTGGCAAGAGCTAATGCGGCACACCCGCTGTGACAGTTAAGAGAGCATAGTAAGAGCAAGTAACAGCTGCAATTTACAGTGTTGTGGTTTTATTGCATTGTAGAGTGTAAAAATGGCTTCTTCTTCTTAGTATATGGAAAATAATTATCTCCCTTTTTTTGCTTTTTTGTCAACACTGTTTATTGTTTTGTTAGTTTTAGTTTTTCAAACATTTGCAGAAACTCAACATCATAAGGGGAAGGAAAAACATTCACAGCAAATATTGACAAGTAAGTCATCATTAAACCCTTTTTTTCTTTGGGGAGCATAGGTTATTCATGAACTTCCTCCAGCTGGGGGGGGGTCAGCTTAGCAACGTGGGGTCAGCTTAGCAACGCCATTCTGGCTTGAGTTGTCCTGTGTCATTATTGTCTGGGAGGAGACACGTTCTATTTCCAAACCTTGCAGAATGTTATCCATGAATGTTTCTGTAATCATGTTTGTCCACTAGGCGGGTGATTGGCCCATTTTGCTTCACCGGAGCCCCGTTTGCCAGCGTGTTTCCGGGTGAGTCCGTACTGTTTTTTTCAGAACCTCAACATTCTAAGGTTTATTTTATTTAGTTATTAGGGCAATGCACATTAATCAACATTTATGTTAATGCACCAGTGTCTAATTTTCAACTGTAGTCCTAATTACTAAGCATGCATGCACCTGGAGAAAAACTGCATAAAGGGGAGAATATGCAATCCAGAAAGGGCCTCAATGACCTGGATTCAAACCCAAAACCTTCTTGCTGTGAGGTAAACGTGCTAACCACTGAGCCAACATGCTGCCCAAGGCTAAATAGTTACCACAAATATTAATAAGTAATTAAAGGAATAAAACTAGGCTTAACTTGGAAATTAGAATGAAATAATATATAAAGATCAAATCAGTTTATCATCCTCCCTATTTGCAAACAAGCACCCCAAAACCTTGAAGTGACAACAATTTCACCAAAACGTGTCTGATCATCGACATCTACACATGTATCTATGTCCTTTTTTCCCTTGTAAAAATCCTCAGCTTTAACCAGTATCAAACTGAAAGACATCTCATTAATGCACTCACTTGAATTTTAATATCTTTACATTTTAATGCAATTATAGTATGTTTGACCTGTAAAAAACAATACACAATGTACAGTATATAATGCCTTAAGGTACTGTATATGTACAATAATTCATATAATTCAGCTTAATTGGGAACACTATTCATTTCCGACACTGCAAAATACAATGAAACAGAGTACATATTTCTGCGTTACATCTATTACACTTGCCAGGAATATGAGCCATTTTTACAGTAACGTCTTTTATCTGGTCTAATAGTCTGGGTTTGGTTTTTCAATGCAGATAAAAAATGAAGTTTTCCTTAGAACTGCTGCTAGTAATTAACACACTATCTGCCTTATTATGATGAACTGCGACTGATGGAGAAATTATTTGACATTTATCACAAGTGTGTAAAATAGTTAAACATTTTTGTGCTAGTAAACTTTGTGTTCATAAAATGGTAGCTGCACTTTCAATATTATTAAAACAGTTAAGGCTGGATTTCTGTGAAAGTTCATGTGTAATCTTCACAAACAGTTGATTGAGCCGCTGTGACTACGCCTCAGCCTGGGACTGTTTAAATGATGTCAGCCGCTCTGATGCTGTCAGCCAGACAGATTACCCTGCTCTTAACCCACCCTGCTCTTAACCCACACAAAAGCCAGCTGTGCGCCTTCACACCAGTGCAAACACATATTCACACCAATGCTACTTTATTCACTGTTATACTTCACAAGCAAAGGAAGGACACATTTATTTTGAGTCAGCATTACGACTATATGCCACCAGCACTGAAAACAGGCTGGATTAGAAAAGGTCAACAGCTCAGTGAAGGCATACAGAGTTGAAAGGGGAAAAGCATCATCATCAGATGTCGATTAGCGTAACAGCCCTGGGAAAAGCAAATAAAGTTATAACAACAAAAACTCAAATCTATTGATGTGGGAAGAGAATTATACAGTTGAACACAATGTTCCTGTTTTTCTTTGAATTTAAATAATTTAATCTGCTGCTTTGTGGCCCCAATTTGTAAGAGAAACAGAGAAGCTTACACAGTATCAAAGTAGATATATATGGTTTATGTAGTATAGTAATTTTAACAAACACAAACAAGGTGACAGTATGTGAGGCTGTATGTAGCCATAGCGGTGCTTTGAGCTAAATGCTAACGTCAGCTAACATGTTCACTGATGGTGCCTACATGCTGGAAGGTCAGAGTCTCTCCTGCCGGAGGAAGGGAGGTGGTCTGTGTAGGTGTGGGTGGTAAGGTGGAGGGGGATTTAATTAGAGCGAGTGCCTGCATCCCCCTCTGGTCCTCTGCTCTGTGTTACTACTTGCTGCCAAGGGTTAACTGGCCTGATAAATGGGATCAGTCACACTTGTACACACACACACATAAACACACACCTGTGTCATAGAGAGGGAATGACTAAGGCCTGTATGATTCTCACAAAATAGGTAAAGATACAAGTATTGAAATAGCACGTAGCTTGCACACTGGTCTGATCTGCTGCACTTAGACAAACACACTGTAATAGCGACATCAACTTTTGCAGAAATCTTATTCGTGATTTTGCTTAAACAATTGCTTATTGAGTGTTTGATTGGTCAGATGCTTTACGTTTAAAAGCGACATGGCCAATGTTGATTGGTCGCTCTCTCCACCTCCGAACTGAAATATATCAACCACTACTGGATAAATGAATTTGGTACAGACATGCATGGTGCCCAGAAGATTAATCATACTGCATTTGGTGATCTCTGACTTAATTTCTAACAACTCCATTAAGTTAAGACTTTTTGACTTTTAGGGGAATATCTCAACAACAATGTATATAATATATACATATACATTTTTTTACAGATTCATGTCTACCTCACGATCAATTATAATAACTTGTGTTATTATCCCCTGACCCTCATCTAGCATCATCATCAGGTCAAAATTATTATTGTCCAATAATATGGTTTATGATTCGGTCTGTAGCATAGCCTATTTGCAGCCTGTGTGACAGTCATTCACATTTTATTGTATATATGTATATGCATATATTTACATATATTTTAAGTTTTTAAGTTCCCTTCTTGCAAGGTGTAACATACCTCAGTGAAGGAAAGTATGTTGGGTGATATGCCGACAGCGTGTGTTTTTTCATAAATCTTTTGTCTCAATCAAAGCGGAGGCTGTGTCCATTAATAACCCAGTGTGGTTGGCCTGATGACAGAACACAATGCACCTAATGGAACAATTTATTTCCATAATGCTGCATTGTCAGGGCAAGCGCAAAGCCTCAGGGAGGGGGAACAGGAACTCGAGGGAGCCGGTGCAAAAAAACAGGGAGGACAAGGAAGGACATTGAAGGCACAGTTTTTAAAACATTTAGTGGGTACATACTGTACATATTACTATTTAATGGTCGGGTGAGTCGACAGAATGAAGATGAACTAGCATCTTGTATTTTTACATGTTCATGTTTATACCATCTTAATCCAAAATCCTGGACACAACCATACAACAATAAACCCAAAGAGCTGGTGTCCTTCAGTGGCAGCTATTCCAAAATTACAACACTTAACTCACTAAATATAAACCTAACCCAACCTTTAGTGACATTTTAACTTCAGACAGTTAGCTATGGGACATACACCGGGCACCTATCATACTACAGGGGACTTTCTAGGCCAGGGTTAACTCAACAATTCCTTTGAATTTAATGGCAAATCTGTAATTTGTAATGTGGTTACATTATGTAATAAGCACCATGGTAAGGCATAGCAAGCCAGCTTTATATAGCACATTTCAGCAACAAGTCACCTTAAAGTGCTTTACATAAAACATTAAATTAAATTTGTTTCAAATATATATATATATATATATATATATATATATATATATATATATATATATATATATATATATATATATATGAACAGCTACCATGGAAGTAGACAGGAATAAAATACAAGAATCAAGAATTTAAGTTACAATGCAGTGTAAGAAATGAACAGTTGAGGCTCGAGAACAATCGTCATGATTGAAGAGAAAAACAAGTTGACATGCGGTAGGAAACAGAAGAAAAACAGCCATCTCCTGTATTTAAGTCTGATGTTTTGTTGACCAATCTCTCCACTCTGAACACCTCAGGACAGACTACCTCTTATTTATCTAATGGAGTCAATAATAAGCAATAATCCTTACGGATGAAAGAGGGCTTTGTAAATGTGAAAAACTGTGGTTTTGTTGTTAAAACTTTTATCTTGGATGACAGTCTTCTTGTGATTTGCTTGTAGCTCTTTTAGAAGTATTACCAGAGCCAGGACATCATCTAATTATGAAAATGCACAACAAAATTCAGAGTGCTTCTTCTGTAACAAAAAAAACACATCCCTGTTCCTCCTAATTACAGTCTTTGCGGGAAATAGAGTAAAGGAGTTTGTAAAGCAGGACAGTGGAGTGGAGTGTGTTAAGCATAGTCTGAGACAGAACAGGAGACAAATCACTTAGTGACCGCTTCATCATCTCGGCTTGTCAGAACCTCTGACAGAACAGCCAATTATGGAATTGCTAATTCCTCAGTTAGCTTGCTCTGAGTTGGTCCCAGCTTGGCACATCTGGAACATGTCCTGCTACTCAACACGTCAGTGGACCAAGTGCAAACAGAATATCACAAACAGTGCTAATCTCATAAGGATATTTGAATAAAACCAAATGTCAATAAATATGAGATCTAGCTATGTAAATATGGCAGGTGTTGGCCTTTGTGTCCCGGAATCATTTTGAGACACACGGAATGAGGATGTCAACACAAATGCTTTACTTTACTTTACTTCACTCTCTAGTGCTTCACTTGGCAAAATAAACCAAAAGACTATAAAAACCACAAGCAGAAAAAAACAATATCAAAAAATTAGTCAGTATCGTGAAATGAGGGTTTAAACAGTGGGGAAAGATGATAAAAAATTAGGACAAAATTAGGCAAAGACCAGATGATATTTAAATCAATAAATATCAATAGTAAAACAATTTCTAAAATCAATTCCAAAACTTACAGGCAACCAGTAAAAGGAGGCAAAAATACATACAAGCTAATTTTTAACTCATGGAATTGGAACTGAGAGTAAGAGATTCCCTTATGACTGATCTACAGTTTACCATGTATGACTACTTGTGAGGGTCCAAAAGTATGTCCATGGTAAAAATTAGAGAAAGTACAGTTTGTATACAACTCTTTCAATGGAAATATTACACCGAAATTACAGATGACATCCTTACACTGTTAGACTTTTCTGTAATTTCTACAGTTATTTACCACAAAATACCCCTGTAAAAAAACATAAAACTGTAACAAACATTGCATTATTGGTATTACAATTTAATTTACAGTGATTTACTGTATATTTTGAATTTGCGGTATATTATACAAAGTATGAAATATATAAAAAACACATACATAACTTAGACTAAGATGTATGTCGCTCTAACGGCTTGGTAATACTCGAAAATAACTTTTTTATACACTGTGTGGCTGACTACGAGTTTGTACCTGTTCCAAACAGCCATACCCAAAGGCAAAGGGAAAGGCTGGTTGTCACATAGTGGGTGGGAATTGTTCAAAAATGGGCAATAACAGCAGTTTCAAACTTTCACCATTTTGACATAATTCGGAGGGTTTATCATTTTCAGTCCAAGCGAGATGGAGAATTTATCTTAGTTATTTTTGACAGGCTGACTAAAAACAATTTAGGCTACGTTTTAAGGTCCAATATTTAATGTATTTAATGTAATAAATCCCAAAATGACCCCAATGTGTCATCAGAAGTTGAAATACTATCTTTTCTGACAACAATGCCACTGCCAGTATTTTCACCTTTTGTAATTTCCGTTCCATGACAGAATTTCTGCTTGTGTTTTGGCCTGTGTGTTGTTACCAACTGCCCAGTTTGACAGCCAGGCCGGGTTGCCAGATAAACCTGTAAAAACGCTACGCTACAGCTGTAATGTTAGTTAGTTAGACATTCGTATTATATGTCACAAAAGTTAGATTTTATTTCCATCATTTACACTTTCAAAATAACAGAAAACAAAAAAATGGCGTCTGCAAAAGTTTGGGCACCCTGCAGAGTTAATACCTTGTACGGCCCCCTTTGGCAAGTATCACAGCTTGGAAACGCTTCTTGTAGCCAGCCAAGAGTCTTTCAATTCTTGTTTGAGATATCTTCGCCCATTCTTCCTTCCAAAAGTATTCCAGTTCTTTGAAATTTGTGGACATGTCACGGCACTGCTCTTTTAAAGTCTATCCATAGATTTTCAATTATGTTTACCTTAAACCTTCAATTACGCCTCTTGATGTAATCCATTGTGGATTTTGAGGTGTGTTTAGGATCATTATCCATTTGTAGAAGCCATCCTCTCTTTAACTTCAGCTTTTTCATAGATGGCATCAAGTTAGCGTCCAAAATTTGCTGAAATTTTATTGAATTCATTATTCCTTCTACTCATGAAATGTTCCCCGTGCCACTGGTTACAATACAACCCCAAAGCATGATTGATTGCCCCCCCGCCCCCCCGCCCCCCCACCCCCATGCTTAACCGTTGGACAGAGGTTCTTTTCATTAAATTCTGTGCCTTTTCTTCTCCAAACGTACCTTTGCTCATTCCGGCCAAAAAGTTCTACTTTAACCTCATCGGTCACAGAACTTGTTCCCACAATGCATCAGGCTTGTCTATATGTTCATTTGCAAACTTCAAACGCTGATTTTTGTGGTGAGGACATAGAAGAGGTTTTCTTGTGATGACTCTTCCATGAAGACCATATTTGTCCACGTATCTCTTTATAGTGGAATGGTGTACCACAACTCCAGTGTCTGCCAGGTCTTTCAGGATGGATCGTGCAGTCAAACATGGGTTTTGACTTGCTTTTCTCACAATCCTGCGAGCTTTTCTGTCTGATATTTTTCTTGGTCTTCCAGATCTTGCTTTAACTTCCACTGTTCCTGATGACTGCCATTTCTTAATTACATTCCGAACAGAGGATATTGGCATCTGAAAACGCTAGCTTTGCTATCTTCTTATAGCCTTCTCCTGCTTTGTGAGCGTCAACTATTTTCAGTTTCAGTTTTCTAGAAACTGCTTAGAAGAACCCATGGTGCTGATTGTTGGGGCAAGGTCAGATGAGTCTGGGCATTTAAAACCTTAAGATTGACATCACCTGGTCTTTCCAGATGATGATTGAGAACAATCCATAACACTGTCAGGTATCACTTTCCAAAGGGGGCGGTGCATGCTAGAAACTGCAGGGTGCCCAAACTTTTGCAGATGCCACTTTTTTGTTTTCTGTTATTTTGAAAGTGTAAATGATGGAAATAAAATCTTTTGTGACATATTATACAAATGTCTAATCTGTTGTTTGATGCCTTTTTGAGATTTTTCCATCTTTTCTTGGCTTCTTTATCCACATTAATACAAATCTTTACCTGGGGTGCCCAAACTTTCAAATGAAGTGTGTCTGAGTTGGGAACATAGCTCCGCGTAAGCACAGGCTTTCTGTCAACATAGCCGGCATCTAACGTTAGCTACTCCACTGTGCTGTGAAGTAATATATGTGAGACAAGCGTCTAGCAACATTGTTGTGAATGCTGCGGTCTCAGCCTGGCAACCAAAGTGAATTTTGAGTCTGGGGAGGAGGGGGCGAGGATTTTGAGTTTGTACTGCAGTATGTATTTTAAGCACTAGCTGTCAGTATTACATATCACACCTTTAAGATTGAGCCCACTGACAGAGTGGGATGAGTTCCCTGACCTCTACCCTTGAAGCCATAAATAGAACAAATATAATAAACAAGGAGTGAAGAAAAGATGAGTGAATGAGGCAGAGACAATTGTATTTAAACTTTCATTGTTCCGTCAAAGTCTGTGATGCAGTATGTTGGGCTGTGTTGTCAATCAGTGCAAAAACATCAAGTTGGTGTTTCTTACCAGACTGGACACAGTTAGTTAGAAAGTTATAGCAAGACTACCTCTACTTCACACAGATCCAGTTGTATCTGTATTTCTGGTCTTAGCTACTGTAAATAGCGTGCTAAGCAGAAGCTAAATAAATAGAAATCTGTCTACTGGTACTCTTTAGGGTATTTTGACTGTTCAGTCACTTCATCAGAGCTCTGTTGTTTAAGGAGCCGGACAGACTGCACTTTGTCACACCTCTGATGACATTTTGATCAATTGAGGGCCATTAAAATATACCACAATGCTGTGATTTACTTCTGCCACACTTAAATATTGACAGATTTTAGCAGCCCTCCATTAGTCTATTGACAAAGTCAAGTGAATGATCAATTCATTTCAATTTTTGGAATATTGACTGCGTCCTAACAGAAGTTACCTGACAGGAGGTGGCACTATTACCATTACCACCAGGAACTTAATTTGCTTAAAAGATTAGCCTGATGTGTGATTAAATTTATTTTCTAATCTACATGGCCCCAGCTCTCAACAACTCAACTCAAAATGTTACTTATAATTTGTTTCATAACCGGTAGATGTCCTTCCTGTCTGTCCTCAGCTTCAGCAGCTGGTTGTCCTTTTTCTGATCGGTGCATTTGTTTTTGTATTTAGTGTAGTTTTGACAAGATAAAAAAAAATTTAAAAAACTGGATTTACAGGATAAAAGCCCACACGTGAAAAACATAAATAAATAATTCTGCATAAATTCACCTGGAGATGTACGGATAACATGCAGCCTCAGTCTTTCTGCTGGACGCTATACCACGTATTTCCATTTAGCCAGTTTTTTAATTGGTTTCAGAATGTTTTAATTGAAGAAATATGCTTTGTGTTACTGCAGCATACATTTCCCAGTTATGTTTGGCAGCTCTTCTAAACTTTCAGTATAGGTGAAAATTGGGACAATACATGTAAAACGTTAATAAAAACTACAAACCCGCACTGTTGTAAAACGTGCTTGGCATTGTCTTGCTGAAATAAGCAGGGATGCCCCTGAAAAAGAAAATCATTTATATACCTTTCAGCTTTAATGGTGCCTTGACAGATGTGCAAGTTACTAGTGTTGACAAACTGACCAAAGAGCCGGTTAATTAACCCGACTTGTGTCACTGAACCGGGGAGAATGACAGTTCTTTATGCCATACGTCAAAGAACCGACTCGCTCATGTTTTTTTTAACTCATTAGCGCCTCCACTGGAGTGGTGGTAGAATCAATCAGGAAAATCGGCTACCGCGAGCCAAGCAGGTCAGTGTACTTGGCGGCCAACGGATTTTCGTTTTGAAATGAAAAAAAACAAAAACGAAAAACATCCAGTTTCCCAATTACCATTAGTAAACGGAAACAAAAAACGGAGAACAACCCAACCCGTTTTTCGTTTTTTGTTTTGATATTAAAAAACGGAAAACGAAAAACAATCTCATTATCCGATTGTCTTTGATGCGTTTACAGATGGAAACCGGAAAATAGAATACAAGTGTGTACGTCTCATTTCTCAATTTTACAATGTTTTTTTTTGTGACATAAAATAGGCATAAAAGGCATAAAATTCAAAATGAGTTAATATTAGCAAAAAAACATTTTTTTATCAGTTAGAACATTAAATACCGGATCTTTGTAGTGTATTCAATTAAATATAGGTTGAAAAGGATTTGCAAATCATTGTATTCTGTTTTTATTTCATTTTACACAATGTCCCATACCTCATTGGGAATTGGGATTTGTACCATGTACAATGTACCATGTACCACACCGTACTTGAAACACAACACAATAAGTATCCACAAGCACTTTAACAGAAACTGTCAAAATCCTTTTCATTACAGATTATTTAAAAAGGTAACTCGATATTTCCACTGTACTACATTCGTTTGCTAAATTTTAAGACCAATAGTTGTACACTTTAACCCACAAATGTGAACCTCATGGTGGTGCTTGAGGAAAAGTAAGGGGTTTTCAAAAGTCATTGGGATTCATCCTCTAGAGACCATGATTATGAGAAATTTTACATCAATCCATCCAATTTATCTGTCCATACCAAAGTGGTGAAAAGAATGACTGCCATGCCTACGTTTTGTTTTCCGCAAGCATGCCGAAAAATGTTTTTTCACCTGTTTGAATGCAACAGTATTCTTTAGTCAAGTGCTGTTCAAACCTAGGCAATGCACAATAATCAAAAAACTTAAAATGTCTCAGTATTTAGTAAATACGTTAACTACAAGTGGATGTATTGTTGTAATTTAAAATCTGCCTGCCTCGCTCTCACTATCTCTTACCCCTGATCTGTTCTTCTCCCCTCAGTAACCTTTGGTTAGTGTTGACGGGTAAATTGAGCGATAAGAAGACACTCCAGTGCTAATGGCAGTTTGTGATTTTTTTCACAGCGGAAAGCATGGCAGAAGACATGCTATCATGAGCAATAATCCTAATCCCCAAAGTAGCAATCAGAAGCAGATTTAAATGTAATTTTAGAGAGCAAAGTATGGCTGTAAGACATGTTTATAACACTATCAACAGAACAGTTGAAACAGAGTTGATCTGTAGAAGGAGTAAACAGAGAGAGCAAACAGCCAACTGGCGGAGATCTTCAAAGCACTTGATGGCTCTAAATATTCTCATAAGTGGGCAGATAATGCATGGTGGAGAGGGACAGTGAGATAGCAGGGTGAAAGTAATGAGGTCTTTTTGTAGCTGATAAGGTGTATTTATCTCCTATCTCCCATGTCTATGCACAATGGGGCCGTTGTATGGGTGATAGTAAAAGACAAGGCTGTTAGATGGAATGACCCATTAAATGGTCATAAAACTCACACTGGACTGGATTATGTTGAAAGGAAGCTATTGTTTCCAGTGTGGAAAAAATTAACTGGTGAGCTAGAAAAGAGATTGGAGAGTTGCAAGGCTGGAATTCCCCAATTCAGATTGAATTTAGACTCTGAACCCTTTGTTGTTTTATTTGGTCCGCCTCTTTTGTGGTTAATCAAATGTGTCCACTTTAATAGCTGCTAATGATGAGCTAAAATCATCTCTGAAAGAAAAGGAAACTATAGTTTCCTTTTAGATCAGATAACCTGTTATTATATAAACACACCAAAAGGACACCTTTAATTCAAAGACTTTGCATTTATTTAGATATGTTAACATGCACAGATATGTCTTTTTCAGTGTTACTTAAATAACACTGTAAATATAATAACTAGCACACATGTGACCGTAAAAGACGTGCATTATACTCTCTTACTACACCTTGTAGACTGTAGTTGTTTATTTGAAGCTTCTTGCAGACAATTCATTTTCATTTGAGATTGAAAGTTAAAGTTTTTGTTTTAAAACATCAATATAACCATAGTCATATTATTTTTGTTGTATCCCTGCTTCTCATCAAGTAACTAGAAAATGCATTTCTTGCAGAATTGTTTGTGAATGCTGAAAATCTACATAGCTAAAGCTAAACTGTATTGCTGGCTTAATTGCATAAGAAGAAGGTGAGGTAGTGAGAATAGTTGTGAAAGTGGGAATGGTTTTAGTATGAGTTTCATTTAAATGTTGAATAATACCAATAATGTATCAAACAAATGGGATATTTTAAGATCTTTTTGAAAAGCTGTCGCTACACTGAATTACTTGTTAAAATGTGTAAGTAGTTGCAGGCAAATATGGAAAAGTGGAAATGGTTCTAATTAAGAAGAATGTCTTAAAAAAGCAGATAATACCAATATATAGCTTTAATTTGGATGAAGAAGTAACTGAAAGAGTAATAAATGAGTTGATAAAATGGGTTTGTAAAATTAAGAAATCTCAATCAGCTGTGTTAAATATTTTCAAAACTGTTTTGCCCTTCTGTGCCACTATGTCTTTACAGCATACAGACATATGTATTTACAGAAAGACATATAAAGCTCTAAGCTCTAAGTACAGGTGTAAACACACTCAGGACACACACATATGTTATTAGTAATACATGTATTAGTGTTGTTATTATAAATACACATGATATACTGTATATATAATTAATATAAATCAATTGTAATGTGTTTATTTTAATATTTATTTATGTATTTATTTATTTGATTTGGACAATGCACATGAATTAACATTTCTGTAAATGCGCCAGTGTTTACCAATCAGCTATTTTTTCAACTGTAGTCCTACCTAGCATGCATGTCTTTATGGTGGGAAGAAACCAGAGCACCCCGTGGAGTTCCACGCAAACACGGAGCGAACATGCAAACTCCACACAGAAATGCCCGGAATTACCTGGATTCGAACCAAGAACCAAGTAGAAGTGCTAACCACTTAGCCACCGTGCTGCCTTATCACTACTCTATCACTACTTATCACAGTCACTATTACTGTCAGTGATTGTAATTTTTGTTTTTAGATTAACTAAAAGAGCCTTGGTAAACTTCTGAAGAAGCCTCTAAAAATCCCAAACAATACATGGTATCAATATAATCACATCTCCGTAACAAACTAACTCAAAAATGGCTGGTCCGGACTGGGGATCCAACCAAGGGTCAGAGTCTGCAATGCCTACTTGCTGGTCTTAGTTGGAGCTGTGCTTACCACTGAGCCACTATGCCATCAAATCAAAAAAGAAGTGATAGAAATGTCATAGTATACATGTCAAAAAAGTGATAAAAAAAGTCATAGTATAGTATGTTAAAAAAAATTAAAAAAGGCATAGTAGTATGTCAAAGAAAGTCTGGAAGAACACACTCTAACCAAAAAATGGCTGGCCAAGCAAACCAAGGGTCAGTGTCTGCA
Organism: Etheostoma perlongum; assembly: GCA_026937815.1. Taxonomy (NCBI): domain Eukaryota; kingdom Metazoa; phylum Chordata; class Actinopteri; order Perciformes; family Percidae; genus Etheostoma; species Etheostoma perlongum. The sequence goes on along the minus strand of CM049371.1, from coordinate 20,589,251 downwards.
ATACATACAGTTAGTTGGAGCGGTTTTAACCACTGAGCCACCATGCCATCAAATAAAGTATCTTGAAAAGAAGTGATAGGAAAGTCCTAGTATAGTATGTCAAAAAAAGTCATGAAAAAGTAAAAGTATAGAATGTCGAAAAAAAAATCATAGTATAATAAGTTAAAAAAGTGGTAAAAACTCATTTTAAACAGTAGTATGTTAAAAAGTCAGAAAACGTTGTAGTATATTATGACAAAAAAAATCATGAAAACAGTCATTTTCTTTTCATATCACTTACTGTAGTTTTATACAATTATTAATTATAATTATTATTATACCTCTGGTTTTCAGAGGGGACAGAGCTTTCTCAGTAGCAGGTCCTAAGCTCTGGAACGCTCTCCCTACCTCTATTGAGAGTTTTAAATCACATTTAAAAACTCATCTTTTTGCACTGGCTTTTAACACAAGCTGGGCTGTGACGTTTTATTGTTATTGATTTGAGCAAAGTTTTTAACTGTTGTCTGTCTTTTTTTGTTTTTGGCTTATTCTGTTTTAGATGTGTTTTTCCAGTTATTTATTATGCTTTTATTTTATGTTATCTATATTTGTACATCACTTTGGGGCAGTAGCAACTGTTTGTAAATGTGCTATATAAATAAACTTTCACCTTGACCTTGATAGTATAGTATGACCAAAAAAGTCATAAACAAGTCACAGTATAGTATGTCGAAAGGTCATTAAAAAGTCCTAGTATATTATGACAAAAAGGTCATGGTATAGTATGACCAAAAAAGTCATAAACAAGTGAAAATATATTAAGTGGAAAAAGTCATAACATAGTATGTCAAAAAACAAATCATGGTATAGTATGAAAAAAATAGTCTTAAAAAAATCATAGTTGAAAAAATTACAAAAAGGTCATAGTATAGTATACTGAAAGTAGTTATAGTATGTCAAAAAAGTTATTGTTCAGTATGTTGAAAGTCATGAAAAGTCATAGTATGGTGTGTCGAAAAAAGGCATAAAAAGCATAGTATAGTGTGTTGTAAAGGCAAAAAAGGCAAAGTATATTGTGTTGAAAAAGTCATAAAAAGTCATAGTATAGTATTTTGAAAAACGTTTTTATAGAATGTTGTGATTAAAGTGATAAAAGTCATAGTATTTAGTAGTATGTTGAAAAGTCATAAAATGTCACAGTGTAGTAGTAGTAGAAGTAGTAGTATTGTAGTGTAGCATGTTGAAAAACATCATCATGAATTCACAGTAAAATATGGTGGAAAAAGTGATCAGAAAGTCATTGTATAGTATGTTGAAAAAAGTGATAGTACAGTATTTCAAAAAAAGTCAAAAAAGTCCTAGCATGGTATGTTGAAAAAGTCATAGCATAGTTTGTTTAAAAACGTCATAAAAAGTCATAAAACGTATTTTGAAAAAAGTCATAAAAGGCATAGTATACTGTGTTGAAAAAAAGTAATAAAAAGTCATAGTATAGTATATTGAAAAAGTGATAAAAAAGTCATTGTTGAAAAAAGTCATGAACAGTCATAGAATAGTATGACAAAAAGTCTGTACATGCCATAAAATGCATATGAAAAGATTCCAGTTTCCATCCATAAAAATGGTAATAATTAAAATTTTAAAGTTAAATGTTTTTTTATTTCTGTAAAATAAATAAAAAATACTTTTTCAATTGATTGTTTCTGTGATTATGTTCCTATATTTACTTTGTCTTGCACTGCTAGCAAGCTTGTCTTGAACCCATGCATGGGAACCTTATGTATCTAGAACCAACCTACCGTACCACCAATATAATAACACCCTGAGATTTTCTCTTGGCATATATGACTTCTTCATTTTTGGTTTTACACCTTAAAGAAAATCCTCTCTACCAGGTTGGAACGCACAATCCTTCAATCTTCAAGTAGATTACCAGGTATTTATCATGGTGCGCTATTTGCAAAGTATACAATTTTTTGGTTTAATGTTGTATTTATTTTGTTGATCGTTCAACCTCAGATCTACTTGGTTTGGCTTGGTGATCCTATAAAACAGGAAATACTTAGGCCGTCCCCTACCCAAACAATTGTCCTGCATGGTGGGACTGAACAAAGGAACAAATAATAGATAAAACCATTAAACCATGTTTAAACTTGCAACCTAATAAAATGAAACTGAAACTAAGTTATGACTGTGTGTTTACTTTAACTTATCATATGTTGTGCTGTAGACTGTAACATAATGCAAACACAAACAACCTGGGTATGTGGTGCTCTTTTACACAAGCTATGGTAAATTACAAAAACTAAACACTTGTATGAACTAGAAGGATAATGACCTGTATGGGACAAGTGGCGGGCAAACCCATTTCGTCACAGTGTAGTATGACAAAAAAGTCATAGTATAGTATGACAGAAAAAGTTATACTATAGCATGTCAAAAAAGTGATAACAAAAAGTCATAGTATAGTATGACAGAATAGGTCATAGTTTAGCATGTCAAAAAAAGTCATAGCATAGTATGTCAAAAAACGTCTTAGTGTATTATGTCAAAAAAAGTTATTAAAATGTCACAGTATAGTATGTTAGAAAGTCATTTTATAGAATGTTGAAAAAACTCGTAATTTAGCATGTCAAAAACAAATGTAATGGTAAAAACAAAAAAGTCATAAAAACTCATAGTATAGTATGTTAAAGAAAGTCTGGAAGAATATGAAAACTGTACTCCATAAAGATCCCACCTGGACTGGTGATTGAACTAAGGGTAACACTCTGCAAACCCTACTTGTTGGTTTGCCAACTACTAAGTCACCATGCCACCAAATAAATGATGTCAAAATAAGTGATAAAAAAGTCATAGTGTAGTATAACAAAAATCATCATAGTATAGTATGACAGAAAAAGTCATAGTATTTCCAAAAAAAGTGGAAAAAAGTCATAGTATAGTATGTTGAAAAACGTCATAGGGGAATATTATGTTGAAAAACATGATTAAAGACTCTTATTATGGGATGTCAAAGAAAGTCTGCTAAAACTTGAAAACTCCACCTGGACTGGGGATTGAACCAATGGAAAGACTCGGCATAGTCTGCTTGTCGGAGGTTTGCAAACCACTGACCCACCGAATAAGGTATGTCAAAATAAGTGATAAAAAAGTCAAACTGTAGTATGACAGAAAAAGTCATAGTATAGCATGTTAAAAAACAACATAGTGTATTAAGTCGAATGTTAAAAAACAACATAGTGTATTAAGTCGAAAAACGTGATTCAAAAGTCATGGTACGTGCGATTGGCTTGTCCTTTGTAGAGATATATTTAAATTGTGAAATCTAACATTTCAGTCAGTAAAGACAAAAGCAGTGCAAATATATTGAATTTGGTATAAAATTATAAAACGGTAAACATTCTCACATCACCTACATAAACAGCAGATGGGTCTTTATAGTGGTTAAACATAGGCCCAGAGAGGCTGTAGAGGGAAAAGAGGATAAGGAAATAACGGTAACAGTAAAAACGGTAACAGATGTTATTTAACTAAAATCCATAATTAACATATACTGTATGAACACATTTTAAAGTATGAACAAATGTAGCCATAACATAGTTGATAAATTTCCTGGCCTTGCCTATATTTACCGGATTGGAACCAGCCTTTCATTTATATATTATATATACATATATATATATATATATATATATATATATATATATATATATATATATATATATATATATATATATATATATATATATATATATATATATATGTATTGTTATAGTGAGGAAAATAAGTATTTGAACACCCTGTTATTTTGCAAGATCTCCCACTTAGAAATCATGGAGGGGTCTGAAATTGTCATCGTAGGTGCATGTCCACTGTGAGAGACATAATCTAAAAAAAAAAAACAGAAATCCATGTCCACCTTTACTCCATTTATTATCCTAAATTAGATGCACTTGTTTGAGGTCGGTAGCTGCATAAAGACACCTGTCCACCCCATGCAATCAGCAAGAATCCAACTACTAACATGGCCAAGACCAAAGAGCTGTCCAAAGACACTAGAGACAACATTGTCCACCTCCACAAGGCTGGAAAGGGCTACGGGGAAATTGCCAAGCAGCTTGGTAAAAAAAGGTCCACTGTTGGAGCAATCATTAGAAAAGTGAAGAAGCTAAACATGATTGTCAATCTCCCTCTATGCAAGATCTCACCTCGTGGGGTCTCAATGATCCTAAGAAAGGTGAGAAATCAGCCCATAACTACACGGGAGGAGCTGGTCAATGACCTGAAAAGAGCTGGGACCACCGTTTCCAAGGTTACTGTGAGTAATACACTAAGACATCATGGTTTGAAATCATGTATGACACGGAAGGTTCCCCTGCTTAAACCAGAGTAATGTCAAGGCCCGTCTTAAGTTTGCCAATGACCATTTGGATGATCCAGAGGAGTCATGGGAGAAAGTCATGTGGTCAGATGAGACCAAAATAGAACTTTTTGGTCATAATTCCACTAACCGTGTTTGGAGGAAGAAGAATGATGAGCACCATCCCAAGAACATCATCCCTACTGTGAAGCATGGGGGTGGTAGCATCATGCTTTGGGGGTGTTTTTCTGCATATGGGACAGGGCGACTGCACTGTATTAAGGAGAGGAGGACCGGGGCCATGTATTGCGAGATTTTGGGGAACAACCTCCTTCCTGACCCGAAGCACACAGCCAGGATAACCAAGGAGTGGCTCTGTAAGAAGCATATCAAGGTTCTGGCGTGGCCTAGCCAGTCTCCAGACCTAAACCCAATAGAGAATCTTTGGAGGGAGCTCAAACTCGGTGTTTCTCAGCGACAGCCCAGAAACCTGACTGATCTAGAGAAGATCTGTGTGGAGGAGTGGGCCAAAATCCCTTCTGCAGTGTGTGCAAACCTGGTGAAAAACTACAGGGAACTTTTGACCTCTGTAATTGCAAACAAAGGCTACTGTACCAAATGTTAACATTGATTTTCTCAGGTGTTCAAATACTTATTTGCAGCTGTATCATACAAATAAATAGTTAAAAAATCATACATTGTGATTTCTGGATTTTTTTTTTTAGATTATGTCTCTCACAGTGGACATGCACCTACGATGACAATCTCAAACCCCTCCATGATTTCTAAGTGGGAGAACTTGCAAAATAGCAGGGTGTTCAAATACTTATTTTCCTCACTGTATATATAAAACACTTTTCACCAGGTGGGAGGTACAATCAGGTCCCTGATTTTTTCCCCATTTTGCTGCCCGTAATTATGGTCTGAACGATGTGATGTGTATTATGGTTTACTTTTGGGCTGAGCTCTTTCAGATACCTGGATTTGTTTGAAGCATTTTGCCATAAACACAAGTTTGTTGCAATTGAAAACTACAGTTGTTTCTGTATTCATCAGGGGGCATTGTGAAGTTCTATCTACCTGCTGGCATTAATACCCTGTGCATATGTGCTTAGGTATTGGTTTTTTTGCATAGTTCAATACCTATCTAGTAGCTCTTGCTGCACAACTGTGGAGTAAATGAATCAATAGTCCAAAACCAAAATTGCACTAGAGCAACAGGAAAGAACTGCATTCTCTCTCCAGCAGCAGCTCCTGAAAACGCTGATACCCACCTGATAAAAGGAGTGGGAAGAGGCCAAAGTAGCAAAGACAGAAGGAAAGAGATTCACATCCAATGGGCTGGATGTCATATGCCAAAGCTCAATATTGGTTAATAAATGATGAGGACAGGGTATGGAGACTAAGTAGAGAAGTAAAACTCTAATAAATAACTTTTATCGCCTTAATGAGACAACATTAATTTTGGTCTCAAGGTCTGGCAGAAAGCAAGCTGATTTATTGAGTACCTTTAACATTGTGGGAATTAGTCTAATTACCAAGGGTGCTGAGAACGGATTCTCTTTGCACAGACAGCCCATTGTGCACCTGAATCATTTATCACAGACGTGGTTCGGATGTTGTACTCCAGGCCTGGTGGGAAAACTGGTCCTGGAGGACAGTGTCCCTGAAAGCTACACGTGTCACAACAAGGCTAAGAGCAGACACAGGAATGTGGTCTTACAAAGCAAAAATGAAATAACATCTTTTACAGGGAATCTGCATCTTTCATGGTTTGTTGTATGGTGTTGGCATGTTTTCGTATGATATGATCCATGTTATCAAGCAGACAATGTGTAGAAGCTTCTGAACTGTGTGAAGAGTCTTATCAGGAGGTTAAGTAAACCAACGAGGATCAGTGTATAATGTCGAAGTCAACAATGTGCTGACTAGGCCGAGCACAAGAGCACACCGGGATTAGTTTCAGGATAGGGAGGCTGTCTGAGAGCTGTGGTAATGATTGAAAATCATGCCTGTAATTGCTGATAAGCTCTTTAATGTTTCTGTAAACTCCTGTTGGCTGCAACGTTTACTGATGCATAACTCGTTGATAAACTCTGGCTTTGTAGTCAAGGGCTGGCGGTCTCTTTGAACAAATTGTCTCCTTGTGGTTTGAAAGGTGTGCTCCGCACTTTGAAAGTTCAGGAAAGGGTTCAAGAGGGCATGTGTGAAAGGAGGCAGTGAGAGTTTAGGTTGGTCAGATTAGATCCAATTTTGCGATAAATAAAACTTCTCTGATCTCTAATCACACTATATATGAACTCCATCTTGCTATTGCTGTTTTTGACTCAGTTTTGAGCATCATCCACACTGTTGAAGTGTCCCTCAGCAACACACTAAACCATAGTCCTATTCCACTGTTGCTGACCCAAAGCTTTTTCCTTAATAGATCAACATATGGCCCCATTGTTATTTCTGCTATTTATAGGTGTCATGCAAAAAAAGAAAAAAAACATCCACAGCACAGCCATGCAGCTTTGTGAAGCAGTACTTGTACCAGCAAACTCCCTAGGAAATTTAAAGTGCTTATATGATGCTATTTGGCATTTTCCCTTTCCTTTATTGTGTTATATATGTTTTTTGTGCACATTATAGGTTTACAAAGTGAAAAAGCCCAAAGCCCCCCAAAGAGACTTACAATCTTACAGAAAATAACACTGTTCACAAACTGCTCCAAACAGCTCTATTGTAGTCCAACCTTTACTTCTGTGATGAACATGCGTCACTGTAACACACGTCATATTGTTTGCCAAGCTGCTAGCATGGCACACCCTCATACTCTGCTTCTGACTGGCTAGTAGTCCTTACCTAGGTACTGCACATGTGTGACTCCCAACAGAGATGTTACAGAAGTGTGATGTTTCACCATGGCTAAAACAGAGAGCTTAACACACAGGGTAAAAAGAGGAGCTGCAGCGATGTGCAGTAAGACATAAAAATGGTGTTTTTTGAAAATTAAACCACATAAACCTATTCTGATACAACCTTATAGATATATACTTATTTTAGGCTGTTAGTGGATTAGCACCAAGTCACAGACCCCCAAGAGACCCAGAAGCCCTGGGTTAACTGCATGTCAGTTAAGTTTCAATTTGATTGATAAAAAATGTGTCTTGGGATTTGAAACACTGAAGTTCAGTATCAACTAAGACAGTTTTTTTTTGGTTTGGTGAGGTCTTAAAGAGGGGCCCTGTTTTGAAATCAACTTTCAAGACCTGAATTATTATAGTTTTGCTCTTACATTTTGTATTTTCCTACATAAAGTTGTGCATATTCAGATGTCCACGTAGGGGCCTTTTATATGCACACTTACAGCCCAATTTGGTCTTTTCAAGGAGATGACAGTGTGCGTAGCTGCTAAGAAGGCAGCTACACTGGAGGCAGGAGCGTTTCAGGCACCGATTCAATTTCATTTGTGCGCCTCTGTCAACAGGCCCGGGTGACGGATTTACCCGTGGCCTGGCTATTTAAATCACTTTCAAATCATAAAAGCATGTGGGGACGAGGCATTGGAGGGGGAAGAGGTTGAGCAAAACAGGTAGAAAGCAGCACTGATTTCCCTGGAGCAAATTACCTCTATATCAGCGCCGGAGACAGGCGGTAATCTGCCTGATAGAGTGCGGAGGGCGAGAGACACAGAGCCACAATGGTGAAGGAGAGAGATAGATAGAGAGAGAGCGAGAGAGAGAGAGAGAGAGAGAGAGAGAGAGAGAGAGAGGAGAGAGAGAGGTGGGCGGACCTGCAAAACCGCTCCAATTTTCTGGAGGTCAACGTACACGCGCGCACACCCGCACGTGGACCAGCCAATTACATATCATGAGTGGGGGGTCTTATAAAGATTCTCCTAGGGTTTTATCTGCTGAATGGATTTCAATTTCCTGAGAGACACAATTTGGAGCTGCAGTTTGACTTAAACTGTAACACTGTGCCATCTACACCACGATGTTTGTTGTTGAGGGTGTGTGATGAACCGATGACGCCACTTAAAAACGGGTGAAACTGCTTTAATTATTGTCTTCAAGACCAAACACCAACTCTTTATTTCTGGATTAGAAGTTCATTTTTAGAAGATTCGATCGGTGAATATTGTCTAATATAGGCTATGGGCTGCAACTATAGATTATTGTCATTATCAATCAATTTAAGTATTTTCTCGACTAATAATAAGGTCCCTAAATCTCAGTAAATAGTGAAAATGGCCCACCTTTAAAATGTTGTGTTTTGTTTGATCAAAAGTACAAAAATCACAGGTATTCCGTTTAGTTTAAAAAAAAAAGAAAAAAAGAAAACATAACACATTATATTAGTATTAAAATAAATAAAAATTGTGTCTGTTTGATTTGATGTGCGTCAATAAATCGAGCAATTGCTTCAAGTCTATTGTCTAATGCACACCTATTTAGGGCTGATGACACTGAGGTTAAGTCCTCTATTTTTTGTTTTATTATTCTTTTTACATCCAAAAAGTGTACAAATGTGCATATGTTGAGTATAGGTTTCTATGATGTTTTACTCAGAATATATTTAGCTTTTAGGTCAACATAAAATCTATAACCTAAGTAAATAATGAATAAACAAAGTAGTCAACATTTTTTAACCATAGAAACTCTTTAAAACAAAACATTAAACATTTGTTCTGGGAAACTATAATTAAACATTTTCCTAAATAAACAACATTTGACATATCTGCGTAATTAACAATAAGAGGCTTTTATTTTGAGGACTGGGTTGGGCTATAACATTACATTTATTTCAAAACAAACGACGTTTTGATAAGTTCCAGAGACAAACGTTATACTTTCACAAACGTTCACTATCTTCTCTTACATAACGTCCATCCTAAATGTTGAGCATCGGTTTCGGCCCATAGTTTGTATCGACATGCAGACTAACATAGTTCAATTAAACTTCTCAAATGAGAAGCATTGTCTTAAATCATTTTTTTTAAACAATTGCGTCTCCCCTGATTGTGTCTACAGCCCAGTTAGACACGCCTTTTATACTGTATTATTATTTGTACATGGTTTTCTTTTAGTCAGCAAAATATCAGGGGGTAGGCTATGTACATGTAAGCATGTTGAAAAGAAGCCAGACTCCACTTCAGCCGACACACCTCCGCTTTTTCAGGTCTTAAAATGACATTAGTTCACCTCAAGCAGAAGGCCAATTAACTTATAGCCTCTTCTGCCAAGTCATTACACTTTTATATGGTCTGTGTGCAATTCCTGATCGTTAACTTTAATGGCATTGGTATGGCCTGAGAATGAAGCCATCCATATGAATGATTTAAATACAAGAGTGGACACAATGTTGTTGTTTTTTTACGTCACCCATTCATCGTAACCTCAAGACTGCAGAAAAACATCCATAGCCTATTTGTTACTAAGGGGTGGAGGGTGTTTGCAGCACTAATAATTAGTTTGGATAATCAAAGAGGTGGATATAATTCTTTGTTTATGGCATGGAAGCTGCAATCTGTGTTGAGTATGAGATGCTGGCAGTAAGAAAGTACAATCGCCTAATCTTCTAATGTACCTCCGCGCGTTGATGCAGTTGAAGGTGTTTGCAGGCGGGACAAGGGTTGGACATTACCTCACTCTGAGCGCTTTCTGGGGGGAGAAACGAGCGAGTAATTAGCTGATTAGAGGCCCGTCAGAGCAGCTCAGCCTCCAGCCAATCCCAGCTCACATTGGCCTGCATGGGTGGAGAAGGAGGGCTGATAGAGTTTGACATACGCCTCTTTGTGAAGTTAGTGTTAAACACCGAGAAACGGACGCAATGTTGCAGAGTATGTGCAGGTAGCTACGATTCAAGGTAATAGATGCAGGGATGAACAAACAAACGTCAGTTTCGAGTGCTAAAAAGTTAAAAGTCGTTAAAACACAAGTTGATATTGTATGAATTATTATTTTTGAACTTGTGCTAATCCTTCCAGCCTGAGCCTTTAATGAAAAGACAAGGAGAACATATGAGTCTGTGACAGAAGGAGGCTCCGCTGTCTGCGCGCTGACGCGCGGCACAGGTGCGCACCCGCCAAGCAAAACACGTTTGTCTTTTTGAGACTTTTTTGCAGTCCTCCTGAGTGAAGCCGTCATGGAGAAATCGAAAAACTTTCGAATTGACGCCCTGCTTGCTGATGAGACCAACCGTGTGAGTCGAGACCTCTCCCCTGGTCTGAGCAGCGACAGCCCATCAGGCAGCCCGTTATCCTGCCGCCGCGCGGACACCCCGTCTCCGCGGGCCGCACAACTTCAAGGACTAATCCACAAACCGGGTATGCTGAATCTCCCGCATCCAGGTCTCGCTTCAATTCCCGGCATGTATCATGCCCCTATGTACCCCTTATCCGCGTTGGGTGGACAGCACCCCGCGTTTGCATACACCGGTTTCACACAACTAACACAGACCTACCCAGAGCACCTAAAGGCAGCTGCCATGGCGGGATCTCTGCCCCTGGAGCACTGGATCCGCGCCGGTATCATGATGCCACGACTACCAGATTACAACAGTAAGTATGAAGTAAAATGATTTTATAGGTCGACAATATCCAGACTTTAAAACACAAGAGAATTAGTACATGCATATTGTTTATCCTGAATTTTCCAAACAGGCACACACCTGTCACTCAAGATCCGTTTCCGTTATCAGTTTTTACAGTTTTAAAACAGGTGGTTTGAGCTCTGAACACACTGTCAAATAAAACTGCAGTTCATTTTTGACTTAACTCGATTTGTGTTCTGTTGAGATTAGTAGAAGTAGCATAGTAGTAGTAGTAGTAGTAGTAGTATTTTAGTTTGCAATTATTGTAGAGAATATTAAAGGCCTTATTAATCGTTCTCTGTTTTCCTTGTTCCTTTAGGCAATGATTAGTTTTCTTCTTTTCATTTTCTAAATAACCAAAGCCACTGATTTAGTAGTTAAATTATATCACTGATTAGTCTATCAAGTCTGCTACAGATTTGTTTATAAGCTCCAGAGTTTTTAAATGAACAAATGAAATGCAATTTCGCTGTGTATGGGCCCTACAGTGTGGGGTATACAGAAAGAGGCAAACTGAAAAGGCACAATGCATGAATTGATTTCATAGTCACTATAATTATGCTTGTTATACTTTGTTTTCCAAGCCATGCTTTGTAGAATATTTTATTCAAGGTAATGCCGGAGATCTTCGTAGATTTAATGTTATTAACACCCACACCCTGTCCCGTGCAGTATAGGCCACACTCGCGTTTGTTAACTGCATTTATCTGTGTGTCATATTTTAATTTTGGCCCATTTATTTCTCTATAAACGCCAACCCGATGGAAATTGTCTTTGTGTTACGAAGAAACTATAAACAAACACCTAAAACGTTCTGTAGTTCATCAATAAAATCCCAAAAGCCTTCATTGAATTTTCATTAAGTTAATGGCATGCCTGTGTTTTTATGGCTTCTGCGCCTGCTTCTGCGGTGCCCCCCCCGTAAACAATAAACTGGAGTAAAGCTATTATAGTTAATGATGGCGAGAGAGTGCGGGCATATGTGTGCCTGTTCTCACCCACACAATTATATTGAACTTCCAATGTCCTTGGTATTGTATAAATAAGACTTACTGGCAAAATATATCATCTAAGACTCAAATATTCATAAATCACTTTAAGTTAAATTATCACAACAAAAATATTCAGACATTGTGTGTTTAGGATATAAAATCCATAATTAAGCAATCAATAATTAGGGGAATTCATAAATGTCTCATATCAAATAGGAAATAAGTTGTCATAAAATCAATAATAACTGTAACCTGTCCACTAGCCACAGACTGATAACTTTGCTCTTCCTCCTCCAGCGGGCCCTCAGTCTGGTTTGTTAGGGAAGTGCCGGAGGCCCCGCACCGCCTTCACCAGTCAGCAGCTGCTGGAGCTGGAGAACCAGTTCAAGCTCAACAAGTACCTGTCCAGACCCAAACGCTTTGAAGTGGCCACCTCACTCATGTTGACTGAAACACAGGTAAGAAGAGACAGACCAGTCCACTTTGACAGCCAACAGGTTGATTTCAAGGTTAAAAACAAAATTCACATGAACTAGAATGAGGCGAGAACTCATTGCAACAAAGTTTCCACACTCATCCAGCAGGATAAATGGATTAATAGACTTCTAAGAGCAGGTACCTTATTTGTGTAACTCCTGTAGGTGACAGACTTTTAATTCATTTAGTTTGATTATTTATTTTCTTAACTAGGAAAACCTAAGTAACTGCAATCAGAAATGAGAAATCTCTTTTTCAACAGAGTACTGGCTACAATATGTAGCAATAACAATGAGTTACAGACCAACAACATAAGAAATAAATCAGAATAAACAAAATCAGAATTAAACAGTAATGTGATTGTAAAACCATGAATGACATTTCTAAAACAACACTGTCAAATAGTTATTTCTAAAGACAACATACATGGCAACTTTAAACAACCCATGAACTGTCTAAACCCATAAAAGTAAGAAAACAACAGTCCATGTGTTGCGTGGTAGCCTTTGCACTGAGTTTAGTCTCTGTCAAATGTTCAAATCAAATGATTTCATTCTTGTTCATCGCTTAACAAATTGTGACTGACACATGCTAAAACATCACCTTATGTACGGATTTAGCTGACAGCTAAAATTAGTTTATTTGGAATAAGGGAACACAAGTCATGCAAAGATGCAGATTGTAGAACAGACACATTACTATGTCTCCACTTTATGTTTCATTATTGCGGTGATATCTCATCAACCATTAATTACCGTTAATCTCCCAAAGAACCAAACAAAGACATTATTTGGTTTCTCTCTGAATTTTGTCTGTAAGATTAAAATTTTTAGTTTTAATTATATATTCCTTCATAATCCTGGTAGCGTTGATGAAGTATAACAACAGTATATTTGATCATGAATAGTCATATATTTCAAGTACATGGGTGCTTTTATTGTTGGATGCCCCGAACAGATGCAGGAGAACAAAGATGAAGCGGTTAGTATTCAGTAAAGAGTTCTTTAGCATCAGTGGGGGAAAAAAAGTAAATACAGTAAATATTAAGAACTGCAGATTTTGTGTTACTGATCTGAGGATTTTACAATCAGAACAGCTTGGGGGAAGCTGGAAAAAAGGTAGAAACCTCAGACAGAAGTCCTCTCTTAGGACTGGCATAGTGAGAATATATTTTAAAGAATGAAAACATACTGGCAGCTTTTAGAATATTCTGTTCAAGAGCTGCAAATGCAAGAGATGCAATAACAAAAATATACACCTAAATCCCCTCTCTGGACTACATTTCCTAAATGTGACCCTCTAGCAAACACATTTATTTTGCTCTTTTGTCTCGCCGCAGGTCAAGATCTGGTTCCAAAATCGGAGGATGAAGTGGAAACGCAGCCGTAAGGCGAAGGAGCAGGCCACGGCTTCTGCACCGTCTGAGTCCCAGCGACTACGCAGCGGAGGAAAAACAGCCACGGACAAACCTGAGGAGAGCAGACGAGCTGTGAAACCAGAAGAGAGAGGGATTGATCTTGATCTGGAGGATGGAGAAGAGGTAGAAGAGGATGAGGAGGAGGAAGAAGAGGAGGAAGAAGAGGTGGAAGGCCAGCATGGTTTTCCTATTGAGATGCAACGATCCACAGACTTCTTACAACGCAGCATCGACATTGGCTACAATCCCCACAGCCCTTTCTCTGACGAGGAGCTGGAGGGGGTGCAAGTAGGAGGAGGTGACAGGAAGATCGGGGCAGGACTGTGAACAGACTCTCAGGAAACAACGCTTTGATTTCCTGAGTGTTACAGAGAGATTACAATGAGACATTACTGTGGTTGTGGTCACTAGAGAAGACAATTTACAAAAACACACAAAAGACACAAATATACTGTATAAAATAGCTATGAAAAAAAATCATCTCTAAGTACAGTACGTTTTTGTAGCATGCAGGAAAAAAAGGTGCTCATTTCCTCCCTAAATGTAGCTGTTTTCATTCCAATCACCTTCTGGTCACCTTGTCTTTGCTCCATCCACTGACAGCAGGAGCTCCAGTGAACACATGGCTACATGAATGAAGGATGCAAAGTGAGAGAATTGAACAGGGTGCATTCAGACAGCGTGAGAATGTACAGCGTAGGTGCAGCCTCCACTGCATCATAAAGACAAAAAAAAGGTTAAACAAGCAGTGTGATGTTGTAAACAAAGACTCAATACAAGCTAACAAACATCTGCTCCTCCAGATGTTTGTAGGTCGCAAATACTTTGCAGAACATATCATGTATTACAATTACTTTTGTGGATTTTGTGTGTACATTTTGGTGTTTATTTTTCTTCTCGGTGAGGTTTATGAATTTGTTCTTGTCACTCACGTCGTGTAAATAAACCTAATTTATTTGAAATATTGAAAAGATGAATCATACATGTATTTATCTGAAACTTGTTTGTAGTGTAACTGTAAATTTAAAAAGAATGACAGCAAGAAAGTAATAAAAAAGTAACTGAAAAATGAATGAAATTACTGACTAATGCCCCATCAAATGTGAATTCATGGATATTAAAAAGAAATAGTGATAAGCAGGGTCCCAGATAGATAGATAGATAGATAGATAGATAGATAGATAGATAGATGGCTGGATAGATAGATAGATAGATAGATAGATAGATAGATGTGGACCATGAATGTCAGGATAGCATTGTATGGCAATGCATTCAATAGTCTCTGAGATTCAGTCTGGACCGACTGACTTACCCTATAATTCATGTTAAGATCAATATGTGACTTGTGATCAAAAGAAAGTAAAGTAAGTAAATCTTACTAACAGGAAAATGGTCCATATTGTTTTTTAATCATAATTTCAAATATACCTATATCAATTGTTCTGATTCTATGCCAAACAATTATACTTATTATCTTACTTATCAAGTATAGAAATTAAAAGATGAGATAAACAACCAAACATACAAATTAATCAAAAAGATAACACCATAGTAACACAACTATAAATAAAACAGGGAGAAATAAAGTGAAGAAATACAGTCATTTATCTGAGATATAGTACCTCTTCTGCCAGTTAACATGAGCTGTAATCTGCTCCATTCTGTAGTGGTCCATATTTCATCAACATTTTCATTTTAACAATCCGACATAATGAAGAAGAAGAAAAACCTTACTGTGTACACACATCTCCTTCAACTCCTTCTCCCACTGCGCTGCCTCTGGTAGCAAAAGAAATTCCTTATAGTTTTAATTTATTACAAAGTCTCTACGATATTAATTACTCGATGGGGTTTACTGATAGCCCAATAATTAAGTTAATGAAAAAAAGTAAAGCAATCAAAAGCCTGATGGTGATGTCACACAGGCCCATTTTAATTTCCAAGAGCAACAGCATGATGAGTGTGTGTAACTGCGAAGGGGCGTTTTAATGGCCACACATGTAAGGGTTGTGATTAGAGAGCAGATTGGAGGACATGCAGTATGGTGTCATTTAGCCCCTTCTCAGACCACAGTCCCCTGTTTATATAGTGATTAAATGCATCCTGGCTAGACTTGCTTGTGAGAAAAGAAACAAAGCTGTGCAATGATTGGAAGTGCCTTTACACTGACGGGACCTTTAGCGGGGACTCTGTTGTGGTTATCATGTATTCTGCTCAAAAGCACAGAGAAGGTGATAACAGCCCTACTTTGCATGATGCTGCTTTCTAAGCGCTTTATGCTGTTCAGCTGTTTATGTCTTGCTTTCTCCTGTTTTCTAATTTTACACGTTGCATTGCATGTTTTATTGTTGTTTTAATCGTAGATTTAACATCTGGCCAAGGGACAACAAAAAATATGACTTTTGGCTTACACTGCCACATTTACAATGATGTGGATATATGTGCATTGTCCATGAGAATAAATAAATAAATATTACAGGTTGTCAGTAAAGCTTTTTTTTTTAAATATCCACAATGATCTTTTAAATGATTCACTACAGTATCTCTAAAGGAAAAAGTACAGAGTTCTTATTATAGTTTATTACATGCTTTATTTTGCCACCAGTATAAAGTCACAACATTTTATAATTGTGATTTTGGTCGAAATTTGTGACCCATCATATTCTGAATGTGTGTGTGTGTGTGTGTTAATTTGTGAGTGTGTGTGTGTGTGTGAGCAGGCGTGTGTGCGTGCATGCATGTGTGTGTGTGTGTGTGTGTGTGTGTTAATGTGTGTGTGTGTGTGTGTGTGTTAATGTGTGAGTTTGTGTGTGTGTGTTAATGTGTGAGTGTGTGTGTGTGCGGTGTGTGGTGTGTGTGTGTGTGTGTGTGTGTGTGTGTGTGTGAGCGTGCGTGCATGCTTGCGTGTGTTTGTGTGTATGTGTGTGTGTGTCGACCAAATATTCCTGCCATCCATCACACATGTGCTATCAAATTTATGTCTCTGTGATCCTAGGTTCACCA
The DNA here is from genome assembly GCA_026937815.1 of Etheostoma perlongum. NCBI lineage: Eukaryota > Metazoa > Chordata > Actinopteri > Perciformes > Percidae > Etheostoma > Etheostoma perlongum. The sequence continues at coordinate 20,572,441 of CM049371.1, read as the reverse complement.
CTCTCACAATGTGCGACCTGGTTTAAATACTATGGGGTTACCATGGTTGGTAACTGCTATCAAAATTAAGCATGACATTCTCAAGCCTGACATGGAAGAAACCTAGCGCAACAGAAGGTTGGGAAAATGTAGATGCACACAATAAGAAATGCTCTGGAGTAACCTTCATTAAAGATTGAGAGACAACATGCAGTAATTTAAGCACAGCTTCAACCAACGTAAAGGCCTGATGCAGCAGCATCACATACTGATGTTCAGTTCAACATGCACTTTCAGTTACACATTGAACAAAAAGAACTTCAAGAGTTTCCATTGAACTTGATTTAATAAGGGTGAGTAGAATACATAACAAGCCTGCAGACTCAACCTCTATCAAACTGCAGCTTTTAATTTGGCTGATGAAAAATCACAGGAATCAATAGGAGCTCATTTAGTTGTGTGACTTGTCAGCTGCATGACAAATGCCATTTGGCTTGTTTTATGACACAGGCCCCTCTGACACAGTACAAAAAATCACAGCTAATTGATAAGGCAGTGCAGCAATATATGGAGGTCATTGATTCCGTTTCTCTTCTAATTTAATCTGAATACACCAGTCATGTTGATTAAAAATCCCCTGCGTAAATTACAGTTACTGCTGATAATGCTGTCAGTTTTCTCAACTAAAGTGCTGACGGCCGTCCTCTGCCTCTTTCTCTTTTTAACCAATAATGCATATTGAAGCCTGTGTCTTTCTATAAAAAATGTTTCTCTGTCTATTGAATCACTTAACTCGCCCCTGAGATGTCAGCTCGGCTCCTCAAACACAGAGTGGTTACCAGAAACTCCCATTTCCATAGTTAGACAAATAAATCGGCCTCTTTTTTGCTTTGTGGGATTATAAATCAGCTGAGCCCTTAAAATATTTACATCCTGTAGTTTAATCAATCAGGAAAATGTGGGGCTCATTACGTAAATATGAACAGATTGTGCGATCCTTTAACGTGATCACACGTATTGGTGCAGGTTTCCCCGGACCCTGTCCTGTCACTTAACTAATGGGCGAGTAAAGGAGTGAGTGACGGGCCCCAATAAATTCACATCTGTCCGACTTAAAACGTTGTTCCAAAGCAGGACAAATGCCCCGTTTTTTGCCAATAAAGATTATTGAAATGGCGTGGTATGTATTCATGAGGCTCATTTATTGTTGTAGGAAATGTATGTTTACAGGTGTTTTACCAATTATAGTGGACATAGTGATGCGCGTGGCGCTTCTTGGTGTCAATGTAACCTTCAATTGTGCTGATCAGCTAAAATGATTTAACCTGCATCAAACAAAAGGAAACATTAGCCTATGTGGCCTTTTATTGACGCATAATCAATTGTATCTGACCTTTAATCTTGAGGTAAAAAAAGAACACCTACGATAATCATATAGGCCTAATCATAATTGATAAAATATGCAAAAACGTAATAGGAGTAGCCTAAAACACTGCTCAGAGTCTCAAGTAATTTTTTTATCGTATGCACAGCAAGGCTACAGAGAAGCAGTCGTTGGCAATGACATTTCAATTTTAAGTCTCAGACTCCCCCAACACTGCTAATTAAACAGGCCTACGTATAAAAAACAAAGAAGATCATATAAGTAAAAACAAAACTAAAATCTAAACATATGGCAAGTTAAAATAGGCATAAAATATTTAGTAGGCTAACATAAAATGGGATATAAAATAAAGTAGGTCTGTCTCAAAAATAGAAGTTGTGCAGTGACTCGAAAATTCAGACACAGCTCTATATGCATCTCAAGTTATTAAGATGCGGATTATGTGTGGATAAATTATATTTATCTAAATTATAAAACTGCTATCTCAATGACGTGTATGAAACATAGACTGTTGGCACAAACAAGGTCCATGTCTGCCATCTTCTGGCAAAATAAAATGAGACATTTCGCCTGACTTGACTGAAATATCTTAAAAATGTGCTAAATTACAAATAGGACTATTACATTTTAACTGTTTGTGTTAGACCTACGACATCAGTTTCTTTTTACAATTTGAACTCAATGGTTCTTAAATCAGAACATAATTAGAGATATACGTTTTGTTCAATTGCGCATATCTAGGCTACATAATACTAATTATTTATTACGGTATTCAGTGTGCCGATGTACGATGCAGTACGATGACTATTATTGGTCATACTTGATATTATCAATAATTAACTGTTGTTATTATTGTTGTTGTTGTTGTTGTTGTTGCTGTTGTAGCCTACCTCGTGACTATTTCGGCTCCTTTTCGCGGATTAAATGCGCATTTTGTGCGCCGTGTGGCTCTTCTGGGTGCGCTTGTGTGTCAGGGGCGGGCCGACCTCAGCAGGGCGGGTCTTTGTAGTTTTCAAGCACGTGAAGCAATGAAAAACTTAACTGTCTGCGGGTTTGTCTATGGTCCCAGCTCCTGCCTGCCTCCTCCGCAATCTTACTCTGCAGAGTTTACTTGAGTGAAGTCTGAAGGGAAACTGTTTTTACACCTACGAAAACCGCAGACTACTGTTACTGAAAACATGGCATCCTCGGAGCTTGGTAAGAGTTTTCCTTCACATTTCATTAATTCTCTGTCGTCGTTATAAAGTTTTGTACCTGCGACATGCATGATGTTAGCTCTCTGGCTAACATTAGCCAACGTGGTCAGCTTTTCCTTGCTAAACCATACAGTTACTTCTCTTTTTTTTCCGTCAAAATGTATGAATATGTTTTTTAAGCCTCTTTCTGTCCTCGCAGCACTTTTGAGTGTGTCAGACAAGACTGGACTGGTGGACTTTGCTAAAAGGATGGTGGATGTTGGACTGTCCCTGGTCGCTTCAGGTGGCACAGCCAAAGGCCTGCGTGATGCTGGGCTGGCTGTCAGGTGGGTTCTGAAGTGCTCTTGTTTTCCCTCATAGTCACTAAACGTAGCGGCTACCTGTTGGAGGGGGGGTCTCTAACCTAACAGTGTGTCTGCTGTGTGTCAGGGATGTGTCTGAGCTGACTGGACATCCAGAGATGCTGGGAGGTAGAGTGAAGACCCTTCATCCTGCTGTCCATGGGGGCATCCTGGCCAGGAAAACCCCCACTGACAGCGCAGACATGGAGAAGCTGGGCTACAGCCTGGTCCGGTGAGAGAAGCACGACCAAGAAGTCTAAAACATTCATGTTCAAAATCATTCTCAGGTTTATAACAACATGGTGGATCTTTATTTACATTTGGGGGGGGGGGGGGGGATGTTGAATAAGAAATAATTCCTGCAAAACGCAGTTGAACCAAAGCCAGTGCATGACCTGTGGCATATCACTGACATGTGGTTAGAGTATAGACTTGCGTTGTCCCATTAGGAAGCACATGTAGTTGATTTAGCAGCTGGTTAATTGGAAAAGGGTTGCTCCTGCTATAAGCTGGTCCTGTGACTCTCATTTGTTTAGGACACAAGAAAGAAAGAATGTGACTAGATCAGAGATTTCCCACTTTTGCCATCAGAGGCTTTTACTACACACTTGATTTAAAATCTGATAGACGCATAGAAATATCTTACTTTGAGGGGGGGGGTCCAAGATAATGGCGATAATGTCTTCATCTTGTGTGCAAATGATAAGAGGTTGAGTGGACCATCTCATTAGGATGGAAGATAAGCACACATTTTAACAACACTGAGGGTTTTTAGTCCAGGAGATCCTTGATCAGTGTTCTTTAAACAGTAGTGATACAATAATATTTGGCAGATATGTACTATAGACACCTCAATAATGATGAGAGCAAGCACAATGTATGTTGTAATGCTGCAGATTGTGGCTGTGTTGGTAGTTGTATGGAATTGATTGGTCGGTCAATCAATTAGCTAATCAACAGAACATGAATTGCAAAAGTGTTTTAATAGTGGGTTGCTTAAGTCATTTATAATTTATAAAAGAAAGAAATGCCAGACATCCACCTTCAGTGAGTGCCACAATGTCTCAATTGTGAAGATTTGCCGCTTTTCTGTTTTTATAAAACTGTAAATTCTAAAAAAATAAAAAAAGGAACAGAGAGAGAAATTGGGTTTTGTGCAAAACAAGCATTAGAAAATATCACCTTGAGCATTTTCCTCTAATTCTTTTCCCAAAGTTGACAACTTTGCAAAAGCAATTACTGTACGTTGGAATATACATATTTTTCCCTTTTTTTTTTTTTTTAACAGAACATACCCCATCCATATCCCACCCAATTACAAACAGACCTACATTAAGAAAATCCTACAAGAGATGATTTAAATCAGTCTAAATTATAATATATAAAAGTTGATAAGGATGGCAGAAAAGAAATACACACCTTAAAAAATAGACAAATGTTCTATTTAAAAAAAAATATATATATTTAAGATAAAAAAAAAGTATTGATAAAATACTCAACAGACAGATCAATGGAAGTAGTTATCCTAGCAGCTTGATTGTGGGACAGAGAAGGGCTCAAAGTGGATGAAAACAAACTGATTTGAAATTTGAGTCACTGTAGCAGAAAGTCCCGACTTTAGTATGGGAGCGTAGTTTCTCTAACAAAACTGCTACTGTTTTTCATACGACCTTCAGAAATGAACTGAGTGGATTAAATTGTTTAAATTTGAGCTAAGGTTGGGAAATATATCAATTATATATCAATATATGAGGCTAGATATTGTCTTAAATTTTGGATATCGTAATATCCTGAGGACACAAGCGTTGTCTTTTCCTTGTTTTAAAGGCTGCATTACAGTAGAGTGATGTGATTTTCTGAACACCCCAGACTGTTCTAGCTGTTCCATTATTTGCTTTTACCTACATCGTTATTACGGTATATCAACATAATTGACAATTATTTATATAAAATCTCATTCTGTGCATATTGTGTGAAAGCAATTGTCAACCCTATAATATCGCCTCAGTATTGATATCCACGCAATTGGTCAAAAATATCGGGATATTTGATTTTGTACTTATCGCCCAGCTCTAATTTGAGCACATGAGGATCCTTGCTTCACATGTTCTTTCTCATCTTTTGTGATTGCCACAATTTTATCTATTTTTTTTAAGGTGAAACAACTCTTAATTTGTTCATTCTGAGGAGCCATGGTCATTAACACAATCAAAGCCAGAATTACAGTCTTACCTTCTCACTGTCTAAAAATTAGGTCACCCTTAATGGTAATCTTGTTGTTCATGATATGTATGTGTGGTTATGTATGTATTGGTATTGATTGATCAAACCGATGATCTTTATGAAGATGGTGACATTCACTCTGTGTTTGCTTCTTTTTTTAGAGTGGTGGTGTGCAACCTTTACCCATTTGTGAAGACTGTCTCTAACCCGAGTGTTACGATGGAAAATGCTGTGGAGCAGATAGATATCGGTGAGTTTTGCAGATGAGATTGTGTGCATGTAGTAAATTACCCATTGCAAAGAAAAATCCCCTGATTATTAGCACGTGCTTTAAAAAAAAGTTTGTCTTTCTTTCCAGGTGGCGTAACTCTGTTAAGAGCAGCGGGCAAAAATCATGCTCGAGTCACTGTAGTGTGCGATCCTGCCGACTATTCACTGGTTGCCAAGGAGATGGAGAGTTCAGGAGACAAAGATACAACCGTAGAAACCCGCAGGACTCTGGCCCTCAAAGTAACACGACTTTCTATCTTTACCCCACTGGTAGTATATGAACTGAATTTGTACAAGACACCTTAAGGTGGCTTCTCTGGCTAAAAGAACTGCAAAAAGTGCTGCACACTTTCTGGAGCACATTCTTGCAAAAGAGTGACACATTTTCGTCTTCCCCCTTTGCAACTTAACTTTTGGATATGTGTAACTTCAAGAGTTCAAAGTATGTTGGTGTTCTAAAATCCGAAACAAAGTAGTTTGTCTTTTGTAATGTTTTCATTGCTTGTGTTTTAGTTTTAGGCATTCTATTACTGTTTAATCTCCAGTAGTTGGCCTTTTGGCGGCAGCTTTTTTCTTCAAAAGGTTTTATCTGGTTTTGAGTCCGAAACCAGAAAGTTATACGTCAACAGAAAATTAATCTGCATTTTTCATAATCATTTAAGTATATTTTTAATCAAAAATGCAGTGATTCAAGCCTTTTGAATGTTTGCTTGTTTTCTAAAAAACTGAGTGTTTTGGGCTGTTGGTCTGACAAAACAAGCTCTTTACAACTTAATCTTTGGGAAATCATGATCAGCATTCTCACAATTTTCGGAAATTTTACACACCAAATGATTGATCGAGGAAATAATCAGAAGATTGATAATTAAAAGAATGGAGTTTTGCCGCCTTGCATTACAATCTCCTTATAGTCTTACATAGAGCCTGCTCGATAAAGGAATTGTTAAGATCTATACGTATATTTGGTTATTTAACAATCCAAAATTCTGATATATCTGCCGATAGAAAGTATATTTAAAAAAGAAAAATCCAGAAACGCGTAGCAAAACATAAACAGATTCCCCTAATGTTCCCCTAATGAGTTCTTACTAAAAAAAATGTTTTATTGTCACAACAGAACAGATTATATTAAAGTTCTGATAAAGAAAATGTATAAAAATACAAACGTAAGATATGAAACTTAAAAAAAAGAAAAAAAATCGGTGTTGCCAACAGGGACATTGTAGAGTCCCCTCTGGACAAACTATGATATACTATCATTTATTTGTCATTATAAATACTTCTGATGAATGAAAATGAAAAATATATTTTTTTATCTACCATTCTAAATGCCGATACCGAAAAATCTGTAATATCGGTCGGGCTCTAGTCTTAAATAACTTTTAATGAACTCTCTTAAACCTGTTGATGCTCCTCTTTAAGTATAGCAGCAACGTCTTAAAAATGTATGAGGAGACGTGAGAAAAGGAGCATCATTATCCTGAGCTGAACATTTTCAAAGTTGCTTTTTTAAAGTTGTAAGGACTTGCATTGTCTGTTGTCAGCCTTCATTGCTCTTCTAATAACATCTATCTGAAACATCCCTTAATTCCTGATCAGACTGGTTCCAGTCTTCTCTCAATTGTGAGCAAAGAATCTGTTTGGAATAAGAGGTGAATCTTGCCTTTGGCTTTATAGTGATGGTTGCGTTATAGTGGAAAAAGTCTGTTAATGTAATACATGTGTTGATCATATCACTCAGTTTAGTTACTTGTCCTTTTCTAGTCACCAAATTGTGTCTTTCTCAGTACTAATTATGCCCAGTCATGTTGATGGTGTTTGCTTAGAGATGAGGGTCAGTGTAGGACAAAGTCCAGGGTGACTTTCCATCACAAGTGTTCAACAGAGTTCAACATGATGACCTTTAGTCGTCCAACTGAAGTCATGAGTTAAATAGATCGGTTTAAGCTCAGAAAATGTGTTGTGTTTTGGGATACTGCTAAACATAAATAATGCAGATCTAGTCTCCATGAAACAGCCCTGCCCTTGGATTTAATATTTGTGGTAAATTGTTTGAGATTTAGAACTCTGGCTTTGGTACACAGTAGAAGATGATGTATTGTGTGTCATCAGTGTATTTGATGTCCTTTGCTCTTCAGGCCTTCACACACACAGCACAGTATGATGAGGCCATATCGGACTACTTTCGTGGACAGTACAGCCGAGGTGTTTCCCAGCTGCCTCTGCGCTACGGCATGAACCCTCACCAAGCACCCGCCCAACTCTACACTCTGCGCCCAGCCCTCCCCCTCAAAGGTAGACCTCACATCACAACTGTCTCAACTCATCTGCATGAGGGTAAACTGCTAGCCTGGTCGTAGGTAACACGATCAACCTTCCAGGACTGAAGTGTAAAAATGACAATTTGGCATTTTACCGTGGGATATACCAGGCAAAGAAAGAGTCCAACAGATTACCTAGTCGTTCTAGGTTTTGTTAAGTTTTCCCATTTTCAGTCTTTAACAAACATATTTAATGGACAAATATAAGAGTGGGATTGATCTACTCATCTTCATTACACAGAAACCAAATAAGTGTATATGACCAAAGAGGTTTTGGCAGCAGTTCCCTGTCAATATCCCTGTCACCCTAAAATGGCCATGTCAGAGAACAACTGATAATGAAATATGTTAATTGGCATAGAATTGCAGAAAACTGCAATAATGTATCCTTTATCATTAAACTCCCGCCCCCCCACCCAAGTTGTCAACGGTTCCCCCGGCTTCATCAACCTGTGTGATGCTCTTAATGCCTGGCAGCTGGTCAAAGAGTTAAAGAGTGCCCTCGGCATGGCTGCTGCCACCTCCTTCAAACACGTCAGCCCTGCTGGTAAGACACAAAGTAACCTGCTGATGGTACAAATATGGACTTGGAATTTAGGACCTACAATGTGAAAATGACTCTCTAAACGCTTCTTCTGAAGGAGCTGCAGTAGGAGTTCCTCTGACTGAGGAGGAAGCCAGAGTGTGCATGGTGCATGACATGCTGAAGGATCTCACCCCGCTGGCCACCGCCTACGCCAGGGCAAGGGGTTCGGACAGGATGTCTTCTTTTGGAGACTTCATTGCTGTGTCAGATGTTTGTGACGTTCCCACCGCCAGGATTATATCAAGAGAGGTAAGCTTGTGCTGCAAAGAACAAATGCAGATGAAAATGTTTTTTATTTTTATTTATTTTATTTTTTTTATAATTTTTGCTGCAACATTGCTTTGCTTAACCAGGATTCAATTTGTTTGCTCTCAGGTATCCGATGGGATCATTGCACCTGGTTATGACGAAGAGGCACTCAAGATCCTTTCTAAGAAGAAGAATGGCAACTACTGTGTGCTTCAGGTGAGAGATTATCATTCATAATTTTTGTATTTTAGACAAGGATCATTGGTATCAGAGTTTAGTTCAATTTCCTTTTGTAAAATGTTTTCTTTGTCCCAGATGGATCCTGACTACGAGCCTGATGAGGCTGAGGTGAGAGTGCTGTTTGGTCTCTATCTCAAACAAAAGAGGAACGGAGCACTCATCGATAAGGAGTTCTTCAACAACGTTGTTTCCAAGGGATCGGTGGGTCACTTCCTCATCCTGCTTTGTCATTTTAAATCATTATTTTATAATGTACAAAATCCAATCTAAGTGACAAATGTTCACCCATTTTTAATTGTTTCTGTGTCCATAAGCTCTCAGAGGAAGCTGTGCGTGACCTCGCTGTGGCTACCATCGCTGTGAAGTACACTCAGTCCAACTCTGTCTGCTACGCTAAAAATGGACAGGTAAGATCCGGCTGATAAAGGAGAAGAGAATTCTGTATGAACCAAAACATTTATTTCTCATGTTTCGTCGTCTGTGTTCTGCAGGTTGTTGGTATAGGAGCGGGTCAGCAGTCTCGTATCCACTGCACACGCCTGGCAGGCGACAAAGCTGATAACTGGTGGCTGAGACACCACCCTCGTGTCCTGAACATGAAGTTTCGCAGTGGTGTGAAACGAGCGGAGATGGCCAACGCAATCGACCAGTATGTCAGTGACACCATTGGAGAGGTAAAGTAGTAGGATTAGAGCTAGTATGGCTAGCAGCAGATAATCTTTATCACATCAACCGGTTCCCACGGTGGTCGTCAAGGACACACCGGCAACCTTTCTACCCTGTGATGTCATGTCAAGTTTGAGACATGAAAAATAAATGAAAAGTCTTGTTTTGCGTTGGCAGGGCCCAGACCTTGCAGTTTGGAAGTCGATGTATGAAGAGGTGCCCGAGCCTCTGTCAGAGACTGAAAAGACCAACTGGATCAGCTCCCTGCAGGCCGTGGCCGTCAGCTCTGACGCCTTCTTCCCCTTCAGAGATAACATAGATCGTGCCAAACGGGTAAATATAACACATTTCATAAAAGCATGCGTTCCTACTGTCTGCATTTTATTAATACATTGCATGAGAATGGCCTGCAGACACCTGCTGAAACATTAGTGTACTGAAAAGCTTTCCTAACGTTTTCTTCCCTCCTCGTGTCTGTAGAGTGGTGTTGAGTACATTGCAGCTCCAGCTGGCTCTGCTGCTGACAAGGTTGTGATTGATGCCTGTAATGAGCAGGGCATCACTCTGGTGCACACCAACCTGCGGCTCTTCCACCACTGAGCACCTTCTGAACACTTCTGCAGGTGTTCTTTCAACTCAACTCGCAGTTTTGCATCATTAGAGTCAAATATGTTTTCTAACATTGTTGATACTCAAAACATTCCTTCACCATGCTCAAGTGTAGCGGTCACAAATGCACTGTTTGTAACACATTTACTGCATTCCTTACTTGTGATCCTAACATTAGAGAGATACAGTAACTGTTTACGTTCATTCCAGGTCAGTTGTTTGTGTGAAATAAATATTGTTAATGCCAGTTTGAGTATTTTGTCTGTTTTTAGCCATGATAGCGACACCACTTTGGTCCACATTTTGTACAGACATTCATGTTCCCGGAGGCTGAAGCCTACTCCTGTGCATTTTTGGAATTAAGTGAAATAGCTCAATTTTTAGGCTGACTGCTGTGCAATTTTGTACAGTCATTCATGGTGCCCCTCAGGATGAATTTCAATTACTTTGGTCACCCACTGACTTTTCAACTAGCTTTACCATTAAGCTGAAGTTATCCAGCTGTACTTTCTGTTTAATGCTATTTAGAAGATGGTGAACATGTTAAATATGTTAAAATATCTGCTAAACATCAGCATTGTCATTGTATGTTAGCATGCAGAGATTAGCATTTAGCTCAAAACACAACCTCAGTCTTGTAAAAGACAGTTTGAAGATGCAATTTAAACTGTTCATAATATTTTTACCTCCCAAATGGCCTCAGCTTGGACCCTGACACTTTATACTAATCTTTTCACATAAGTTTTCTTTTTGGGCCTTTTAACAGCTGACAGAGAGATGGATATCGCAAGTCCTCTGCAATCACCTTTTGTACATAATGCAAGACTAGAGTCCTTAAACTTTAGAAGAAATGAACACAACTGTGGTTAGGTTTCAGGATCTCTCCAGCTTTATTAAAATAAGGGACTTCTGTTTGTCAAAAGGTAGAAACAACTTTGGCACAGACAACAAAGTACAAAAATAGAACAGTTCAAATTCTCCCATCCCAGTTCACACATTCACACGTTGAGAATTAAGGGATAAATTAGTAAAAAGATGATTACAAATCAGAATGTGTCAATCACACACAGTGCGACCCCTCTGTAACAAAAGAAGGGCTACAGAAGAGAAGAGCACATTTTCGTGGACAATTTAAACAATAACGACGCTGACATTCTTTAACACAGTGCTTACTTTCTAACAGTTTCTGCTCTTTGATTATGAAATGTTTCTGAATATTTCATGGGAAAGAAATGCCAATTTGATAGGTATACAAATCTGACTCATGACAAGTCCTAAATTACTTACATTGAGGTACACATCCAAGTGTGTGGAGGGAAATGTTACACCAAAAAGAAAATGGCAGGAGTATTCATTTTTCAATAGAGCTTGAATTTAGAGACTTGACAGTCAACAGTGAAAAGACTGGCTTTAGAGGAGCAGGGCAGTGTAACATATCTGGCTAAACATTCGTCAGAAAGTGATAAGGCAGTTAGTTTAGTTGCAGACAGCGTGGCTTCTAAATGGTGAGACAGTGCAGCAATGGACAGTGAGGGCGCAAAGCAGAAGACCGATTCTTTACTCCCGAGGATTTTGAGGAGCGTGTGCGTCCGCCAGCAGGTCGGGTCGGAGGCACTCAATGGGGCAATGGATATTCTGGAGGAAGAGTTGAAGATGTAAAGTCACATGCAAACAATTCTGTATTTTCATTAGATTTGATCATCAGTTTTCCAAGTAAGGACATTTCATATGCATGCAATGCTTATTTATTCATATTATTAGACAAAAATAAATAGGTTTGAAAAAGCATTTTACTATAATGCAGTTGTTAAATATACTAATTTTGGTTGACAACTTGACAATCTTGGGACCACAAATGGTGTCAAGGGCCAGATAATAATGACAAACCCTGTGATCTGAATTGAAAAATAAAAGATTTAATATGAAATCCACTCACGCGTAGTGTGTTTCCATATCTAACAGGCTGCGGCAGACTAGCATCAATCTCGCCAGCTGGTCTGCGACAATTCTCACATCGCCAGCCCTGATGAGACCAAACGTACATTTAAACATGCTTAGTATACATACATACACACATACATACATACATACCTACATACATACATACATACATCCATACATACATACATATGGGAGTCATCCCAAAAGGATTAATAAAGAGAAGTCTAAGTCTAAGTATAACTTGCAGAATGACCACAAGTTTATAACACATCAATATAAGTATCACTGAACATCAGACCCAAAGGGAGGCTGATGTGTTGTACCTGCTGTCCTCCAAAGCATGTGCAGGTGCAGATAGCACCCAGGTACTCCTTCTGCCACTGGTTCCCCACCTGGTAAGTTTTGCCATCATCGTAGCACACTGAATCATCTGTGTGAGTGTACATTCACATTTAAATTTACATGCAACTCCACCACACCTTTTTGTGACAGTTGTAGCATATTTCTTTGGGTCTTAAGAAGCCTTACGTGGTTCACACTTGAACTCTCCTTTGCCATTTCCCAAGCAAGTGCAGCTCATCAAGTGACCATTTTCTTCACGGCGGTCCCACTTCTCTCCAATGCGATAGTTGTTGCCATTGTCATGGCACCACTCTAATGATGGACAAAATAAAAGTTAGAGAACCTAAGTTAAATATACTCTTATTCCAAATTTAAAATATACTCTTATTCATATGTACCTCCAGGAAGACAAAACTCAAAAAACTTACTAGATGAATCACATCTGAAGTGGCCACTCCCGAGACCCAGGCACCTGCACCACAGCTTGAATCCTGTCTCGGACATCCGCTCCCATTCACCACCAACATCGTGGTACGTTGCAGTGAAGGCATCATAACATGAGTCCTTGGTGGAGGGTACTCCCTCTGGGACTGAAGAAAGATGGGTAGGGAAACGACAAAAAAGCTGCTAGTTACTTTGATTGATTAGCCAGAGTAACTGCGTGCGCCCTTTTAAATTAACTTGTTTTGGGCCATGATGGTTTTTATTTAGTTATTAACAATGATATTTTTCATCAGTATCATGACTCTTAGATTATAAACTAAAATACAAAAGCAAACAAAATAAAGTGTGGCAACAATGTAGTTTTAATTGTGCATCGGTGCTTCTCATGGAATCCTTTTCACTGTAATGTCATTGCACAAAAACACATCTGCAACTAATAAAATAATCACTTATGATCAACTCATTACTAATTTTTATTTAGCTATTAAGCAAGCCAACAGAAAAATCCTATGGTACATCAAATGTGCCAATTATAAATTTGATTAGATGCAGCTAGTGTCTACCCTTCTGTGAAAAGTGTAGTGCAGCTGCAGTCACTTCCAATCACTGAGATCAGTTTCGAATTTTAAAACAATGGCCCACTTTTAAATGATTGGTTGTTACCAACACAACTGGAATTATTCAGGGAATAAAAACTATTTCTGTTAGAGAAGAGAAACTCATGCTCCTGTTTTTGAACTGTGTTTTGAAATGTACACTATACTATATTAGTAAAGATTACACTTACACATAGAGGAAGTTCTAAGGTCACAGGGAAAATCAGGAATAAAAGCCTGTGTCCAATTTAAAACTTCTCAGGTAAATAAAGGCCCTTAATTAATTGAAAAAAAGCAGGAGTTGCTTGTCACTGAAGTTGGTCTTAGGTTACCCCAGTTTAGATACAGCAGTTGCTGTAGCTTACTTGTGTTTCCAGCAGTGACGACTTGCTCCAGTATCTTGTGTTTGAGCGCCCCCATCAGAGCCTCTACCATCACATTATAGTTTGCTCCGGGGGAGAGTCCTATCAGTGTAGCAGTGGTTTCTGTGCCTGGCAGGCGGAACTGGACAGGTAGAGAGAGAGACAGGGTTTGTCCATGTGAAATAAAAAGATTAGATTATGTAGATTTCATCTAATAGGACAGCACGATAGGCTGGCCTTGAAACCATGGCCTTTGTCTCTTACCTGGAACATCTTCTCCTCTAAGTGTGTGAGGGGATGGCAGGACACCAGGTAGGCATTGCTCTGCTTGTAAGGTTTCCAGGAGATAGTGGTCTGAGTTTGGGCCTCCTGCGGCACCCCAGTCTCGTTACCAAATGTTGAGCCAATGGGCACGTTCAGCTTCAGGATAGGCAGTCTGCGACCCTCTGCATCAGGAAGGGGCACAAAGACTAGGGGCTCACGAACTTGCCCATAGGAAGACTGTGGGTTGCCACTGTTCCCATTATATCTGTTGTCTCCGTTGTTGTTGTTGTACTCTGTGTACTCCACAGTCTGGCTTTGGCCACTACTCCCATCGGGGCCATTGTTGCCAACTACCTGGACTTTATTGTCAAAGTCAGGCTCAGGCACATCCAGCCTATCATCAACAACACCAGGTCGGTTGGGCAGAGGCAGAGGAAGCAAGGATTCTGATTCTGGGCGGGAGAGACGGGGTTAGGGAAGCAAGCAGGTTAGATGAGAAGGCATGTAAAGCAGAGGTGCAGTAACATATCTCAGCCAACAGGAGGCGGCGCAGATACAGCATTGCTGAGGTACTACTTCATGGCATAATGCAGTATTACAAACACACAAGATATTTTGAATGGCATTTCTGGAGGCATTCAAAATAAAAAGGGGGTATTATTGTTTTAGGAGAACTAACGCTGATTGACTGCACAGTTTATTTCAAGGCCTCTGAGATGTTGCATCACAACAGTTTGATTCAGCTAAGCAGATTAAAGCTGCCATTCAAACCCTTGCATTTTATAAGATGTTTACCCATATGTAATTAGAATTTTTGCACTGCATAACATAATTCAAATGCATCACCTTCACCATCACATTTGTCACTGTACAGTACAGAAGTTTCAAAATACTCACGAGTCCTGATTTTGCCCACCAGAGGTGTGCTCCTCTGTGTGTTCTGGTAAGCGATGATCCTAATGATGTACTCTGTGGCTGGTCTCAGTCCTGAGGAGAGGAATAATTATCATATAGAGAAATTTGTAGGTTGCACCGGACTCATGTTTGTAAATGTAAGAGAATGATCTAATCAGAGGAGCCTGTGTGCAGCATTTCCAAAATCTAAAAAAACAAATCAAAATGGAAATGAAAAATATACAGCATATGTATTATCTTACAGGCAAATATGCCCTATTCAATATCTGCAGTGGCAATATTGTTTGTAGTGACAATAGACCTGTTGACAAGCGCATACCAGATATGGTGGCGTAGTTTTGGCCGGAGTGGGGTTGTGGGGTGAGCTGTTGTGGTGCTCCTCCTGATTCCTCATAGGTGACGTAGTATCCTGTGATGTGTGTGGCAGGTGGCTGCCACCTGAAGGAGACGGAGGTAGGGGTCAAAGATGTGAACTGGAGGTTGGTGGGAGCCTTGACCACTGGTTCAGCTATGAAGAAAAATATCATGTAAGCCCATCTTATTGCTTGTGTGTTTGTGTGCAGTTGTGGTATTAGTCCAGTGCTACAGCTACATCAATTTGGTTCTTAAGACCTGACTTAAAGGAGTACTCCACCGACTTAGCAGTGCACTCCTAAAATATTGTTGGAGGTAAAGTTTAAAAAAAATATATTAAATGATGCGACAAAACCAGAGATTTTCTTTTCTATTCCATAATTACTTTATCCTTATCAAAGCCTGGCGCTTACATTACCCACAATGCAACTCAACAGCTGAGTGTTATGTTAGTACCAGCTAATTTAGCCTCAATCAGATGAGGAGCCATCATGGTATAGTAAACTCACTTCTTTCTAACTCCGCAAACAGATTGTTTTAATTTACAATGTTGAAGTATTCAACCCCAACTGACACAGGCTCAAGTGACAGTTGAGGCAATTTATCAGATTCCTCTACCTCTGAAGCCACAAAATAGGTGCATTTACTGTGGCTGCATTTAAATAAAGCATTGTGTAGCTTACTTGTTTCCATCTCTCTCTTGCTGTCCCTTTACATTGCTTATATTCACATTATGTACTGTATAATGATAGAGATTAAACACCAGCAAGTACATTTAGATCAACATTTCTGCATATGGAAAAGATTTAATCTTAAGTTCACATAATGAAATATTTTCACAAAAAGGCAGAGATCAGACTGAGATTTGCGTAGTACCTGTTTGTAGGATGAGATTAAATGGGGCGCTCTTTGTGTTGCCATTCAGAGTATACAGGTCAACAGAGTACTTGGTGCCTGGCTTCAGACCTTAGAAAAACACAACAATAAACAGTGAAATCACACTTCTAAAACTTACATTTATAAGCCGTTTCCATCTTTTTAAATGGTCTATTTTAGCAGAAAGGTGTGCTGTACCTGTCAGAGTGTAGGTGTTTGCTTCTCCTGGGATGTTTCTACTGATGGTGGGGTGCGAGCCACTGAGGGGCTTGGCATTGATGAGAAAACCAGTGATGGTTTCCCCCTTTGAGCGCCAAGTCAGTGTGATAGAAGAATCCTTCACATCAGAGATACGCACACGTCGAGGAGGACTTACATCTGCATTGAGGAAGAAAGAAAACAGACATAAAACAGTGTAGTGGATAATAACTGGTGGGGACTGGAAATGTATTAATTTTTGGTGCAGCCAGTTACCTTCCAGTGTGGTCGTCTCGCCCTCCAGAGGTCTGCTGGTGACAGAGTTCTTCAGAGCGTAGACATATATCTGATAGGTGGTTGCCACCTACGATGCACAGACAGACACACAGATGTTTACTCACTGACTGACTATACACCCATGTAAATAATGAGATAAGAACGTTTGTTACCATGAGCCCTGGTACAATGACACGTGTGGTGTCCGGAGCAAGGTTCATCTCTTTGTTGGGGCCGTTGATGTTCTTGGGGTTGACGACCACACGGTAGCCTGACAGGCGTGCATTGGGGGCTTGCCATGACACAGTAAAGGTGGAAGGACCGACCTCTGAGATCACCAGGTTGGTCGGAGCAGGGATCACTGAGGCAGCAAAAAGACATTTAGAAATGAAGTCGGGGAACATCTATCCCATTCATGACATCATTTACAGTATATGTATTTCTACCTGTGGCCTGCGTTCCCACCAACGGCGTGCTGGGTGTGCGGCCATGGAGTGCGATGACTTTAACGGTGTACTCTGTCCCGGGGCGAAGGCCTCTCAGCACCGCAGTGTCCTGGTCACCTCTGGGTGCAGGACGCAGCTCCATCTCGCTCTCCTCTGCGCTGGAGTAAAGGACGCGGTATGATGTCACTGTGCCGTCTGGACTGTCCCAAGTAATGCGCATAGAGGTGGAGTCGATTTCAGAGAAGGTCAGGTCCTTGGGACGGTCCATAGCTGCAGGAGAGGAGGAAGAATGTTGTTTATTTTGTTTTTGATTAAAGTACATTTACTTCTAAATCTTAAAGATTGAGAACACTTCAGATGTATTTGGTCTCATTTGTTTGAGGTTACTCTAGTAGCAATATTCAAGAATGAACTGGGGCTTAGGTGGCAGGAGTCCTGGCCAGAGATCTACCAATTAAAGATTATCTAAAACTGGAATAAAACAAAAAGGATTTGCATTATCTCGTTCCAGTGAGAAATGTCGTAAGACTAGACAACCCTGGAGGTTAGGCAATAATTATCTTCTTGGCTCTTAGCTTAACTCTTAGCTACGATGGCCTATTGCTTTTTGTGTCTGTGTATGTAAATCTATAACTTTTTTGTAACATTTTCTATAACTTGTATGCACTGTTGTGTTATCTTAAATGGCAACAAGCAGACATTAAAAAGAGATCTGCCCATTAGCAGCCAGTTTGCAAATATGAACAGCAGCAAGTTTTGTTGTAAAGCATATTGAAATGTATTTGAATTGATAGATACTATAGTTTATAATAAAAATCATTTTGAGGCATAACAGCTTATAAAATATGAAGTAAGTATGAACCATCCAACCATCCTCTGAGTGCTCCCCTGGAACCTTTTGTCTAGTAAGCACAAGTATACAACTACTGTTTGCAACATATCATGCAACATATACATACTATATATAACACTACTGCATAGAAATACAGTGGAATTTGTCAACAAACAAAACCAATACAAATGTTTGAGAGGAGAATCAAGCATCAGAAAAAAAATTGTATATACATGGCTTCCTCCAGGAGAAATTTAGCTGAGGGAAGTTTCCCTACCCTGATTTGGAAAACCTGTTAAGAAATCACAGACATAAAGGAGAAGCCCGTAACACGGTTACTTAAGTGCATTGCATAATGCTAACAGAGAGTAACTTGCATCACTTATGCCAAAACAATGCTTAGTTGAAAAGTTAAACTAACCAGTGATAGCATTCTCCACCAAGGGGGAAGAGGGTTGTCCATCATTGCCCAGAGCATAGAGACTTACAACATACTCCACAGTGGGCATCAGACCTGTGAACGTCATCTGAGTCTGATCTGTAATAGAGGGGCAGAAAATATTAGACTATATAATTAATATTTTAGCCTGGTTCTGAACATCTTATTTTTACCCCTGGCCTATCTTACCAGGGGCCACCACCTCAGAGTAGGAGGGTCCCAGGCCATTCTTAGGGACACTGGTGATTCTGTAGCCTCTAATTGGTCCCTGAGGGGGAGACCAGCGCACAGTGATGGCATTGTCACTGACATCCGTCAGTTTCATGTTGGTGGGGGACTCAGTATCTAAAGGAGAGATGGACACATAACAAGCTTTAGATTCAGTTGACCCCTCAACATTTATTTTCTTCCAGGGACAATTTTTTCGGCATTGCTGTACCAGTCTTGTGCGTGATGTAGACCGGGGTGTTGGAGGAAGGGCTGTCCCCTCTTCCAGTAACCGCATAGACCGTGATGGTGTAGTCAGTCCCAGGCTTCAGACCGGTGATGGTGGCGGTGGTCTGTGTGCCAGGGATTGTGAACTCTTGAGGAGCCTCACCACCTAGAAAGGGAAAGTAAAAAGGAGGGCTAGAGTGTTACACACACACCAAAAATGCTTGAGGTTTAGAGGAAACTATGACTTAAAACATATGTACACACTTGTGCCTCCGTAGGTGATCCGGTAGTTCTTCACCGTGACAGAAGGGGCGTCCCAGCGAATGGTGATGCTGGACGGGGTAGACGATGTTACCTCCAGGTCAGTGGGAGCATCGGAAACTGGAGAGGATTTGAACAGGAGAGGAAAGAGGTGCATTAATATAAAAAGAAATGCTATAAAACAAATGGTAAATTATTATCAAGATTCCGCTGATTAGTGTCACTAAGAAAAAGAGAGGTTATAGTAGAAACCAGTATAGAAACTCACTGGTGGCCTGTGTGCCAGTCAGAGGCTGACTCTCCTGATTGTTGCTGACAGCATACACATATATCAGATACTCTGTCTCTGGTGTCAGTCCAGTCAAAGTGAAGCGGTCCCTGGTTGGGGGCAGCCTCTCGTCTTTTGGCCGCCCGCCGCTCGTCTTCTGAAAGCGGAGGCGGTAGCCGGTTATGGCAGCAGTCGGAGCCAGCCAATGAACGGTGAAGGAGTTGGTACGAATCTCGGAGAAGTCCAAGCCTGTGGGGGAGTCAAGGGCTGCACGGAAGGTGGACAGAGGTATAAGAGAAATATTTTTAATTACATGCAATGATAAAATACAAAATTGCATGGCAACACTATCATCCATTTTTAAAATTGGCATAATGTTGACTTGAACTGTTGTAATCCAGTGGC
Source organism: Etheostoma perlongum (assembly GCA_026937815.1). NCBI lineage: Eukaryota > Metazoa > Chordata > Actinopteri > Perciformes > Percidae > Etheostoma > Etheostoma perlongum. The sequence goes on along the minus strand of CM049371.1, from coordinate 20,552,723 downwards.
TCCCAAACCTTTTTAAAACAATGGCACCTCTTCAGAGTCATTGTGTTTAAATGTCATTGTCTTAACTGCTGCATAATTGCATATCTACGACAGGGTTTATTGCAGTGATTTGCTGATTTATTGCTTCTTTTGTCAGTTTTTATGTTTGAAAATAAAATGGTTCATGTAAATATTATTGCCTTTTATGTGTGATGAAACATTAAAAATGTACAGTAACAATGGACATGAACAGGTCTTGTGGCACCCTTGCCCCCCTTGGGAAACCATTGTTATACTTACTTGTCCTCTGAGTCCCTGTGGCTGGTTCACTTACTCGTTCACCGTACACACACACAACACTGATACGGTACTCAGTGTTGGGCAGCAGATCTATATGGAAATGGAGAAGTATAGTTAGAGTGCCTTAATGCACTGCAAAGAAACACAAATAATTTGGACTTTAAATCCAGCTTTCAGTCAGACACTTTCAAACAGACATGATCTTTATGTTGTCTTACTCTCCAGCACAAAGGTGTTGGTGGCTCCTCCAACATTAACCTCCTTGATGTCGTCGTCTGTGGCTACAGGGTGGTAACGGATGACAAACCGAGAGATGTCGCTTTGTGGCAACATGAGGGACTGTCCATGTCACCCTTATGTGGTCAGGACCCACCCCTTTAAACTGCAGGTTGGTGGGAGCTGGAATGGCTGTAAGAATGAGGGGTAAAAGGTTATAGCTAACACAGGAAAAACAAAGAGGTTAATTAAATAAAAGCAGATTTAAAATGGCATAAAGAAAATATCATTAACGTGATACATTTTTTAAAATGTACTGTGGTGTTTGAGTTTATCCTGTGCGTGAATAAAAGGCTGGTAATGTGCCTTCATCAATTCTCTCAGATCAAAACCCAAGCCCTTCCCATGGATGGAGTGAAAGATTAAATCACCAGCTTGTGTTTGCTTTGTGTGTGTGGTTGGTTCGCTTTCCCCATCCTCTGTAACAGTGAAGATACTGATGTCATAGTCCACGCCCGGCTCCAGACCACGAATCGTGTAATAACCAGCAGATGCCTCCACCATATCTTGAAAAATTGGCAAGTTCTCGCCTGACGTTACTACCATTATCCGGTAACCAGTAATGGCTAAATAGTTCAGAGGGGATCCAGCGCAGGCCGAGGGTGGTGTCAGTATTGTCAACAAAGTCAATGTGACTTGGTGTGGGGATTTCTGAAAGGGTTAGGCCAGTTGCAAAGCGCAAATAAAATTAGAGAGACAGAAAAACCCAATAGCCATAATAATTACATTAGTTATACCAAAAATATTCATTTCATTCCCAATAAAGCGGTCAGAGATCTGAAGTGTAAAAATAGCCATGCTAGACAGAGATCATTACAAATTACTGAATTCACAATTTACTGTATAATTAAAGCAGTGATTTACAATACTATTCTAGGCATGCTCAAAAAAAAGATAATTCATCATCCCAGTTGAAAAAACATGACCGCCATGCATGGTACGCCAGCCATTGATCATGTTAGTAGTAAGTTGTGATAATATGAGTTGCATTAAACAGGGACCGGCCATTGAGTGGGTGGAGACCAAAACAGAGCTCAAAGAACCATAAGTATTACATTTAATTCTCTAATCTTTAGGTAGTAAATCAAAGAGGTGAAAATGTTGATTTGAGTCTCCTGAATATGCAGGTATGATTTCATGTGATCATGTCAGAGCAATGTGTCTGTTAGGTCGTTTTGAAGTTATTCTGGGCTCTAGTGGTCAAAATTAAGCTTCTTCTTATTTTTAGGTTTCTGTAAAATTATTTTTTTGGGCACTTTTAGGCCTTTATTTGACAGGACAGCTGAAGACATGGAGAGGAGAGAGAGAGAGGGGGAAATTACATGCTATGTCAATGAGTAAACCTCTACATAGAGGCGCCCACTCTACCAACTGAGCTATCCGGGCGTCCAGCTTCTTCTTTTTTTAATTCAAAAAGATGTTTCAGCATGAAAATTAATACATTGCAAGGGTGTGAATAATTAAATAATACTGTAATGACAGAAAGTAAAATGTTGGAGTTGGTTCCAGTTTGAATTTGACCCAGCCTTTTACTGCAAATTCTCTCTCTCTCTAACATAGACACACTGGTCTTTTCGGTGGACCAAGTTGGGTGTTTTATGCCTATTAACTTCTGTGAATGCTTTCATGGTGGCTCCTACCTGGTGTGACAATTGTGGACACAGGCACACTTTCCAAATGACCCTTGTTAGTGAAAACACTGATGTTGTACTCTGCTCCCAGATTCAGGCTCTCTAGCAAGCATGAGGTTTGATCAGGTCCAACTAACTCTTCCAGGGTGTTTCCCCGCTGGCTGTTGGTCGGCGTGCTTGTCACTCTGTAGCCTGTGATGCCTGCAGATGGAGGGGGAACATGACAAATATGGAGGAGGTAATGTCAAGAGGTTCTTGCAATGTATGAGTCAAACCGGGAAAAGGCATTTATCCTTTCAAAAAAAAATACCATTCAAAGGCTAGACTAGAGGCAGTGCGTAGGGAGCAGAGTCAATATTTACCTGGTGTTTTGGAAGCTACCCAGTAGACAGTGAGATCTCCTGTGACAGTGTTGGACTCTACTCGGAGGTCAGTGGGAGGAGACAGGGCTGCGAGAAGAGGAAAGCAGATCATAACATAAGCATGAGAAACTTAATTTGATGCAGCTGTTCTTAAGTCATGCCAAATGGTTAGAACTGTGCTATATGGGCTCACAGCCATATTAAATAAATATGGTGATCAGATATACAACTTATTTTATAGTGTTTTTTTTTTCTTCAAATAAAGTAAATACGTGGATACGCACAAGTGACAACATTGCGGGTGATGGGGTTTCCACGGTTGCGTCCACCGAACATGGGCTGAACGCTGTAGGTGTACTGAGTTCCAGGAATCAGACCAGGAATATCAATACGTCCAGAGTCAGAGGTCTCTTCTCTGGGAGACTCGCCTTCCTGGCTGGGGAGCACAGACAGCTGGAAAGGAGGAGGCAGACAACCAGAGATCAGAAACCCAGAAAATACCCTTAAAATATATAAAGATTAGGTGATTTTATTGGCCACCTGGGGGCAGCGCAACAAGCTGTAAACACAATATTAACACATACAGTATCACCTTAAACAGTTGATGCTGTCACTATGAGTAACCCCTTTCACATTACACGTGAATTGATCAAATATTGATTAATACAGCTTTAATTTTGTTTGATTATGAACAGTTCCTCCTCTAGATGATTTACTTTTTGTGATGTAAGGAGAAGATGCAAGTGTCTACCTTGTAGCTGAATCTGCGGACAGGTATCCAGCTGATGATGATTGAGGTATCAGTGACCTCAGTGCTGAAAACAGGATTATTTCCCATCTGGGGACCTGGGATGATGTCAGAATGAGGACAACATAAATTAAATGTCCTTGCAAAAATGTATTCCACCCTCTGCAAATGTTGTGTTTCTCTTTATACTGACTGGTGATGAAATATGAAGTGACGCCCTTGCTGACATCACCGTCCAGCTCAGAGTGTATGGTGGCAGTGTACTTGGTGTCTGGACGTAAATTCCTCAAAGGGTACTGGGTGACCCTGCCAGGGATTCTCTTCTCTATGGGGCTGGAGCCTTCAATGCTCAAAAAGAGACGGTAGCCACTGACAATGGCGCGGGGAGCCTCCCAGATGACCAATGCACTGTCTGGGCCGATGTCAGTGAAACGTACATCGCTGGGCGAATCAGGTTCTGGAGGGGATAGTAAATATAAACATGTAAGGCAGAAAATCTCTCATCTTGTGTCGTATTGTAATCCCTCTGCACCTAACTCGGGTTCTTATGTCCATGATACTTACTGGTAGACTTTTCTCCCACAAGCGGCTTGCTTTCCACTCCCCCATTTACGGCAAAGATGTAGAAGCGGTACAGTGTGCCCGGCTGCAAGTGGGTAACGTCAGCATAGGCGTTGGGTGAGGTGGGCAGCTGCAGGAGCCTCGTCTCAGTGCCGCCAGGACCAACGGGGGGTGAATTGCACCCTGTAACCGGTCACCTCGCTGGGTGGACCGGTCCAGGTGATGGTGATCTTGATATCTGAAACCTCGTAGAACTGCAGGTCTGTGGGTGCCTGGACCTCCTCTGTGGACAGAAAGTGGTAGATTGATTGACAAGAATCAGCATTTTTAGGCCTTTATTTTCACAGGAAAGCTGAAGACATGAAAGGGGAGAGAAAGGGGGAATGACAAGCAGCAAAAGGCCACAGGTTGGAATCGAACATGCGGCCAATGCCTCGAGGAGTAAACCTCTATATATGTGCGCCCACTCTACAAACTGAGCTAACCCGGCCACCAGTCGTGACAACTGGTAACACTACGGAGCAATGTCATACAAATCATCGTCATTTTGTTTGCATGTAAACATAACTTTGTCTTTAATAGGTGTGTATGTACAGAGCTAACTTAAAATGCTAAGTACAGTAAAATGTAATAAAAGACTAACAATTTACAGGTCTCAGCAATGGCACAGATAAAGCATAACATATGAGAGAACGCCAAACAAGACATGGGTTAAAGAAATTCAGAGCCATTCTCACAGCATCTGGTTTTGTTTTTCAAGCATAATAAAATAAAATGTTGTCCTTCCAGGTGCAAGGAGGACAGAGACAGAACTGGGAATCCAATTTAAGATATACCGTGGATTTATGAAGTGTCTGTGCCTCTGTGAGGGCGTGGGCTGTACATGCATGATTGCTTTCATAAGTATTTTAACTATGTCTGAACAGGTGCCTGTTTCTGAGTCCACAATGGATTAAATTAGAGGTGATTTAGGGGCCATGACAGACTAAGATGAAGATAAGAAGATATCACCATGGTATGGCTATAACAGCATATTTTGACAAGGCAATGTTTTGACGAGCTCAGTATTTCCCAAACACTGAAAAGCCCCTTGTAAAGCTACCTGGCCCTAAAAGGAATTTTCAGCTGTGAGTGTAGACATAATCTGCTCAGTTGTCACTTGTAGCCAAAAGACAAAAATTATATCAACAGAATAATTTACCATTAAAAGAATAGTATCACATTGTGAATGTTTAAATAAAACAAAAAAACTCTTATTGGCTAAAGTTAAGTTGTCATAAATTTCCACTTCTTTATTAACTGAAAGATATCATAGTATCTGTTTAAAAATGTGCACCTGGATAAGGGGATCCGGCGGTGTTGACCTGTAGAAACACAGGCTCACTCTCCTGGTCCTCCTCCACAGCGTAGATGCTGATGTTGTAAAGGAGCCCGGGGCGCAGGTCAGCCAGGGTCACTGAGGTCTCTGAGTCTGGCAGGTTCAGCTCAGTGCTGCTGCCTTCCAATGATGGCGTGTACACCACGCGGTAACCTGGCAGCACAAACAGAATAAAATTAATCTTTATATCAAGAACTTACTAAGTTAAAATCACATATAAACACACATACTGTAACATGTTCCTTACCAGTAATAGGAGCCTGTGGCCTGGACCAGCTGATTCGGATGGAGGACTCACCCACCTCATCAACTTCATGCTGAGAAGGGGCGTCAGGAGCTGGTAGAAGGAAAAGAATGGAAATCAGTCATGTTGTATTTTGTGTAAAAATGTATGACATTAGGAAGAGGAGAGGGATTCTCCCACCTGTAGTCTGGGATGTAGTCAGAATAAGGTTTGGCTGTCCCTGATCTGGGAGCTCGTAGACGTTGACATTATATCTGCGCCCTGGCAAGAGGTCCGCGATTGTGACAGAGTTGGCTGTGCGAGGCACATCTGGAGAAGCCAATAAAAAGATAGTTAATACACATACCAGTATAACCATTTATTACAGTATAATTATGCCATGTGTTTATACCATGGCAGCTACAGTATGTCTTTTTTTCTCCATTTTGGGCAATGTTGCACATCAATAAGGAGCTGCTCAATGACAACACTGGATGAAATACAATCACTGGCCTGATTAGCCAACAATGGAAAGATTTGTTGGTTATTCTTTTATAAAATGTACCATATGACAATCTTTATTTACAAACAAATGCTAAATATATATTTATTGCCTACTCATATTGGATATTATGTTGATCACATTTAACCTGAGATACATTATTTAGAACCTCAACAGAATATCTCCCCAATTAATCAATGCATGCAATTATTTGCATGTGACATTACGGAGGTATGGAGGCTCTCACCCAGGACTTTTGATTTGGCCCCTTCTTCGCTGAGCTCATACTCCACCCTGAAACCAGATATGGTAGCAGAGGCTGATGTCCAGGACACAACAAAGCTGTTGGAGGTGATTTCTGTCACAGACTCAGAAGTGTCCACCTCTGGAGCAAGTTGGGTCGTCTCTCCCTCTGATGTTTCCACTTGAGAGATAAAGGGATATCATGTTCTTGTAAAACTATTTAGATTTATGGCATTGAGGAAATGTTATTGCTCAAGTCTACTCACAGGAGCCATCAGTAGTGGTGAAATCGAAGCGTGTGACCTCGCGACGTCCGTAGCGCAGGATGCTGATCAGCTGGCCCTCATAGGTGATGCCTGGACGCAACCCACTGATGGTGTAAGAGTTGAGGTGGCCGGGGACAGTGACTTCCCTCCAGGGCGCACGGGTATTTTTCTACCAGTATGGGTGAAAAGATCAAAAGTAAGTAGGTTATAGGTCAAGTTTTTATGACAAAAAGCTTACATTGAAGAGTAGGCAAGCATACAAACTGGATAAGAATACTTAAAGACATCAACAACATATATTACAACTAGGATAACGCCATCTGTTGATGAAGAGCATGCTATTTGATTAAAAGCGCCAGAACAGCTACTAACGGTTTTCTCAACTGGATAATCTGATTTCTCTTGATGGCAAAAATAAGTCTTAAAAGTAATGAACAATTTTGACAGCACAGACAGATAAGGAGTTAAATAAAATATGTGACCATTTGAGAGAATTTACTGGAATCATTAAATAATTCAGAAAATTAAGACATTGCATGGTCTAAGTATATTTTGGACTGGACTCTGGCTCAGACCTGTTTATTGCCACATCCTGCATTTAGAATGGCTTTGCACTTGGTCGGAAAACTCCAAACTTTCTCAGCAAGAGAGCCAGATGGGGGCTTTAAGGGACTTTGCTGTCCAAAATACACAAACCCCTTCAGGGAAAATGTGTTTGACTTTAACTAAAGCTTTATAAACATGTCAACCGGCTTGTCAGTCTTTGAGGTCTTCAAAGAAAAAACATGTGTGAGAAAAGAAATCACAGGATGGGGAATATTTTCCTTGGAGTCCAATGTGTTTATTCAAGCAGACTGTAAATGGGAGTTCATGCACTCTCTAATCACCTTGTTTGTCCATGTTCAAACTTCAGTCAACATTACAAAAAAACACTTGACTGTATGCTCACCTTTACTAATGCTAGTGGTCAGTAAATTTAAAACAACCTGTAACCTGTACCAAAGGGTGACTTACAATTCTCCATTTGAGGATGTACTGGGTAATTTGAACAGATGAAGGAGGGTTCCACTGAATGGGGTGGGAGTCTGGCTGTTTTCCTGCCTCTGTGATGATCACCTGGACAGGTCTGTGGCCATCTGAGGAGTTAGAGCAGTGGGTGTAGGAAAAGGTTTAGGGGAAGACATCAGGAGAGAGTAGGAGAGACACGGAACAAAGTTGCTATTAGCGATGACAAAAATACTCACACATTGTCAAAAACCATATAACAGTGTTACCTGTAGAGAGTGTGGGTGTAAGTTGGCTACATTTTGGTGAGACTCGGTCAGAGTCGAACGATTCATTGTTTTGGGACAGAACCAAACCACGAGACGGTGCTAAGCCAGCTCATACAGCCAATGACATCTTAGAGTCTGACATAACACTGGAGTACTATATTCATCCCAGTTTATCAAGCTAACATATATTGTAGCTTTACAATCCCTGCTCTGCACACACCATTGATCAAGGCAAGATAAATGTTGCAACAGTAAGTCTTTAGGTCAATGTTTCATTCAGAGCACACCATGTACTGCAGTACAAAGTACTACATTAAGCAACTTTTACCCAACAAAAGAAAGAGATATTGGCAGGAAGTGTGTATAAGTGCCTCCCTTCCCTACCCTCCCAGCATCCCTTTCCCCTCAGCAGGTCAGCACAACACCACTAGGCGGGGGAAGGAAAAACCTCTCCAACTACAAAGACCAAGGGGAAGACAGGGGTGATGTGATTAGCAAGCACTTCTCCATTTGCCAGACTTCAAAGTCGAAAAAAAACGACAAACCCCCGCTTACGTCCACTAACCCGGCAAGTGAACTTTTCATTCCAGAGACGTGTGATGGCAGGTTAGGGGTAGGTGAGAGCAGGGAGGTCAATAAAATAGGAGGGTTAAATAAGTAGGAGGCTTAAGTAAGTAAAGCAAACACAAATGAAGCACACACAGCTGTCTGACTCAGTGGGAAAAGCTGAAGGAAAGGACTAAGAGGCATTGGAGGAATTAACACTTCCCAAGTAATTAATACAAACAAATAATCCAATTAATAATATGCATGGTATATTGTGTTGTAAAATTATGAAAAAAATTAATTAAAAAAAATGATGTTGTAATCTGATTGCAGATTTCCTGTACGTTTTTGCATTTTAGCAAATTTGCACTATGGAAGGTCATGCTGAATCCTCAAATGTGACCGATTAGTTATTTGCAGTTCCAGTTTAGACTTGCTAATTTCTTGTTATCACCGGATTAGTTTGATTCTGATAATTCTGAAGAAAACTGCAGAAAAACACAATGGTTATGGGGAAATATCTGAAGAAGAAGTGTGTGTTTTTTTGTGGTTTTATGAACGTTTATCGTAATGGACATCACATTTAAAAGTGAAAGTCTATATCGCAATATATGTGTATCTTGTCTGTGAATTATGACTGATGACTATGAATACATCAATAAGTGATGTGTGTGATATTGACCACGTGGACTCTGCAGAAACCAATCTGTAAACCAACTGAAGTGGATAGCAGTTTTCAACTGATGATTTTGGGAAGATTCTTTTTCCCTACCTTGGTAGGTCTGCTGAGGTTCACACCTCAACTCTCCAATGCCGTTGCCATAGCAATAACAGTGGTAGCGGATGCCATGGCTGACTTTCTCCCATGTTTCTCCAATCTGATAGAACACCTTGGTTTGTGGCTCCTGACACTGATCTATTTGCAGAACAACAGAGATTACTTGGGACAGACAAGGGTGGGGTTGTAATTTTCGAATGAAAAGTGCATTATTTTTTAATCCTCCAACAGCTGAGCTAATCAGCCATGAACGCACCAGCAGCGTCACACTTCCAGCGCCCACGTCCCTGTCCAAAACATGTGCAGTTCATCATGTAGCCCTCATCGTGGCGCTTGGTAAATTCCTGGTTTACTTCATAGTACAAGTTATCAACAATACACTGATCTGGACAAAAAGGGAGAGAATTCAACATGAAACCTTTATGCTTCAAGACAACTTAAAACCGTTTTGTTTTAAATCCAAATGGAGTTAGCTCTCTGACCTTGCAGCTGTGAGTGAGCAACACAGCTCCACTCCCCACGGCCGTTGCCCAGACATGTGCACTCCATCATATGACCAAGGACATCATGGCGTTTGTCCCACTTGTCGCCTACACGGTGCATCACTCCTTCATTGGTGGTACATAACTCCTCATGGGCTTTACAAAGAAAGAAAGGAAAATAAATAAATAAAAACAAACAGTTATAAGTGTGTTTGAACCGGGAATTCTCCTTGGTCCATTTAGCACAGTGACATGACTTTATATGTGATGAAATGCTGTAAATGTAAGAGCCTTGACAGAGTCATTACTCTCCCATAAACATAAACCCCAATTAGATCCCAATTGTCTACAAGTGAGCCATGCAACCAAACCGTCATTAGCATCAGTGACAAAAGCATTTAGTGTAATTACATCCTCTACAAAGAAAATATATCTATAGCATGTTAGTTAAGAATTTGAATAACTTTCATCTTTTGCTATCTCGTTCTGTAGGTTCAGGTAGACGGATTGTTTAACCTTTGAACAGAGCCGGGCTAGCTGTTTCTCCATGTCCAGTCTTTATGCTAAGCTAACCATCTCTTATCTGTAGCTTCATATTTATTGTATAATGTAACGGTAATTTGCAAACCCTTTAAAACTTTCTCTAGAATTAAAAAATACTAAAATTACTAAAATTGATGTGACATGTTTACACAAACTATTATTATTTCATCTCTTCAATCTCTTCAATTACTTGATGCTATTTAACATTTCACTGTTAAGTTTCAAAGTAAATGCATGGTGTGGAACAAACAAAGCAGCACGCACACACACTTACCAGCCATGGGGCAAAATCCAAAGCGCTGCTCTGTGTCGTAGTCGTGGGTGGTGCCACACCACCTCATGCCATCACGGCGCCCGTCAGAGGTGCAGTCGGTGTAGTTACGGCCACTGTAAAGGAAGGGGAAGTGGCACAGGCCACCGTTGGAGTTTCCACCTAGTGTTGCCACAATGGCTGGAATAGAAACAGAAACACTTTTTCCATCATCATGCTACCAGGTTATGTATTCGTTGATGCCAAAATGTACAAATATCCAAGAATCCCAGAGCGGGAATTCTTGATACGCGTACAATGCATTACAGCAAAACAGAAATGAACAAGTAAATTATTATACTGTTAAATAACATTCCATTGCATGTTATTGACTATTTAGAGGTAAGATACTGAGAGGGAATCTTCAATAACTTGGTGGTAGATGATATTGAGGGGCAAAAGGCTTGATTTAATAAAAGGTCAACACCAGCCGAAAATATCCACAAAACCAACAAACCAATAAAGCCCAGGTTTACATCACTGTGCATGAGTCTCACCATTCTTCTCAGTACAGAAAGAGTACTGCTTGTCTTTCTCATAGTCTGCAGATGTAGAGCACCAGAGCTGGCCATCTGGGCGCCCGTCTGAGGTACAGGAGTAGTAGGTCTTTCCCATGAAGACGAACGGGAATGCACATGGCTGACCGTCTGAGTTGCCACCATACGTCTGCTTCCTGGCCTCTGCACAGAGAAGAGGAGAGGGGTGAACAAGACAGTGGTTATTATAGGGGAGTTAAAGCAATGTGCATCTTTTAATGGTGATTATTTGAATGTTGTTACATGTTGCTTATTTAATGTCAAGGAAACCAAATTAGAAATAACACAGACCATACAGTTCATCATCATAATTCTCTTTTCTTCACAGAGACCACATCTTTTACTCACCCCACTCCTGACAGCTGACTCCGTTGCCCAGACAGGTACAGAGCATCTGCGTGCTGCCCTGGCTTCTGAGCCAACGCTGCCCGTCGTAGTAGGTGGCTCCAGAGTCCGCGCGGCACGTCCCATCGATGAGGGGTTCAACCGCCTGCCGAATCTGGAAATGTGTGGGGGTCAACACGACAGCACCTGTGGCTGTACACCACCAAACAGATTGAAAGAATGATGAATGTCAGAGAAGATCAGAGTAAAGTTTTAGCAAAATGTTACATGAGCAGGAGTCTCACTTCGGCCTGTGTTGTGTCTCTCGCACTTCCACTCCCCGCGCCCGTTTCCTAAGCACTGACACTGCACGATGTGTCCACTTGTGTCTGTCTTTGTCCATGTGTTTCCGATTCGGTAGGACTTCCTGAGGTCCTGGTCATTGCAACGGTCTGGTTGGAGAACAGCAGGGGTCAACAACCGCAACTGAAGTATGCAACAGTGTGTGTTCATGTGTGTGTTGTTTATACTCTTCTTACTTCTTGAGGTGCATGTGATGCGTCCGTTTCCCTCTCCCAGACAGGTGCAGTCCAGCATCATCCAGCCTTGGTACGGTCTCTCCCACGTCTCCCCCACGACGTACGATGATGCAGCATTGTTGTCGTAGCAACGTTCAGCTGCACAGAAAAAGCCGCAGATTTATTGCACGTTTATATTTAAGATCTGGCAGTTTATATTTAAGATCTGGCTTGAAATTACAGTGTGTAAATATCCCCTAGAAATTTCCAGGTGTAATAAAAGTGAAAATCAATAGATGTGGCTTAATATTGGCAAAGAGGAGCGCTGTGCTTCTGGTCTTGCTTCTGAGAAATCTAACATGTTAAAGTGTGTGCGTGTGTGTGTGTGTGTGTGTGTGTGTGTGTGTGTGTGTGTGTGTGTGTGTGTGTGTGTGTGTGCATGTGTGTGTCGATATTTTACATTTATCTGCATTCCAGAGTTCATATGGAAAGTGTTGACCACTTCCCCCGCAGGTTTAAATTCATGAGGTAACTGTACTCACCCACAGGTTTGCAGGTCCATTCTCCTTTGCCATTTCCAAGACACACACACTCAAGCATGTAGTCAGCGGTGTCATGAGGCCTCTGCCAAGTGTCCCCGATTTTATAAGACATCCCACCTTCATGGCAACGATCTGTGAAGGACAAAATGTACAAAGTTGCATTGTCTTACAAAAAATGTCCTTAACAGGCTATGCACTATGGCACATATCCATCATTCAGATTTTGTATTCTGTCATTACTATTTAAGTAAAACATTTATAACATCCTGAGGTGATGCTGTATGTTTCCAGTGAAGGAAAGCTACAGGGAACATAAGTTAAAGAACCTACTAAGACGTGTCAAAAAATGTCAAGTACACTCTGTGAAAATCTACAAAAACCACTTTTAAAAACCACTGAAATTGGTTCATTTTTAAAACTATTTTCCACTCTTCATACTGATTTTTGATGTGCAGGCAGTTTAATATTCAGGTTACTTACTTGCAATCGTACAGCTGATCTTGCCTCGACCAGATCCAATACATGTGCAGTCCCACATCATCCCGTCCTTTCGTCTCTCGTAGGTTTCACCAACACGGTATGACCGGTCATTGAGCTTATCATAACAGGACTCCTCCACTGAAGAATAAAACAGAGGAAATACTAATTTGAAGACGTTGTATTGCTGCGTAAAGACGCACTGGCGAGTTAACAAGTGGATATCTCAATATGTTCCACATTTTTTAAAGAACTTAACTTGTTGCTATAGACGCAAATGTTCTGAAACAAGTGATTGGGGGAGACAACTATTCCAAACCAAAAAGTTTCCACTCGCATCCAGATGTGGAAAGTGAGCCTGAGAAGAACAGGTCTGCTAAGACATTTCTGTTACAAACCGGTTACCTTACTGACCTTCAGGTTTACTTTTACATTTGATGCCTGCTGCTCCATTGCAGGTGCACACCAGTGTACTTCCACCAAGGTAGGGTTTCTCCCACTGCTCGTTCTGTCTGAATGAGAGACCGTTGTCCTCACACCCAACTAGAAGTCAAAGGAATATATGTCCCACAAAGATTATTATACATTTGTACCGTAACATGGTCATGGGGGTATCAAGTTAATGCAAAATAAAAGCATTGGTATGACAAAAGCTACTGTACAGTCAATACATTTTGAACAACATACACTAATGCAGGAAGAAAACCTTTGTTTTTCATGCATTAAAGAAAGTTAATTAACTAAAGAACACTGGATGATTATAACGGAAGTCCTTGTACCAACCTGGAGTAACGGCCACTGCGTCATGGAGGACAGGATACACCTGATACTGGCCACTTTGTCTTCTGCTCTTCTTCGGGAAACCGTGGACTGCGCTGCTTACGCACAGCGCAAGCAGTAACCCTGTTAGTGGGCCACCACTCATTTTGTTAAAAAAATTAATGATTTCAGGGTAAAGTAGAAAAAGACCAGTTAACAAAGCACGTTATACAGAAAAAAAGCGATTGCAAAGCTAAAGTTTAGCTTGGAGAGATCTAAATATCTATTACTCTCTGCTCCAAGCTGCCACTTCGCAGCTGGTGCACCAGACTGAGGAGACGGGAGCGCCCTGGTTTTATACCAGGAGACCACTCTGGGACCTATTGAAGGGGAGGGCTTTATCCGGAGCTTTGGATGACCCGCCCGGGTGTGAGCAATACTGACACTCGACACTTCACTTTCAATAAGCCACTAGACAAGAAAAAAAACAGTCATTTATAATAAAAATGAATGACCATCTGAAGAATGTTTGTTTCAGAGATGAAATCAGAAATTAGATCAGGGGAGGATCCTTGATACTTGCTAGAGAGATGCTATGCAGGAAATCCCCTTTAACCCTTAAACCTTAATGTTAACATAGATCAGAATGACAAACCATAAAGTAGTCTACACTACAGCTTGCTAAAAAACCCAATTAGGTCCACACAAAAGCTATAAAGAAATGGTGATGTTATCATAGCCTATTCTTTTCTGTGGCTATTTGAGATTCATTTTTAGCATGTGCATTAAAAAATCATTGTAACTCTCATACAGTGCCATTAAAGTGTCAAAACAAAAAGCAGCAAGACACATTTCCAAAACATGGTACAGCACTGACAAAATGTGTTATAACCCCAGAAACGTCCAGAAAGTCAACTGTTATCTCTTTTGATTGTCAACGTAAAGAGACAGCTTGTTTTCTTGTCTTGAAAGTGACAAAAGCTTGGCTTAGGAGACTTCAAATAACATTTTTAACACTGATCACATACTGCATAAAGCTAATTTGGGTGCATGTGCTTTACAATTGAATTTTAGCTTAATAACATTTAAAATTAGTAAAATATTCACATTCAACATGTTATTTTTTATGGTGGCACCTTTGCATTTCATGGATGAATCCATAATGTAGTGCAACATTTTACACACTTTACCATGTTATTCAACAACATATTGTATTGTTGTGAAACCTTGGGATCTTATAGATTAGAAAAAAAGCTGTGGTTGGACTGTCCACACATAACATATGTAATGGTTGTTTATTCATAATTATGTACCCACCAAAGTTAATTCCTCTACCAAGAAAGAAAATGTTTGTTTTTTTAAAAACAATGTGCAAATGGGGGGGAACATAATTAAACTGAACACTGCATGCTGCCTTGGACATGTGCAGGAGCTGCTGGTTCCACTATAGTTACTTACACATAGTTTTGGAGAGCTGCTACTGTGTGTACTGCAATGTAACTATTCCTGTCACAGTGCTTATGGATTGTAATGGAGGGCTAAAATATGAAACAGCTGGTTTGTGGGAAACAGAATGAAGAAAACAGCAAAACACTATCCTTTTTCCTTTATCCATTTTTAAAGTGCAACTGAGTCACCAAATCTGTCCCGTGTGGAAAAAGCCTCCGCATACTTTCCACTTTTGAAACAGCACCAAACTGTTGGGGATTAAAACACAGAACCGTTTCAAGCTGCTGCAGAATCTTACTTTAAAAAATGTAATTTCTTTATCACTATTGTTATGATGTTATCTGATGAACATATTTTTCCCTGAACTGTCCACATATGTTGTATCTGGGAGGAACTGGCTCAAAAGAACGTATAAATATATGCGAACAAAAGAGACATTCAGTTCCAACTAAAATGGTGTATTTGGGGTATGACCGAATTTCCTGGGCTGTTTGGTCTCACTATGAGATTTATGAGCTGTCACTGTCGAGGGCTCCGGGAAGCTGTCTGGTTCATTTCAAAGTGATTTACCTCAGCTCTTCTTCTTTATCTGTCTCTGCTTTCCATACATCCATAATTCAACAGAGATTAATCTCCACTCTGGTTTTTACCCGGTGATTGTTCTCCACCTCAATCTGGAACTGGCATTACTGCAGAGAATTTTGTAAAATGATGTTTTATTTAGGGTTTCAGTTGATGATTATTTTCCACTAATTTCAAAACAACAATAGAAAGGACTTCAGTTAAACAATCCATTGCAATTAACACAGCACATTTACTTTTGCTGTCACAGTTGCATTACATTTGCATGGGAATGAACTTGTAAGCTGTAGGTTGATTTGGAAAGTCTGCAGGGTACAAAAATTAAAGCATAGATTACCATAACAAAATATTTTTGCAAGTTGGATTTACCACTGTACAGTAATTAATGGGAAGGAACAAAAGAGGACAGTGTTTGTTGGGAAATATATACGTTTTCACTTCAATAAGATGACAAGATAAAACTCTGTTTTATGCTAAATATGAAGCTAGCACCAGCAGCTGGTTAGCTTATCTTAGTATGGACTGGAAGCAGGAAAACAGCTAGCCCTGGCTCTGTCCAGATATAACAAAACCCACCTCTAAAGCTCACTAATCAAAGGTGCACGATTTGTACCAAGCATTAACACATGTAGAGCCTTGGGAGTGTTTGTTTTTAACATGTGGTTCTCCACCCTAGCTTCACCAAATGGACGGCAGCTGGGAGAGAGTGAGAGCCAGATGGCCACAGCTGGATGGTATAATTGGGAAGTTTTGGGGGGATGTGTGAACTGATAAAGAGATGGAAAAAAAAGAAAGTTGAGAGGGTTTAGAAGACAGAAAGTTAGAAAGTTGGAGGTGGCTGGTTTATGTACTAGAAGGCCGGAGGGTGAGATGAGCAGTACTTGGAACATGTATGTATGTTTATTTATAGGCTGTCGTTCAGTCCATCCATCTGTCTGACTCCAGTTAAAATATGAACAGAATAATGCACTATGCATTCAAAGGCATGAAAACATGCAATTATGCAGAATTTCACACATTACAAATGGCTGGAAAATAGTTAGCAACCTAATTTGAGGATGTCAGCACATTCATTTTCTGATTCATTTTCTGCACAGGATGTGAAGATCATCTGCCGGTCTGCTGACGACAAATGTAAGGGGTTGCAAAGAGCAGGCGGCCGCGCAGAGACCAACACTCTGACTAAGCACTTCCCAAGATTCCACAACACGGTGCTACAAAAGAGAGTTACCATGGAAACCAGTTTGGATGGGGCTGCTTGGAGACACAGTAGGAGTGACAGTGAAGGTTTCGACTTGACAAGTGAGGGGCACTGATGGCATTGCTTCATCGACTGAATTACTGTATATGTTGAGTCATGCAAGACGTTTTTAATTTAAAGGTCTCTCTTAGTTATGCTGTAATAGCTCCTCTCTCCTTTATCTTACCATTTGTGTGCATCCATGTCCCGGAAATGCCTGTTACTAACCTTGCTCTGAGGAGTTATTCCCCGGAGTCCTTATGTTCTTTTTCCCCCAACATGTTGCCTTGGACCAGGGAGGCTCCAAAATCATGTTTGCAGCTGACGCCGTGGTCCTGCTACACACTCTGCGATGCCCTGTAACATCCAGCTGCGCTCTGCGGTGCCCTGCTACGTCCTGCTACAACTTGAATTTTAAAACTCATGTCAAGTCTTAATTTTGTGACTTAACAGATTTTAAATGTGTCTCTTTAGCTGCCATATGCTTAACTTTTTCTGCTGAAATTGAACTGGAACAATAAAATCAAAAACAGTGATGCTGGCGGTGAACAACGAAGATCCTAAAACGATTTATAGAGCTGAGGGGAACTGTAGCATAGGATGATTCTCTGTGGGTTTGTCACTACAAGCAACAACTTTCAAGTAAGTAGAGCTTTGGGTATGCATGACCAGGTCTACCACCTCTTCCACCCATCTAACCCTGGGCCCATCCTGATACAAGAACAGCACACCCACTGAAAAGCTTTGTCATCACTGAACCTATACCCACCACCTCTGCTGACAGCTGTGTGTGCACAGTTTATACCTCCTCCAGTCAAACCTGACGTTAGCTGTGCCATTTCCAGGACAGCAGTCTTCTCCATCAATCAGGGACGTGGAAACCTGTGTTTTCCCACCAAGACACCAAGTATAAATAAACATGACCTTAATACGGTAACATGTGTGTTCCATTTTGCAGTGAACTATGTGTTTGTGTGAGAGGAAAAGGCTCTTGGTGGAGGTGTACGCTGTTTACTTCTAGTGTATTCCTTTCACCTTTGCCCTCACACACATTCAACCGTTTGGCCATGGTTAATATACTCAATGTGAATGGGAGAAGCATTTCCTGTGGGGTTAATTTCCCAGACTGCCCCAGTGGTTTTAATGAGGCCAATGGAAAAATAGAGGAGACCAGTCTGCATCTTGTTTTTCCACTGGAATTTAAAAATAGCCACTTTGTTAGCATTGCTAAATGAGCTTTGCAAACATGTACAGAATTTGTGACTCATGTGAAAATGTCTGTGCCTTTTCCTGTTGTCATACCAACTAAGACTTATTGTCTTGTGAAACAGAGGCCATAATTCATCACATTAATGAAATTATGATTAGGCCGACAGCGGAAAGGTGATAATATTCACACAGACACATCACATTTCCAAAGGACTTACAGTAAGCTCCAAAGGCAGTGAGGTAGAGAGTCACTCTGACTGACCTTGGTCAGTCGTGTTACTCACACTGTTGGTGTGTCTGCAACGTGCGTTTGCACACCGCCACCACAACCTGCCTTGTCATGTCTCACTGAACAGGTTGTCCTCAAAAAGAGGAAGGAGACAAAGAGGGGCTTTGAGTGGACAGAACTTTAGCTGGCCTTTAGGAGATGGGAAACAGACCAATAAGCCAGCCAACAGTCAGGCAAAACATATGCAGGAACACACAAAGATGTTGTTGTTGTTGTTGGTGGTGGTGGTGAGTAAATACATTCATTTCCTTCTGTAGCAAAGACTGTTTGTGCCTAAATTGCTTAGCCAATTTGGATCCATGTCCATGCTGTTTAACTTGTGGTATTTCTTGTCGTCTCTTAAAACGTTCATGACTAAGCAGTTTCCATTATGTTGTGTTTCAATATGTGCTTTATTACACAATATGTTGTTTTCTCTAGATTATGGTAGGCATGCACACAGCATAGAGCAGGTCAGAGCAGGGTATATTCCAGTTCTCCTGCCTGCCTCTTAAAACGTCCTGACGACATTATAGACATAAAGCAGACTTTTACTGCAGCGACTCCGCAGGGAAGCTGAGTGGAGGGTTACGAGAGCCTAGCAAGTGAAGAAATGTATATTGTCTCGCCCTCTTTATGCCGGGTGTTTTTCTAATTGTCTGCACTTTCCCTTCCTCTCTCTTTTTGCAGATTTGGATTTTTAAGGCTCGAAGCTGCAATCCTTTGTCGAAACTCCCTAACTTTGTGCACCACAAACACACACAAAAATGTGATTGTCTTCAGTAAATATTTTCTGCAACTGAGCTCTGAGGATGCAGAAGCACTTTCCAAACAAGTGAGGGGAAAGATGATTGATTGTGTACAGTTGTGTTCAGAACAATAGCAGTGTGTTTAAAAAAAAGTGAATAATGCTCTAAATCCTTAGAATAGCTCTTAATTTCATAATATCAATGCATTGGCAACACTGTGCATTCAATTCCAAATTAAAACATGACCAAAATTGATCAGGTTTGTGTTATACCTTTACAAAAAGTGAAGAAAAAGTAATATTAGGCTGTATAAAAAATAGCAGTATTTGCATTTTTCTTTACAAACTCAAATATTTATTGTATAAACTGAAACATGTCTCAAGGGTTTGCTTTACTTTGAATCACTGCATTAATATTCCATTATTTCTGAGAGCTGCTTCACATCTGTGTTGCATGGAGTCAACCACCTTCTGGCACCTCTCAACAGGTATTCCTGCCCAGGATGATTGAACTAAATTCCACAAATCCTCTGCATTACTGGGTTTTGCCTCAGAAACAACATTTTGGCCACTTTTGGCTGGCCATTCCATAACATCAATCTGGTTCATCTGGAACCAAGACTTTGCTCGCTTACTGGTGTATTTTGGGCCATTGTCTTGTTGAAAGACCCATTTCAAATGCATTTCCTCTTCAGCATAAGGCAACATGACCTCTTCAAGTATTTTGATGTATTGAAACTGATCATGATCCCTGGTATGTGATAAATAGGCCCAACACCACAGTATGAGAAACACCCCCATAACATGATTTTTGCACCACCACCACCTTTCTAACTTCTAGCTGATAGCTTTGCTTCACATAGTCTTCTTCTGACCCTAACAGTACTCACTGGTAACTTTAAGTCTTTTCCTGGAGCTTGGTTGAACCTTTGCCATTTTGGCTATTCTTTGATCCATTTGAATGGTAGTTGATCGTTTTTTCCCACGTTCAGGCTTTGGTTGCCATTTCAAGGCATTTGAAATCACTTCTTTATGTGTTTTCCCCCTCTCCAATCAACTTTTTAATCAATGTTCGCTGTTCCTCAGAGCAATGTCTGGAACGACCCATTTAGTATGTCAGTGTAATATGCACTATAACCAGCATGCACAACATTTGCTTCCTCCCTTACTTAAATATGGGTCATAATTTTTGTTTCTTCACAAAATCAATCACCTCACTAATTGAACACAACACTGCTTTTACTTTGAACATGCCCGTTTCAATTACAGATTCATTTACACAGAATGAGCAGCATGCATGTCATGACTGTTGTAGACTGTCTACAACAGGGGTCTTCAACAGGGGGTACTGCATGGGGGTCGCGAAAGTTTTGGTTGATTAGACTTTTTTTTATATTCCCCCCCCCCCCAATTTTCAATCAGAGTGGCAAGGCCACCCTACTCACTGTGCCTCGCACATGTTTAAAATAAAAACATGAATATATGAACCTGTGTATTATTTGAGTATTTTAGTATTGAATGCACAATAACAAGGTACATTTACACATGGTACTATAGGACCAGTTTGATATAACACAATTTTATACAATATATATAATTAGGGGTCCCCGCTCCATCTCGCCATCAGTTTGGGGGTCCTTGGCCTGGAAAACGTTGAAGACCCCTGGTCTACAACACTTAATGGTAAATTATTTGCCATGTAGAAATATCACTTCTACCAAAATTTATGAGGTCAGTGATGTTGGACTGCTATTATTTTGAACACAACTGTTCCTTGCTGTAAGCATCACCCTTACTCACTTTTTCCTGTCTAGACAACATGGACATGCCAGCACATCTGGGGAAGTTTGAAGGAGGAGACCTATCTGCTTTATCCCAGGTGAGGTCAGCCTGTTTTGGGAAATGACAAGCTCCACTGCTTCTATTAACATTTTATGGTAGGGCTTGGTGGAAATTACAGTAGTGATCAACAACAACCATAACAACCTCTGTCATTTGAGATGCAATCGTAGAAAACAGTGTGGCTTGTTCCTTAACTGGAAAAAGGTCTTTAACAGAATAATGTACAGACCACCACAGTCCTCTCAACACATGCACATAGTCAGACACCTCCACAAATATACACATCCACAGAAATACACAGACACCTCAGTAAACACAGTCTGAAAAGTGCACCAACTTTTATGTGTCACATGTGGTCACCTCAGGATCTTGTAGCCTAAATGAAACAAGAATTGAAGAAGTACTTCAGTGTAATACTCACAGCAAAATCTTTCCTCCCTGTCTTTGGTTTTGTAGACACACTTGTGTTAGGTGTCTGTTTTGACACCTCTGCGAGATATTATTCACTGGCCTCCATATTAGCCGTGCCAACATGAGCACAGCAGGGCTGAATCAGTGGAGGCCTGATTCAGAGGGGAAGATGTTGGAGGAAGGCCAAAGCAGATGTGTCTGCTGTAGTTGTTGAGTGAAGCTTGGGTCCCGGGTTCACACCCAGACATTGGTTCTACCAGTGGCTAACAAGAGGGATAAAATAGCATTCCTTCAGCATTGGTATGGTGGTGATAATGTTGGGACTCTATATTGTGATCTCTCCTGCAAAGACAGACAAGTAGTGAAATTACAAAACTATCATCAGAGAGAACGTTGATATTACACGATTCTGCAAAACTCTGGATTATGTTCAGCTTGACCTTACTTACTTTTTTTTTTTTTAATTTTGGTTAAGGTAAGGAAACCCTTCGTGCATAAGAAAGTAATTCCTAGGGACACAGGGCTGGGTATTAATGTGTTAACCCCTTCCCTTCAAATCACCCTTACTTTACATTATTGCAATAAGATAACATCTTGCTTATAGTTTGTCCTGCTTTTCAGGTAGCCGTTTCAGTTCCTTTCAGTGAAGTAAAAACTGAGTGTTGGAAAATTCGGGTCTTAGAACTATTTCATTAAGTTTTGGGTATGCTTGTCAATGCAGCACTACTAAACCGAATATGTGAAACTCTCTGATTCTACCCTGTAGTGTTTCTAGGAACTATCTCAGGCATGTTACAAGTCTTTGCATGTTGATTTTTATATTATATCTGGGGACAGTAAGTCAAAGGAATCCTGATTTACTGTTTTCTCCTGACAATGGCGTCTGTTCCCACACATTGAAACCTTTATTGTTCACACAGTGATGTCATGTTATCGCGACACCTCACCGAGAGTCTTTATAGACATTTTTTGTTTTGTTTTTAGTTTATTTTTATATTTCTCAATACCGAAATAAACTGAGTTCAATGCTAGAAATGTAATCTAAAAACCTATTGTGGGTTTGGAGAAAATGTTTTTACAGTAATGAAGAATAATTTGTAGTTAAATTGATAAGACAAAATAAAACACTGGCATGATATTTCAAGCTTATATATGATTATATAATGATCCAAATAGTGTTCACACAAAGGGAAAGTGGAGGCAGTTACATCACAGCAGCATCATCAAAGAATAATTTTATGTGAGCGAGGATATCATACCACCTTGTACTGTATTACCCTTTCTTTTTTTTCATCCCCCGCACTCCTCTTTCCTCTCCACTACCTTTTTTGGTCTCAGTCTGTGTCCATTTGGCTCCATGTGAGACTGACTGCAGTCCTCCTCACACCATTTGACACAGTGCTGTTTTCTGAGGGAAAACGTTTTACAGGCTTTGCAACAGAAAGCCAAATACTATGACCACAGCGCTTTAAGCCTACACTGCATTTGCTACTTGAATGTGACTGTTACTGGTTTACTGGAGATGTCAGAATTGACATCTCAGACTGAGAGCCAAATAAAGGAAACTTACTGTTATAATAAACTGCAGGGCTTATTGAGCTCTAACAGTACTCCAGGTTGGCTGTGACTCACATGACAATGCAGCACACAGACAAAACACCCTAACCAAGCAGTGAGAAAATGACTCATAGTCTGTGGATGGGCACACTGACAGACCTTATTACGTTGTATCTCAGAAGAATACTTTTCTGCATGGAGAAAACATTAAGAATGAACTGAAAGGAGTTTCCAAAGCTTTCCCTGTAAAATCGAGAGTAGGCACACCATTGTAGTTCACCACTGCAAGTGGGGATACTCGCACTCCGGAAACCAAATTATCTTGTAATAAAGCCAGAATAGTTTGATGCATGACTTACTGCTTCCTTACTCAGTCGTGCCAGTAACAGAAATGTCTGATTTGTGCTAGGCTTACGAGAAATAGTAACAATTAAGAGGGCAATTAAGTTGCAAAACTCACAAAGGACCCAAGGCCCAGACCACAATCAGGACTTTTTGTGAAACATCGTCCGCTGCCTCACATCCACCTTGGCTGACTTTGTAGTTATTTGTCAGACAATATCCAGACTGTCAACCCGGGGTAATCTGTCCCACCCTGCAGCTTTGAAGACCGTTAAATATATTATAATAGAAAAAACAAGTATGACATCATGACAGTGTGCATGTGCATGCACGTTTGTGTTTGTGCATGTTTAATGTCTCTTTTCTCCTATAATTACACAGCTCATCCTCCCCTAAAGGAGATGATATCAGAAACCACAAGCCAGTTACTTATTTAAAGGTGAACCATGAGAACATGTTCACATGTTATAGAGGCTTATGTGACCTGCTGTTCATCTGACTCAGTTGAGACAGTGTGATGCAACAGGAGGTATGAAGTGCACATACTGTACAGGTGGAGGGAATGACATATCTAGGATTAACCAATTTTTATTACCTACCTTTATTGAAAACAAAGATCTCTGCTAATGTGTATGTGGATACTGTATATCAGTTTGAACTATAGTTGAACTAAACATTACATACATGGATTACAGGACATCTAGATGCAGAAGTGTTTGGACTGATATGCTGAACAAACTAATATTTAATGCTTGCTGTTGCAAATGTGCAATGACATGGAGAGGTATTATGAAAGTTTGTGTTTCTTGTGGAGATCCTCAGCGGTGTGTCTAAGAGCCATAGAGGAAGTCTGGAGGTTTCAGAGGCGAGGTCACTGAGGAGAGGTCGCATTGCTTAACAATTTGGGACATTTTGTGACAACGTAGGAAAACTAGAAAGTAAAACTTTTGAAGATTATTTTTTTTTGTGAAAAATATCAGAATTTATTTCCTTAGCAACATTCAGTAGAAGGTAACTGAGCAACCCTTTCTGCAAACGTGTATTATACAAACACGTCTCGATAAGCATACCTAATACTCGAGAAAAACTTGTTTTAACAGCAAATAGTTTGAAGTTGTCAATGAGGTAATATATTTCTTAAAGAACAAATTCTGACATCCCACACAAGTCTCTTTAAGAACATGTGTTTGGGGTTTTATCCACAGCAGCAGGAATGCTTCATCATCACGTGTCGACATCTTATTTTTGTCTTCATTAAAGTTATTAGCCAGTGAAAAATATTAGACTAATAAAATATCCTGTACTGACATTTAATATTCAGTCGGTGCGGTTTTCCAACTGTCTGCATTACAGGAAAGAGGAGGAGACAACAGAAAACAGCTGTTTGACTTCACTTCCCACTAATATTTTTCCAAGAGGTTTTGGCTTTCTCCGTTAAAATGTGACTAATTCCACCTGAATTATGGATTAATCTAATGTATGCATGTGATACAAAATTAAAAAATCTTGACATTCACCACACTCCATTATTCTTATCTTGTTACTGTCATTCTGAGAGGTTAAATGTTGAATATAACCATAAATTTAGGGAGAAAGAGTAAATATACTATGAAATGGACAACCGTTATACGTGCAGGAGTTGGGTCCATTATTGACTTACATAACACGGACCCAGACGGTGAGGCCCTGAAAACCAGACGCAGCCCCCTTCCCTATGCATACGCAGCCACTCTGACTGCACGTCACTAACTGGCACACACACTTCCTTCATCTCCGCAGGCCCTCCGCTGTGGTGGAAACTCTCCGGACAGTGACATCATCATTTCGAGACCACTGAGTACCATTACAGAGAAGACTGGAAATGTAGTCCCAGGCAACGAGTACCATCTTAACCGCACCTTGTTACGGTCATCACACACACACAAACACACACACACACAAATAATCTTCATAATGAAAAAATGAATCATCACTGATGCTTAAATTATATGGTCCGACCTCTGTGGACTTTGCTACAATATCCCTCCTTCCATCATTTGTTTCTTCAATATCTTAAGAGTACCCTTTAAACACTGGGGTTGGGGGGAGGCGGGGGGGTCTGTTTATCTGTGGAAGATAAGAGGTCCTGGTAAATGTTTGTGCATTTTTGCTCTTGCCTCTCTCTTGTGGATTGGAAGAATATGGCTTCATTAAATAACATAAGACAAAGAGGGCAAACATGGGGAGAGATGACTTCACATAATTATAAGAAATGGTAGGTTGGTAGACTCCCCTGTTGGGCTACAGCTTTGAATTTTGACCACTTTCCCTCCCTGCATACCCCAAGCTCCTTAGCACATGCCTGAAAACAAATGGTGTGTTAGTCAGTGTTTCCTTTTTCCAGGAATCAGCAGTTTAACAGGGTTCGACGCAATCCAGAGGACGAGTTCTCCATCCACACTGCTGCATTAAAAAGTGAAGCAATCCAGACCACTTTAAATTACTGAATTGATCCATCAAGTCTGCAAAGAACAGCAAACAAATAAAGACTGGGAGAAGACAAAGGATCTAAAAGAAATAACAGCAACATAACACCACAATAATAAAATAACTTAACAAAGTTCACAAAAAGTGTTCACTTTGAAAAGACTCAACCCGCATTTAAATTGGCTTTTTGAGAATCCACTCTGAATTTCATTGTGCAAGAAAACATTTTGTTTTGTTTTTAAAAACTGAGGGATGAAATGGCAACTAGCAGTTGGTTTCTGTTCAGTTAACTATGAAGTGTCAATTAGAAGACCAATTAAAAGGCTGAAATACTTTTACCAAAACTTCAAATGTCAGCTTAACTGTCAGCTGGCTGCATACAAGTGACGTATTTGTAATCAAAAAACAACATTTTTTTATATTATTGTTGTCTAGCTTACCTATCCACAGCACTGTGGAGATAAGCCTGGTAATGTGAGACGACCCACTACCTAAACCATGAGAAATAGGCATAAGCCCAAGTTATCCAAACCTTGAAGATGCAACTCTGATTCTACCAAAGAATGGCACCACCACAAAACTAACCACTGAAAACTAAATGCATGGGCTCAAAACAGACAACAGAATAAGTTACTAATTCTGAGCTTTTGAAATCAGTTGACATTATAATCTGAACTCGAGGTGTGAAGACCATGGAGACCACGTGATACAGTCAAAATGTCCAGATTGATCAAAAGTAGAGCTATCTTAAATTGAGATTTTTTATTTTTAATATAGGAATTTAACTCAATTGGGTGTGAATATAGGCTCACTGACTTTTATATGGCTAAAAAGTACAACGTACAAAAAAGATTATTGATCAATCAATTGTATTGACGAATAAACATGCTGGCCCCAATTTATTGGATGAAGTCCAAAATAAGTCCTCAAATGTGACATAGTTCAGATGCACACACAGATGATTTAACTAAACAATTATGCACTGTTTATTTTCTGTGTACTCTGACAGAAGAGTCTCCTCAGCAGGACAGAGGCAGCACACGCTTTGAGTCCAGAGAACAGAATCAATCATTTCTGTGCTGATGGCTGGGGGTCGGAGCCTGTCACTTGGATTTATAAGGCCAACACACCCTCTGTCTCTGCACTGTGGCTTTTACACCCTCTGGTCAGGGAAATGGTTCTTTGTTACTTTACACTGCTTTACTAAATACAGAGCAGAGGTTCCCATAACTTGTTTATGTAGGTGTAGAATAAATAATTATTCAGATCCTAGGAATATTTAGCACCTAGATGCAAACTTTTCAAGTTTTGAACTTTTTCATTTCTCCACAACCTCCATTTCACTCTCATTTTGTTCCAAAACAAAAATCATGCAAGTATTCTCAGGAATAAATGCGGTTGAACTGGCATGCTAGCGGCAGCGTGACTACTTTTCAGTCTCTGCCATTCATTTATGCTTTCATAAATGGGTTTTTGTGTTCTGTGGCTTGCTAGCTCTGCAGACAATTACTGATCATTCAAACGATGACCGAGGTCTTCTGTCTAGTTCTGAGTTTGATTCAGAGCTAAATACAAATACAGTCCACATTCCACATATCCCACAAGTCATGCCCCCTCCAATAGCAGGCACCATTTTTCACATTGTATAAATTAGTATTTGCCAGAGAAAACACTGCAGGTATGAACTTCCATCCAGCTCTGCGTTGACCTAAAGCAGAGAGTGGATATCTGTTTATTCTTTGGCTAAACTGATGTGTTGAGAGAGTGAAGATCTTTGCAGGTTAAGGGCACTCTGACTGACGGGAAAGGGAGTCAGACTCGAAGCTGATATAACACAGCTGTCTGGCAGATTGTGTTACACTAAAATGCCCATACGTCCACATTGCTTGGTTACATTTAATGGGCAGTGAGGAAAAGTGAAATACAGTTACAGTAAATACAGATGGAGTAAGTGCTCCATGGAGACTGTGTGAAAGCAGATCTGGGTTGAGTGTTTATCATCCCAAAGAGATGCTCCTCCAGATGTGCTCACATACAGCCATGTTAACCGCTCTGTAAGACTGTGGCCTACTTAGGCACATAGCTGCTTTTAGATAAATGCTTTTGTCGGCATTCTAACATTGACAATACTAAAATGCTAATGTTTAATGCTTAATGCAGGTAGAATGTTTATGTTCGCCATCTTAGTTAGACATGCTTAGTTGGCTAATTAGCACAAAACACAAAGTACAGTTGAAGCTGTTGGGAATGTCTAAGTTAAGCAGGCACTTGCTCATAAAGTATTGGACAAATTAAAAATGTTTCCTAATGGTGCCACTAGATGAAAAGGCAGAAGATCACCAAAGTAGTAACAATTTATCCTGATTAGGCATGAATGTGTGCACCAAATAACCAATTGATACCAATCCATTTACCAGTTACTAAAACATTTTATTCCAAACCACCACCAGCTGTCGAGACATAAATAACCACCAACAACAAAAACACCATCTGCTGGTGAAGGATCGTGTGGTATGATTGAAAGCTCCAGCAACAGCTTATAAATGAATGATAAAGGGAGATTGTTTTGTCAACAGCTGCTTTCAAGGTCCAGAATGAACTTTGAAATTTAAGTAAGGGAAGGATCTCAAACTGATCATTTTGGATTTGAAAGCTCACGGTACCGCCTCGCCTCATTTCACAACACTTTGACTCAACAACAAAGAAGAAAAGATTGAGCTTATCTGCATCTTTCATTCTGTACTTGCTCACATGCTGGGACACTAAGAACTGTTCATATGTTAGAGCATGCACTTAGAAAACCTCAACTCTGTCATCCTATGGCTCCTGTCCAGTGAGGCGGAGCAGTGTTGTGTACTCGGCCATGGCCTCATGGGATTGATTTGTCCTCTTAAACCACACCAAACAGCACCAGCATTTATTAAAGCTCTTCTCTTGTTTTTTTGCCTCCCCCTTTAACTCATCTGCTTGGAAGTGGTTTGCCACTAGAGGAAAGCATGGATTAAAACACTCCTTTGAAAATGAATGCTACAAAAGGAGGAGGATGAGATGAGTTGGTTCTCCTTTGGGCCTCCATGCAATGAGTAGGAGCAAAGACTGGTAGATTTGTACAGGTGGACAAAATATGTCAGACTAAGCATTAGTGAATCTTCTGTCAAAGGATCAGGATTACAACCATAGAGTGGCAGCAAATGTTCAGGTTAATCTAAGGAGAAGAAAGCATAGTTAAAGCTTGTGTTATTCTGCATTCAGAAAGAGACCAAGCACAAAAAAGCTGGCTCAGACTTGCATGCTGCACTAAAGTTTACTGAGGGGAAGTCTCTTATCTCAGCCCCAGAAAGATAACATTGTGTTATTGTTGTTGTCCTAAAGCCCACAGCTTCTATGCACGACCCATGCTAGTTTCATTTGAGCCTGTTATCTCAGTGAGACACATCCTGATGTTTTTAACATGTCTGAAAATGTCTCCATGACTTCAGCTGACTGGAACAAAAAAATACTTATATGATGATTCAGCACTATAAACAGGCGTGACAAATGAGAACACAAACTTTTCTGTGTACATACAGACAGGCTTCTTATGACCCTTCAGAGCATGCTGGTTTTTAGACGTAAGCTCCAAACATCCATTTTTGCGATGCAATCACTGAAAATCCCAATTTTTATGTAACATTTTTATTTGCCTTTTCATCCACCTTAACTGCAAGGACATCAGCACTGTAACTTGCACAGTAAACCCAACAAATATAACTTCACATACATGGAACTGTATTCATGATTTATGTGCAGAGTTAGACACTAGGAGGCTGTTTTCACATTCATCTGCTAAATGGGGAAAGTTTCTCTGTGCTCAACTCAAATCTGAGTTTAAGGCATCTACATACAAGCATGATTTTGTGACAACTAGTTTTGAAGCCAATTGTGGTCCACTATGTAACTCACACAAGTGTGATGTTAAAACCTAAATCTTCTAGTGCACAAACAAAATTGACTTTTCAGTGTACTTTGCCCCCTTTCCTGTCTATCCACTATCACAAAAAAAATCACCTTAAAAAATTTTTTTATATATATATATATATATATATATATATATATATATATATATATATATATATATATATAGTATATGAATATAAGTAGATTCTTTGGTGACAGCGAAGGAGGAGTGGAAAAAACACCAAGTACAAGTACCTGTACATTACTATTTGTGTATACTTTTACTACACTATATTCAAGAGGGAAGTAGTGCTTAAGATTAACTGGATTTAATTCACAACTATAGTCAAGTTACTTTGCAAATTAACATTTTATATATAAAAATGCGCCACTTCAACCAGCTTTACCATTCTCAGTAAAACCAACCCAATGTCACAATATAACTTATAATGTAACAGGGGCCATTCTGCATAATGAATATTTGTACTTTTGATATACTGTATAATTAAATGTGTCTGATACTTGTTTTTACTTTTTAATTTGAATGCACAACTTGTAAGAGTACTTTTGCAGTGTTTTTAAAATTTTTCAAATGTATACAAAGAAGTAGAAACAGTTACATTGAGTCATTATCAATCATTCCATGAGCCTTACCCTGAACTTTTTAGTGCCTGTTTTTTATTAAAAAATAATTTATTGTAAAATTCCTTCTTAGAAAACAGTTTTGTTTGATTTTAAAATCAGCACTGGACCGTAGTGGCCCAATGTCATTCCCCCATGCCTCATAGGAAAGGCGTTACACTTCACAGCCCTACATTTTCACATTTTTCCAAGTGTGCTCAAAGAGAAAGACAATTTCCTACAGTGCGGGTTGCAAAGTTTTTTGTTTTTTTAAATGATGTAACCTGAAGACCCTTTAGATCTAATTAATCACAGTGGGACCACTCTGTCTAGTTAGTATAGAGTAGACAGGGAGGAGAAACGCCACATGTTCCATGTTCTCTGCTATCTGCTGCCATTTGAGCTGTAACTCTGGCTAGGATCCTGTAAACACATTATGGAGATTTTATTTTCCTTCAAACTGTAATAAACTAAGAGGGATATCGGCTGTTAAGGCCCAGCTCTCACTAGAATATGACTCAGAAGAAAACACTCCACTGGATAAACTGTTGTTGATAATCTGCTCTTTTGGATGCTGTTTCAGATGAGATGTCCTATATATCAAGCTATATGCAGGGCCTTCTGTTCATACCAAACCCCAGATGTGAGGAATATATATTATGTGTCTGGTTAATGTCCCCAATGCTGATTATTACTCACTTCTGTACAGATGCAAACTTAAGCAGAATTACACTGAAAAAAGGACAGAGTTCACTCCAGCTGATCTTTTTTTAAAGAGGGAAAAAAGGTTATGAATAACTTTGTGCAGATGTGCCAAATAAAGAGGAAGGAATCCTAACTTTGGTATTGAGACACAGCCAGTAGTGGTAAAAAGCATACAGTGAGTCATAAAACAGTTGTTTCAAAGTGGTGCAATAAGACTTTAAACTGGACAGAGGATATTATGTTTGTGGTCTTATATTATAAAGTGTTGCTTGCCTTGCCAACTGTTATGCCACAAAACTGTCAAATAATGTAATCTGTTAATTCAGTTTATGATGTTTCAGCTCTTGATTAATGTTGGTATAAAACCTCCAAGGGGCATCTCCTTCAAATGAAATAAACAAGCCTGTTGGAAAATGAAAACAGTTACTGTGATTCAAGGTTTTCCATCTTTATCACTTTATGTAACTTGCAACTCTTGCACCACCACGTGGTAAGGATGGGTGTATTATTTTATTATTATAGGTTTCTCTGATGCAGTGGGTTATTCCACCTCTAAATAAATTGCCCTAAATTAGATTGTATTTCATTTAGAACCAAGGAGCACAACAAACCAAATAAAGCAGTCTTCTCCTTGTTAATAATCGTGGATGCATCCAGATAAACACAAAAACACTGGACAACTTGTGTAATAAAGCTGGTATCTGATAATATTGCATTTGTCTAAAATATAACAAAGGAAATCAAATAAAGTTCAAAATGTAGAAACAATTTGATTCAAAGAGAAAACGATATGCTCACTGCTAGAATTATACAACTTACCGCTTGGATAATAAAAAAAGGTACCACCGGCGCAAATGTCTTAATTTTGTACATACATTTATTTTATATAAAAGAAAACAAGGGTTGTCATATTAACACTTATACACACAGGCCCATCACTGGAAAACAACAGTATCCAACATGGCAGCTAGGCACTGAACAATGTTGGATGTCATTAAAACATCTACATGCTCCTCCAAGTGCCTCTTGGGATCCTGTAAAAGACAGAAAATTAGAACAAACAATGAGATGTGATAAAGTATTAAACACATACAATTTCTGTTTTGACAAGTCTCTTTCAACAAACTTCGGGGAAACTTTCATGACAACAACCCGATCTCTGCTTTCATAAAGTCTCTGCTTGAACTGACATGTCCTGTACACTGTACTCTTTTAATCAACCTCTCTACCTCTAATCAACAAACACGGACCTTGATGTGGCAATTTGTCATATTACAAAAAGAATAATATGTATAAATAAAATGTTTATTATCTGACGGTTGAAATTTCATCATTACCTGTTTTCCAACATTCTTGATTGCCAGCTGCTCTGGGGTCATTTTGTCCTCCTCTTCAACAGCCTAAACAAAACACAACAGCCTCTTAATATTGCGGAGGCGCACACCAGGAGCATGCCCTGCGTCCATACTTCTAATGCTTTTTGTCGTATTTGCTCTGCAGAAATACTGTTTAATCATTTTAGGGCCTCACAAGACCATAATAATCCTGTATAAGGAAAATATGGTTGTGTGTGTGTGTGTGTGTGTGTGTGTGTGTGTGTGTGTGTAAGCATTAGTACAATGGGAGTCTACGAGTATCAAAAGACTTGGAATTCTGAACAGCAGAAAGCAGCTCGCCGATCCTCCGACTGCTGCACCGGAGTCAACAGCTGAATTAACTATTTCAGAGCGGTTTATACTGTTCATATTGTAATATAATACTTATATAATAACATAATACTATTTATTCCAGCATCCTTTGCACTATGCTCCATAATTAAAATAACAATATGATAACAATCATAATTACAATTCACTCCTGCATACTTTGCACTGTTTATTGTCTCAACCTGTCTATATTGTTTCTGTTTATTATGTGTATATGTTGTTTGTTCTGTATGAGTAAGCACATTGTGAGCAATACAATCCAAAGCAAAAATTCCACGTACTGTATGTGTCCTCATACCTGGCAAATAAAGCTGATTCTGATTCTAAATGATAGATTGGTGATATTGTTGGTTGCAAAACTGTCCTTTTTTCTCTGTATTTACAGTCTATGGTCTCTGTATTTTTTAAAAAGTCAATACTAAGAAAACCTAATTACATTTTTTGAAATTTTGTAAAAAAGTTACTAAAATGTATGTAAACATTTTAACCAAATATACAATAATCACGACATAATGCACACTACAAAAGTTGTGCCCTTCTGTGCTGCCTATAATAAAGTTTAGTAAAATGTGCTTTTCCAGAGAATTTAAGATTGTTGGACGAGGTCCAGAAGGTCTACCTTATTGTAGTTCTTGGCCAGCTCCAGCATTTCCTTGACGATGGTCTCATTGAGTTTGCAGTGCTCGCTGTAGTCCTGCAGGGTCAGGCCCTCCATCCAGCTCTTCTTGTGCAGGTTTAACAGCATCTGAAGAACAACCAGAGTTGTGTTTCTCACGTTCTCTTTAAAAACACCCAAATAAAATCATGCCGTGACAGGTGTATTCTCAAACCTTTTGCTCCAGCTCATTTTTCCTGTAATTGATGGTGATGGAGTAGTAGTGTCTGTTGAGGCCATGAATCAGAGCCTGAAAACATGAGAAACCTTAAAATCAAAATACATTAAGGAACAACACGCACAACCTCTATGTGCAGAGAGAAAAATCCCAAACACTGGAATTAATATTCTGCTTTATTGTGATCCAACCCTGTTTGAATCATTGGCAGTAGCAGGGCATTGCATTAGAGTGGTTTGATACTAAGCCAAGTGTGCATTTTCTCTCATTATGACAAGATGATTGCTGATGCAATGCTAAGGCACTTTTGTTAGTATTGTTCAGAGGTGTGTAAACCCCATCTCAAAACCACCGCAAAGCATTTTTAGAACTGAGCCGATGGTTCGTTGTACAATGCATTACCTGGATTGAGGGCTTGTTCAGATGACCCAGGTTGGATGTGGTTTGTCTTGGTTCATGACCCAACACCATCATGTTGGCGTTGATCAACCTGAAGGCATCAATAACAACCTGTAGAAGACAGGGAAACACATGAAGCAAGTTTACTGAGTAGGTTAATTTTAAAATGTGTGTGATGCATGTAAAATGAACGCTACTTAGTAACCAGGTTCTTTTGCAGCAGGCACGCATCTTTACCTTTCCTTTGACACTCTGAATGGGATCCACCACCACTGCAACGGCTCGCTCTGACAGGGCCTCGAAGCTCTGCTGTGTGTTGATGTCCACGCCAGACAACCAGCAGCCAAAACCAGGGTGACTGTGGTACCACCCAACCACCATCTCTGGTCTGATAAGCAACATGGGTGGAAGACAGCATACATGTTTAGAAGAACCCCCCAAAAACTCAAAATATTAAAGAGAAATATGTTGTTCAACATCACAGTGTGGTTTCATAAAACTACTCAGCCCTGAATTTACACATACGTTGTTAGTCACCTTGTTCAAAATAGGCAAAACCTGATTTTTCTAAATACTGTGTCTGCAGATATGTGTTTTACCTGCCGGTCTGCTTCAGCATGTCCAGCATCTTGGCCTGGAACACAGGGTCCACTGCTTCAACACTCACACCCTGTAAGTTAGAACATATTCATAGGGTTGGGCATCGTTCAAAATCTTTCGATCCAGTGTCAATTTTAATACCAGTTCCTAACGATACTTTTTCAATACCAGATGATTTTAAAACAACATTTTTAAAAACAACGTTCCGTGCCCAGCCCTACAACTTCACGTCACAACAAGAATAGGTTCATTAATTATGTTATAGGGGGAAATCATCTTGTTATTGAAAAAAATATACATACAGTTCCAGACTGGGGCATCGCAAACACATCAATCACTCGCACTGTGTAGTCATCAACAAATTCTCCCAGCATTAATCCCATAACCTCCATTGGTACACCAGCACGCCCGTGCTTCAACATCTAATGAAGGGAAAACACGAGAGGGAGAGAGGTCACGAAAATGAAATACATTAAATTAAAAATAAATTAACATAGCACTATAACAAAAACATATTTAGTGCAGATAATGTGGGATTACCTTGAGCAGGGCCAGAGAGGAGATGTAAACCTGCTCTGCTGTGTCCACAGCAGGTGCATCTGTTGGGGGGCCCTGAGGAGCCAAAGTAGAGTTTATTAATCAGTTCAGGCCAAAACACAGTAGTTACTCAAGTTAATCACAACAACCTGACTATTGTTTAGAACACCACATAGGAGTCAAGTAAAGTGACCTTGGTCTCATCCCTGCAACACACATTACTGATACAATAATGGATCCCACCTTTGTTATGGGCAGATGTTTCTAGTATGCCCACCTTTTTATTTGAATTATATCTGATCATTTTAAACATATAGCATTAATACATTAAAGTTCAAATGTAATTTTAGGATATAAAAGATGGAAATGGTTTGGTTTAGGTCAAGATTAAATAATTGTGGTTTTGATGATAATAGGGTTTGAGTGTCTTGGAGGAACTTTCATTTCTGATCGTAGTTCTGCTAGGAAGCATTAAAAACCTTTGTTTATGTTCATAAATAAACAACAAGCAAACAACAATTCAAACTCAGTGTTACCTGGCCAAGCCCTGGCATTCCTCCTCCGAGCCTCAGCAGCCGGTCCATATCAAGATCTGACGAGCAAACACAATAGAAGCATTAGCTTGCCGTAAAACTATACAGCTATATTACAAGAGAATATATGTAAAAGTTCATTATAAGAACAGATATAAATAAGTTTATTATAGGAACAAATATAAATAAAGCAAAGAGCACACAGACAAATTCAGTACAAATAATTCAAAATACACATGACACAAGTACGGGTGAATAAGTGTTTTTCTTTTTAATTGTAACATACCCTACTTTTCAGACTATTCAGCTCAATGAGTGTTCAATAGATCAATCACTGTCATTTAGGATAAACAATTGACCGAGTATGTAGCAATGGAATGTTAATATTGTGTCTGTATGGGTGGCTTATGTGCTTAGCTAGATTTCTCTCTGTAGGTGAAAATGACAGGTGTGATGACAGAATAGGCTCCCCTGTCCAACTAGCAAGGGTAACGTTAGCATAAAATCACATAATAAATACCGGTAATACAACGTTGAATGACGCCGTGACTAAGAACTGTGAACATTAGATCAGGTCTGGGTTTATATATCATATATAATACTGGTTAACAAAGAAGTCGACATGCCGAAATATGTGTTGAAATTATTGAGTATATTGGGAATCATTTGGCCTGAAGCTGTTGAATTCATTTGTGTTGTGGGTGTTGTTATTGTTAACGTTATAACGTTAACTATGTTAGCTTCCGTTAGTTAATTTACCCATAGTCACACAGAGCGGGACAATTATGCTTTTTTATTTGATTGAAGTGATCATTTGTTTATTTTTTGTCAACAAAAACAACAGGGGATTTAGCTAGCATATATGTGACAATAAATCGCTCGGTTCATTAGCTAACATTCAACATTACTAAAAGCGTTAGCTTGCTGTTAGCATCTCACGCTTAGCCTCTGTCATTTTGCACAAGAAAAACAGTCACAGATTATAAACAATGAGCCCTTCTCACCGTATTTTATGAAACTTACTGACTGTTTTAAATATATCACTTTACTTACTTGTGGTTGAATGTTTCTGGTGTTTAGAAAAGTCTGTTCTATGTCCAGTCGCGTCAAACCAACTAGCTACAATGAATCAGCCCGAATTGTCTTTTTTTAGAGAAACTGCTTCCGTCGCACTGATGACGCGTATTTTTGTCGCCCGACTGGCAAGTTTACAATTAAGACACAAGGGTGCGCCACAGTTAACACATTTTATTCTATCACCTAACTGATTACTGCATAAGCTTATAACTGTCTGATATCTAGTAGGTTATATCTTATTTCCAGTGAAAACCAAAAGCTTCCACAATTTCCAAATTATTTTTTAAATTGAATTTGAATTTATGAGAAGAATGATTAACTATGTTTCCTAATGTATTATAACCTATTAGGCAATATGGCCTGTTTATATTTCAGGCATTGTGTATATTTGTGTTGTTGCACCTCATTGATAATCTTTATTTTGTTTTATTTGCACTAGCTACTCTTTCCTACTTCATACTGCTACTACTTCATAACAACAGCCCCCTGATAAATAAAGTTATATCTTATCTTATCTTATCTTATCTTATCTTATCCATATCACTGGTTCTGGGTAACGTCTTCAGTTTTGATAATAGGAACTTTTGAAATGGATGAGGTGTTATAAGAAGTTAGACATTAGAAAACTGAATGTAAAAATGTTTACGTTATCGCTAGTCTGTGATGTTAGGTCTTCTGATAACATGTTATATTGATATTTATTTATTTTATTTATTTTTTAATTGGAAATTTAAAGTCCAGCGTTTCTCTTGTGGTTGCACTGTGTGTGTGTGTGGGGGGGGGGGGGGGGGGTATGGCTGTTCATTTACTTTGAGTGAATTCATATTTATATACAGTAGCTACATATAGTATGCTTTCATTTTGAAATTAAGTGTGTTAATGGGTTGTTAAGGAGACTGGTGGTACAACATTACATGTAATTGGGATATTTAAGTTTAAATCTTGAGGCAGTTAACAATGTATTTTCAAACTGAATTGAAAGTAAAGATGCACTGTGACCTTGCCTTCTGGAACAGACTGTACCGGTGTCATCTTGATAAAAAAAAAAAAAAAAAATTAAAAAAAAAGCACTGATATAATATACAGCATCTCTCTTTCAATATTAAAAAAGAATGAAAATGGCTGTGATGTTTGTGTGGTGTCTCATATTTCAACATGCAAGCATTTCATTATCCCCTGAGGAGCAACAAACTCTAAGCCAAACCACTAGAACAACTGACACAATCTCACCCCGTAGTCTAACTGTTACCATTTACCGCCTGGCCAGACAGGACGTCAATGAGAATTTCAAATTCCCTCATTCCTCAGTGGACAAGGAAGGAGCAGATAATCATCCACATTCCTCAGACCCTCCCTCTCTATGCCCAAAGGACCTCTTACTACCCTCAGCTGTAACCAGGATGTTCTTCTTTGTGATTGACTTAACTTGTTTCTTTGGCCTTTAAGATCCAGACGGATTAATGTTGTCTCTAAATTCAATAAATAGATGTATGTTAATAATAAATATAGTATGAATGCAGTTTTCTATATTTACACTTTAGCAGCTACATCCACCAATGAAGGATCTGATGTAAGCAATGACTTGATCAGAGTCAAGACAATATAGGGAGAAAAAAAGACAATACAGGAAACAAACTGTCATTATTTTTCCCACTGAAGTTGAGCGAGTTTATTGTTTTCTGAATCATTATTGCTGACTGGGTTATCTCATTGAAGTCAGCTCTGCCTGTGATTGGTTGACGGTTTCCCAGAGGTTCAATTTGAAGCCTACTCGTTTTTTACCCCCAAACAGAGTGACAGCTTTTTAAAAAAATCACCCAAACAAACATTAGATGGAGTGATACATGCGCTAAAGGTTACAGATCAATTGAACGATGGGATATTTGATTTTTTTAAAGTACAATGTAAAAAAGATTCACTGTACACAGATTTCATTTTGTGAAATATAATTTAATTTACACTTAAATTATATATGAATTTTCACCTGTCACCGAAAGGGCTTACATACATTCCATCCAATGGGTTTTTCAATCAATACAAACTGACAACAAGCACAGGAAATCGTCTATACAAAAGCCACTGCTGCTGATTATTCAGATAGGAATGATTGGGCTTTTCAAGGAACATCTGAAGTAGCTTGTAACACGACACCAGCATGAAACCTTAATCCTACCAGCAGAGGAAATAAGGGAGAGAAATATG
Organism: Etheostoma perlongum; assembly: GCA_026937815.1. Taxonomy (NCBI): domain Eukaryota; kingdom Metazoa; phylum Chordata; class Actinopteri; order Perciformes; family Percidae; genus Etheostoma; species Etheostoma perlongum. The sequence goes on along the minus strand of CM049371.1, from coordinate 20,513,902 downwards.
ACGCTTTAAGAGCCTCTCTGTACTCTGATGGGATTTGGATTTAGCTTTGCTATATAAATCTCCAGCAGGATGCCTGCTTGTGGTAAGCACTGCTTTGTGCTCTATGAGAATAAAAAAGGAGTTTTAATTAGTTAAAAGTGAAAGCTAGACTGAGGAGTCCAACATCTCTGGGGTCACATATGTGCCTGTGTGGCATTCCAACCAATCTGTTCACTTTAGCTGTCTGAACAAAAGAATTGTGTATAGTGTTTTAGACACAAACCATACTGTGTGATGCAACGTCTGTGGTTTGATTCTAGCTGGGTACATTTGTTGAACATCATTCCCCTTCTGTCGTATCATTTCCTCATCTCTGTACTGTTCACTTTTAAATAAAGGCAAAAATCTCCAAAACATAGAAAGAAATCATACTACTGAGTGGACTGTACATTTCTTATATATATATATATATATATATATATATATATATATATATATATATATATATATATATATACAAATGAACTGTACCTATCACAGCAAACTGAATTGTATCTGTTTCCCAGTGGCTTTTGCATGAATAATGACTTGTGATACAGGTCAAATACATACAACACAACAGTTTAAATAGCATATAAGGACATTTTTACTGAAATGAACATGTACACAACATTAATAAACAGCTTTTCTCTTGAGTAGCTTTACGTTTGAGAAGATCATCTATTTATGTGAAAACCTACTTGGAAATTAACCTTATTGTCAATCTTATTATTGATTTATATATCTTACTTTCTAATTTCTAACTATTTTAAATTTGTCTTTTACATCTAGTTCCCAGTATTTTCTAGAAACTCCAGTATGACTTGACAGTATTTAAATTACTGTTCCCAGGGGAAACAGGGGGTTTCTAGGACTGTGTATTGAATACATTCTGAGAGTACCAACTGAAATGTGTCTGTAGCATCAAAATGGGATTTAATTTTTTTTTTTATTCTTTAGAAAATATTTTATTTAGGAAAAGCTTTTAATTAAGGTATTACTTATGCACAGTTTGATACATTTAATAAATTCTATAAAGGGTCAAAACATGGCACCAAGATCATTGATTAAGAACCCCCCCAAAAAAAACCACCCTAATTCCCACAAAAAAAATCAATAGACATAAACTTAGTGTCCTCGGCGGTAGCCACGACTCAACAGACCTTAAAACACAAATTTGTAACGAATATAGCTGTTTGGAAATTACTTCTGGTTAATTATATTGAGGGGGTGGACCTGCTGTAATGAGGGGGGCTGTTCATCCATCTGGGTGCAAGTAAAAGCTTTGTGTCTGATGAACCTAAAGAGGTCTTACAGGTCAAACGTTGGACATCATTTAGAAAGATGGCCACAGCAATACCACTGCATCGGAAAAGCAATTCTAAAAAAGGATTAGACACATTTGACCAGACGCTATAAAGCTATAGTTCCTTGTTTTTCAGCAGTGTGTTATTTGTGTGCCATATGCTTAGTTTACATTTTTTACAAACATATAAGCAAATCAATAATGTGAATGCAATCAAAAGGGAAAATATGAATGCTTCTATTGATTTATAAGCTCACGAAGAAGTCAATATTGTGCTTCCACCTAACTCTTTATGTCACAAACACTATGGCTATTTGGAGCATATCGGCTAGAACATAGGCTTCATATACAGTATCTACAGTATATTAAAAATGGGATTGAAGTTTGTTTTAATGCATGGTATTTCTGAGAAAAAACGGTTTGTATCATTGTAGACATTGTATCACTCTCTCCCATAGTTGGGTTTTTGTAGGAGAGTGTGACCTCCAGTCCAGGCCAGTCCCTGCTTATATTTCATTGCATCCTGACATGCACTGAGTTGGATGGGGGGAAGGGTAGGAAGAGGAAGAGAGTGTGTGTGTGTTTGTGTGTGTGTGTGTGTGTGTGTGTGTGTGTGTGTGTGTGTGTGTGTGTGTGTGTGTGTGTGTGTGTGTGCGCGCGAGGGGGGGGCGGGGTGAAGAATGCTTGGTATGTGCGGACGACAACAACATGAAAGGTGACGAGTGTTCAGCCCAACCGATTGTGCGCTTACAAATCAAACCCAAAATCACCTTTATCCGATTATAAAGTGAACCACGGACACCAGACGTTTCAACGTGCCTTTGTCACAGAAACATAAACCGCCAGTGCGAGTTTGTTTGAGGCGACCACGCAGTTTATTTGATGCCAAACACCCTGCAGAGGCGGAGATGGTTTGGTCTGTAGTAGGTGGGACTGCCGAGCGGTCTGCAGCAGGACGTCGTAGATCAATGAACCGGACCGAAGGGTTGGTCCATCGCCTGGTGTGCATCTGACCGTATGAGTCAGTATACGCTACCTATGCAGGACCGAGGCTTTTTTTGTACTGTTAACCAGCCCGTTTAATATGTTTTAAACCGACTCGCTATTTCATAGGCCCCGTACACCGCTTGGATTCCGTCTCTAGTGGCTCCTCGTTGCGATCTTCTTTTTTTGGGAAATAAAATATATTTGTATCTCCAGGATGATATTCGCAAACACAGGCAACCCGCTGAAGACAGCCAATCGTAAACAGGTAGGCCAAACACACACACGCACACGTTGGTTTTTATTTTATTATTATTTATTATGGGCTATTTCTTCTGTCTACTTTCCCCCCACACTTGAGGCAGCATTTGAATAAGCAGGCTGAATGATAGGTGCCACAAATGACATTGGAAAGCCCTTTATGGCTTTCATGTGGGACATATTATAAATAGCTAATCCTTTCAACAATAAATAAATGAAATGCTTTAAAAAAACAGACCCGCTGCTTGCAGACTTGTTAAACGGGATGCTGATCCTCTGATAAGCTACATAGATATAAACCCAGCTGCTGCTGAACCGATCTATAGCTCTAAATCCGAGACTTTAATTATTATGTCTATATAACCTTGTTTGCCCAGTCACCCGCCCCCTCTGGTCAATATGCATGACGGTTATTGTAGTCCATTTTTTTATAGATTAATGCATTCTGGGTGAATCCAGTGAGAGAGGGAGACTGTAATTCCATGTAATGTATGTCAGTGTGCTGGAATGAACTGTGCTGCCTGCATCCGTCATTTGAGCTCTCTCAGGTGAACAAAAAGGCAATTGAAGGCCGTGCCCCTTTGCTTACCCATCACACCTTTCGATTTCAAGATTGAAATAGATAGCAGGCACAGAGGTGAGAGGCAGCTGCCATTCTAACCTCTGATGATGGAAATGTTAGCCTTGGGTCAGATGAAGTGGATTGAGACTAGAGCCTATAAGATCCCAAATAGCCATCTCTCAGATTAAACTGTAATATTTATTCATCAGAAGGCACTGTATATGAGTTAAAGGACAGGAATCTGAAAGCAGCCACATATGAATCCCTGCAGGGAAGCGGTGAATGAGTTTTCATTGTAGGCGTAACACAGGTTACGCCTACACACCTTATATACATCCCACCTTATAGTCTGCTATAAGGTGTGATGAAGCCTCTGTGAAATGTTTCACTGTTAAATGCCCTCTAATTGAGTAGGCGTAGAGTCTCAGAGGTCTGATGTGATGGTCTCAAACAAAGTAAGCATAAATTGCACACCAACAGAAATGTAAGGTATCTTACTTGATAGCACAACAAGCCTAACAGGCGGACCTGCCACAGCAATCAGTTCTTTATCTTTAAAAGAAGCTGCTAGGAACATTTTTCTGTCATTATGACTGTGTGAGAATATTTCAGTGATTCTTGTTGGCATGGCTATAGTTGTATTCATGGCTTTGGCTCTTGGAGTGGATTGTCCTTTGGTTATGGACAGATGGTGCAATTCTGCCATGCTTTGTCTTTGATCTGATCTGGAGAGGGTTTGGGGTAGCTGGGAGCTATTTTAATGAATGAGTAAGGGGAAGGAAATGCTTTGCAGGGCAGCGCTGCCTGGTTTGGCTCACAAGTATGAAAAAACTAAACACAGATTTCATCACATTGCAATTCATAATTGCCCATGTTTTAATGTTCTCTGTCCACGGTACAGTCTACTGGTTGACAGAATCACCTTTTTTTTCAACAGCCAGGAGCTTAAATGTCAAACCTATACCATGCCACTCATATCCTGATAGTGATGGTTCAGATCATTCACTTATTTAAAAGTAGAAATACTAGCTTATAGTCTAAAAAAGATTCCATTACAATTAAAAGTCATGCATTAAATGTTATCTACAAAATGTATCCTACTTTAATGTTTAAAAGTAAAAGCATTAATAATGCTAGAATGCTCTATTCAGAGTGTTATATTATTAGATATAATGACTTAATGTTGTAATTTTTCAATGTGTAGCTAATTTTAGGTATTTTATAAACTACTGTAGATTGTTAGTAAAACATAGTATCATATCTAAATCTGAAATGTTGTGTAGTAGAAGAAGGAAGGAACAGAAAATAAAAAATACTCAAGTATCGTACATAGAATTGCTCTTAAGTACAGTACTTAAATGTTCTTCTCCCACACTGGACCCTGATGTCCCAAGCGTGTCACAATGCAGAATAAACTAATCTGTTTTAGCTGCTATGGGGATTATTAATGAGCAGTTCTTATCATTTTAAGAATAGTACAAGGATGACCTTTAATGCAGTATGTACATGAAATAATAAAGTCCAGTCGTGCCCTCTGCATGTTTCTGCATGTTAGTTTCGCTCAGATGATGATGTTCTTGTGATCACTGTTGACCTGGGTTTAAATTAGATTATCTAGATCCCATAGACTTTCTAACAGTGGGTTTCCTGTGTACAGTCCTACCCCATGACTCCGTCCAGTCCCAGCAGCAGCAGCAACAGCAGCAGCACAGGCCTGGAGCAGCTCAGCAAAACCAACCTGTACATCCGCGGCCTGCCTCCTGCCACCACAGACCTGGACCTGGTCAAACTTTGTCACCAGTGAGTACACTTACAAGTACAGTATTGAGCATAAGAAGTATGCTAATGTGTGTGTGTTTTGTCGCTGATATGCTGGTTTGCTGAAAAAAGAGGCCAAAAGCAGTTTTATGAAATTATATAGGCTACCAATGTCATTTAAATCCGATTTGATGAATGTCTGTGACCTCAGGCACATATACTGTCTGTAGTTTGTACAACTTGTTGTGACATTTTAAGTTAATGTAACAATTAAGTATTGTTTTTTTTGGTAAATTAATTCCTAACTTAAGAATAATTTGGCATTTCTTGCCAAGAGTTAGATGAGGGGATTGATAACACTCTCATGTCAATATGAAGCCACAGTTAAAAGAGGGTTAGCGTAGTTTAGCAAAACATTTGGGGAAAGGGGAAAATAGCTAGCCTCTGCAAAAGCCCAACATTTTTAGACTTAATTAGTGAGTTTTTAAGGGCTGGTAACGTCAGGCATATTTTATTATCTTTAAATAGAGCCGTGCTAGCTGTTTCTCCCTGTTTCCAGTCTTTGTGCTAAGCTAAGCTGCATGCGGAGGCTTTATATTTACTATACAGATATGAGAGTGGTATCAATCTTTTCATGTAACTCTTGGCAAGACAACAAAATGTGGAATCATTCAAAATGAAAAATTTAATTATTCTGGGTTTCAACAGGGTTTTAATAAATCAAAAATGTTTTAAAGTAGTTTCTGAGTTCATAACAAGAGATGTTTGGGAAATATTTACTGACTATAGATGAAAATACAATTGTGTGTGTCAAACAAAATACATTGTGCCGTTTTAGTGCCAAATCATCAATGTTGGCATTCTAAGATACACACTGGTTTAACCATAATGCACTCTGCCACATAAAATGCTCCAACCACCACCATACCTCCATAACCAGACACACATGGAAATGTCTTAGCTCGACTGTGGTATGTGAAGCCGACTGCAAAAATGATTTTCTAAGAAAGAAAGCAGTCATGTAAAGCAGGGAACATGTTTGATACTTTATACTATAGGCTTCAGTCCGAGTGGTTAGTGTGGTGAATGCCATAATTAGTGGAGTTTTGTCTCCCCTCTTTACCTCTGAATCACAAGCATATGGAGAGAGGCATTCACCCATGTAAGCAGCAGCAGCAGCAGCAGCAGCAGCTGTTTGTGTCCTGTTTGCTTGTGTTTTGTTCATGTTCCCAATGGTGTTTGCCAGCACAAAGCAGAAATGAAAGTGCTTTTCAAAGCAACAAGGTCTGAATGGTGATGTAAGCTAGGCATTCAGTCTGTATGTTGTGTGCACGCAGATAGCAGTTCACAGCTTTTGCTACAGTTCAACTTGAGTATAAAGTCAGAAATAAAGCAAAGCCTAGAGTCTTTGTGTGTGAACACATCTAGGATAGAGTATTGATGGACAGTATGTGCCTCTAACATTTGACCAGTTTTTATAATTTGAATAAAGTGTTCTGCTTGTGTTGTATTTTACTTATTTAATCTCACTCGAAATGTTGAGTAAAACTCTCTCTATACAAAGTCCTCTGGAAATGGATACACCAAAATTTGACATTACCAATACATATTGAGGCGTCCAAGGCAATTAATAGACATTTTGATAAAATACTACCACTAATCTTACTTGTTGATTAAATATTTGCAAAGAGGGTTATTTGAAAGTAATCTACATGTTTATGTGTGCACAGGTATGGCAAGATTCAGTCAGCAAAAGCAATCCTGGACAAGACAACCAACAAATGTAAAGGTCAGTACGATTATTCACTTACCAGACATAATTTATCAGGTATGTATATAAGTATATTTAACTATATAACTTAAGTCCTCTTCCAGTGCTGGAACATATCTCTACTGCATGTACAGAGACTTATTGTTTAGTTGTGATCGTTGTTTTCAGCTGATGTTCATAAAGTGTCACAGCAGTGTGTTTGTGAGTTGCATTACATGTTATTTTGAATGAATTTCCATACCTTCCAGGCAGCTCCTGCTTTTCATTCATTTCCATAAGGTATGAAAATCAATTTTCAGCAACTTGATACTTTTCTTGGGTTGGGTAATCTATCCCCATGTGAACATGAGCAGTGAATGTGTCTGCTTTTATTTTTCTCAAACATGTGATGTTTATGCATGACATCACAGCCAAAAGTACAGCTTGATTTGGAAAATCTGCACTGCAATACAATGCAATGAAAACATACATTTGACTTAAACAAAAGCAGATTATGATGGATTACTTAAATCAAGACGATGCAGAGGCTCTACAAACAGATTTTCACACTTTATGGAAACTAATGAGTGACTGGGTGATAGCAAAACACACACAACAATCAGAAACACCAGGGTATGCCTTGGAAAATGTTGAAAAGAAAAGGTATGGTAGGTCTAGATAAACATAGACGCTGGTAACTGGACATTTAGTCTATACGGACTTATATTGTGAAGTAGTATAAAGAGCAATAAGTAAGTACAAGACTGTTTAATTCAAGTACGTAACTTAATGTATGCAACAAGCATTAAATGACAAGCAAAAAGCTTAAAATGTGTTGACATGACATGTAAAATGTCCTTAAATGTGGCGTGCAATTCATACACTTTTCCAAGAGGTTACATTGGCTAGGCAGATTTTTATTTTTAAATATTTGGACAGAGGTAGTTGTTTCCCCTGTTCCCAGTCTTTGTGCTAAGCTCAGCTAGCTGGCTGCTGGCTTCAGTTTCATATACACCACAAAGACATGAGAGTGGTACCAATCTTCTCATTTTACTCTTGGAAAGAATGTGAATCATATCCCAAAATGTTAAATTATTTCGTTAAAATATTTTAGAATGGGGCGACCTCTAGATCACCCACTAAGAGTGTGCGCCCCATGTAGGCTGGGGCCTTTGCAGCAGCCTGGGTTATTAATAAATAATAAATTAAATATATATATATATATATATATATACATACAGTACATAAAAAATAATTCTTATAGAAATCATATAGATATGATAGATTCATATAGATGCATATAGATTTTAGTAATTGTTTTGTAGTGGAAATAAGAAACAAGCAAAATTGTGTGTCATGATTGATAATGTAAAAGAGTTCTTGATATGTTTACAGTACTAAACAGTAAGATTTAAAATGGTATGACCCATTCCCCAGTAATAGTACAAAATGTACAAAAGATGGGTGCTCTTATTATTTAGTGAGTGTTCATAGAAATACCATTCTACCCAACTACAGGTTACGGCTTTGTGGACTTTGACAGCCCTGCGGCGGCTCTAAAGGCAGTACATGCTCTGAAAACCAGCGGCATACAGGCCCAGATGGCCAAGGTGAGTTTGGTGCGTGTGTGCATATTTGTCTTGCTTGTGAACATCTCTGTGGGGCTGTGCTTCTGTAATGTGTGCATGTGTCCGTTGTGTGTTGGAGAATGACATTAGACTGGTCATGTGACCTCAACTGACAAGCTGTTCTACCCGTGACCCCATTTACTTTCACTGTAGAAACCAGATGTCACTTCCCTCTCTGCCAAATAACCTGTCAGTCAGTTTGACGCGCTACACACAACCACCAGCCCACACACTAACACACCAACCCTGGTTAGGTTTTACTAAATAGATTGTACAGATTTTTTTTTATACCAGTATTATTACTATGTCAGAGACTGTTAAAAATTATCATTCATGCTTACTGATGCATATTGCAGCGACGCTCTATAGCAACAGTACTGCTGCTTTAAGCCATTTTTTGTCTGACTAATTCGAAGCAGTTTTTCATTTTTCAAAATTTTTTATGATGACATACAGTGGGTTTCTGCTTCACATCTGTGATTTGTCTCATAGTGGAGCCGCAGGAATTATCTGGATCGTTTAATTTCTTTCAGTCCCTCCACTTTCCCAACCCAGCCTGCGTTGCTTTGCTAATATTTATGGGTGAGAGTTCATTGATGAAGGGTTGTTCTCTGGAGACCTGCATGTAGCTGCTCTGTTTGGAACAAACACGGCAGAACAGAGTTTGTGTGTTGTGGTAGCTAGGCTACGCTGCTCTCCTGCAGTTTCTAGGGAAGACCATAGAGACGCAGAGCTGCTGCACAGTACTGATGAATTGTGTGTGTAGCTTATTGTTTGTTTAACCAAATATTGTATCTTCTTTTGACCCTTAACCTTCCTTTTTTCTTATCCCTGATCCACACAGACACGTTTCATACCAGAGAAAAATATATATTTGTTAGTCTTTGTTAGCCTTGTTAGTATTTGTCCGTGAAGAAAGAGCACAGTTATCTGTGGTTTAATGTGCCTGGAATTATACTTGCATTTAAGCATGTAGCTCTCACTCAGGTCAGATGCCACATGCAAAATGTGCTCTAAAAATACAACGTTCAATGTAATATTTATTTATCTTCTTTTCTGTGAACAGCAACAGGAGCAGGACCCAACTAATCTATACATTTCCAACTTGCCTCTCTCTGTGGATGAGAAAGAGTTGGAGAACATGCTGCAGTCCTTCGGCCAGGTCGTCTCCACCCGGATCCTCCGAGACTACAGCGGTAACAGCCGAGGCGTGGGCTTTGCCAGGTCGGTCACAGAAGATTGACAAAAAAAGAGCAGTCGTTTGATTCTCTGTTGAGTTATCTGCAATTGAGTTGTAGAATACAAGTTCAGCTTTGATCCCAAACCTGTGATGATAAATAATGAACAAACTAAAAATGATCGTTCAATGAATATTATCTAGTGCTGCAATGGTGCTACTGTTCGAGAACAATAATTGGCAAACACAAATATAGTGGATTTTTGTTAAAGATAAAATGTTGTGAACATTTGCGACAACTTCTCTTCTTATGTGGTATGTTTCTGACATAATATAACACAAAAGTGACTGAAGGTTTCAAGACCATGTTCACACTTGCATCTTTGAGCTTGACAGTCAAACTTATTAGCAGTCATGTCCTGTTGCCTGTGCAGGATGTGCTTATGTATTTACACTGATGTCAGTAAGTTTGTAATAGCAAATGTAATGTAATGTTTGTGGTGACATTCTTTTTCTTTGACTTTTGCGATCCTCAAATTTTTTTTAATGCAATTGACAAACTTGCTATTGTTTTGAAGGGTAGCCAATTGAAGACAAGTTGAAATAATAAGCTCCTGTTCCCATTTATGATTATTATTTATTTGGTTTGCCGATCAGACCTGAATGTGAACTAGCATTAAAATGAGGAAGGACAATTATGCTCCACTTTTGTGTGACAGGGGTCAAGAGTTATCCCAGTTTGCATCACGCCTTACAATCTCACTTTGTGTTTAACTTTAGATTGTCTCTGTGTGATCTGGTGATGAATCATTGTTTTACCTTCTCCCCTGTCAGGATGGACACAACAGAGCAGTGCCATGCAGTCATCTCCCACTTTAATGGGAAGTTTATCAAGATAGCTTCTGGAACTCTGGGTAGGAGAGAATGTCACCTTTCTGTTCACTCTCCCTCTGATGAAAACTGTGGAGGCGCTGATGATTGATTGCTGAGTCTTAATATGTTGTTTTTTGTGCTTTGTTCCCAGCTCCCTCTCAGCCCTTGCTGTGTAAGTTTGCAGATAGTCAAAGGAAGAAACATTCTCACAGCGGATTTGTTCCCAATGGACATACGGGGGACCTGAGACTAGTATGTATCCACCTATCATCTTACAAGGGATGTAACCTTTGCTCTGTGTGATGAGAATTAATGAATTAAGTTTTTATTATTTTGTCATGCATACAACCATGCACAGTTCTAAAAAAACAAAATCCCTTCAAATCTTATGACCTGCATTATCTACAACAAAACTAATTACTTGCAAAACTTTAACAATGTAATACTGGGGAAAGTCAGTGTAAATATAAATTAAATAGTCCATCTTCCCTTCTTTTTAAGATTTTTAAGACCAAATGAAACACATCAAAATTATAACTATTCAAATTTTTGATAATCTGAGTATGTTTTGTTGAGCTATTAAAAAGAAAATGAACTCTCTTCAGTGATTGTACAGTATAAAAGAAAATTTATATTTTTATGTAGACCCATTATAACAATTATTTTTGATTGCCTATTTCTCCACCTCAGGGTGCAATGACTCTTACCTATGACCCCTCCTCAGCCGCTATGCAGAATGGGTAAATTACACTACAAGTCATGACACCATTTAACGTTTAACTAGTTATAATTCTTGAGCTTTATTTTGAAATACTGTCTTTTCCCTAGGTACTATCCTTCTCCGTATCCAATGAGCAACAGGATAATGACAATGCAGCCTGCGATGTCTCCCTACATGTCTCCAGTCTCCGCTTATCAGGTACTGCAAAAGTTCAATAAAATAAAAAAGTCCAATGGCCAGAACTGAATTTAAATCATCTCTCTCTCTCTCTCTCTCTCTCTCTCTCTCTCTCTCTCTCTCCCTCCCTCCCTCTTCCCCTATGTTGCGTTTCATTTCTGGGGTTGTTTAGATGCTGCTGGAAATTCCACCATAGATATCCCTAATTTTCGGCTATATGTCTGTCACCTTCCGCTTTCTTTGTGTTGGCAACTGATTTTAGTGACTTCGGCTAACTGCTCCTCAAATCTCTGCAGGGAAAATCCAGACAGCTAGCTAGACTATCTGTTGAATTTGAGTTTCTGGTTGCACGACTAAAAAAACCTTTGAACACATGTTCCACCAAAACAGGTTCTTTCCCGAGGCTATTTTACAGAGGCACCGTAACAATCGTTACGTATTGTAACTCCAGAATCTATGAGTATAGGCGTAGCCCTCTAAGGGCTATTGGGTTTATCCCTTCGCGCATGCACAGTTGTGAAGATTTTCTTTCCCACCCTTGCGTCCAGCACGGGCTTATTAATGTATATGTATAAACCATTATCTCAAATGTTGTCTTGCTGACCTACCAAGAGAAAAGTCTGGCTAGTCCACACATCATTCTGGGATAGGAGAAAAACGTGTTTTGGTTTAATGGCATTTATTTAAACCAATCACAATCGTCTTGGGCGGCGCTAAGCACTAAAAACAGTTCTATTTTGTAAAGGCTTTGCCTTCTAAGGGCTACGCTATTGGATTTATCCCTTCACGCATGCACAGTCGTGAGACTTTCTTTCCCACCCTTGCATCCAGCACGGGCTTCAACTATGTCCGCCGATACTGTATACAAACAGAGCGGACCCATTGCTCAACTCCAACATCAGCTTTTTCTTCAGGCTAATGTTCAAGGAGCAGGTGGCCCGAATCTTAGAGGGCTACGCCTATACTCATAGAATCTGGAGTTACAATACGTAACTATCGTTCTATTTTGTATAGGTTTTCGCCCTCTAAGGGCTACACTATTGGGTTAGGGCGAAGCTGATGTAGTCCATGCCACCTACATCTCAGGGCCCACAAGCAGAACCTGAAATAAATTCTCACAATGCACTTTGCAGGACTTGTATCAGATAGTTGTAATAGAAGTAGTGCACGATTAGTGGAAAACAGTGCATGATTGACACTTTTCATGATATGCTTGCTTTTCTCTCATCCCCCTGTAGCAGGGGGAGGGGGAAGACATTGCAGGTGAAACACATGCAACGGTGTGACATGATTATAGGCGTGCATATGACATGAGTTGACAATGTATGGGAAAACCCTGCTTCCCACATTGTACCTAAACAGTAGCGGTGAAGACAGCAGAACACACATTTTGACAATATATGGAAAAACCCTGCATCCCACCTTGCACCTAACAGGAGAGGTGAGGACAATAGAAACACACATGCAAAGGCGCCTTATACCATGATAATAGGCATGCATGAGATAGATAACTATGGGGCATCCGCTTCCCTCCCCGCACCGTACTGGGGGGTGAGGATTGTGAGCAGAGCACACATGCAACAGTGCGTTTATTGGTCATTGAGTGTTGACAGGGCCGAGTGGGTCAGGGAGGATTCAGACATATAACACAGATAGAATGGGCACGTGCAGTCCCTGCGTAATATGCTGTAGTGGAGGGGGCTCTTGCGCCCTAGATGGTGTTCACCACAGCGGGGGAAGCCCTAGCCACTGTAAGCGTTCCTGCTCAGCAACCAGCCCCACAGCCGCTGAGTTATCACCGGGGGGGTGAAATATCTCCATTATATCTGAATATATCTGTTCAGCTGTGATAGTGCATCCTTGAGCCACAGGAGTTGCCAGGGCGGGGCCGCCAGCGTCTGAATGAGTGTCGGGAAGCAGGATGCGCTCATGCTCTCTGGTGCCACCAGAATGATTGACAGATTCTCCTCCTGGATGCTCTCCAGGAGGCGAGGGATCAGAGGGACCAGGGGGAAAGCGAATAGGAGGGTTTTCTGCCAGGGGTGATGGGAGAAGGTGTCCACACCGAGGGGTGGATTGTCCTGTGCGCTCAAGGAAAACCACAGTGTGCACTGTGTGTTGTCTCGTGGGGCAAACAGATCCACCTCCGCTTCCACAAACCTGCTCCATAGCCTTTGAAAAATAGGGGGATTCAATCTCCACTCATTAGCTTGAGGCTGGGGGGCGCTTGCTATAATGATGGTTGTCATGACGACGGCGCTGCTGTGGAGGAGCCACCTTCCAAGAGCCAAGCCTTTGAAGCTGTTTGGTGAAGGTGGGCTGTGACTGTCTGTAAGCAAAGTCTAAATAGTTCCTTTAGTTCCCTTTACCCGCTAGCCTGGCAAACCAGAAAAGCGTCTGCCCACCGGTTAAGCTCTTTAGATGGTAGGCGGCCGCAAAACTTGCAGGAGGCGTTAGGGGTGAGCGCCAGGTTGGCGTGAGTGGCGCCCGAGGCAGGTCCCACAGCGGGGATGGAGGTCCGGCTGCAGGATGTAGCCGGTCCAGCAGGATGGGCAGATGCGAGCACCGCTGGAAGTCGAGACTGTCTTCATACTGCTAGCTTGAAGAAAAAATGGGAGCTCAGCAACGGGTTCGCTCTGTTTGTATACAGTATCGGCGGACGTAGTTGAAGCCCGTGCTGGATGCACGTGCTAATAATGCGCGTGCGTGAATGGGATAAACCCAAAAGCGTAGCCCTTAGAGGGCAAAGACTATAAGAAATAGAACTGCTTTTAGTGCTTAGCACCACCCAAGACAATTGTGATTGGTTTAAATAAATGCCATTAAACCAGAACACGTTTTTCTTCTATCCCAGAATGTTGTGTAGACTAGCCAGACCTTTCTCCTGGTAGGTCAGGGTTAAGGTACATTTGAGATTATGGTTTATACATACATATATGTAGGTTAGGGTGTAGTTTTGCTTGTGTGTTTGTTGTGTGTGCTATAGATGTAAAATTGGTGTTAAATGTGCCCAGACAAGATCTGTTGCTTGAAATATATTTGCACATGGGGGATGAATTTGATTGGTCTTAGTTTTGAATTCAAACCTCTACCAGATGTTCTTCAGATGAACCCACAACCTGTTTGGCTTCTCCAGGCCTGTCTGGTAGACATTCCTGCCATGTAGAGAGTTGCTAATGAATTCTAAGTAATAAGTTCAGACATTCTCATTGTGTAGCTAGTTTTTCCAAGACAAGACAAAGTCGATCGACCTGGCACCTTTAGGGCTCTGGTACAATACACACTTGCTGTATGAGATGTCCTGTAATTGAACAAGGAGTTTTTTGTACTAACCCACAACTAGTATTGATATCTAACAAAGGCTCACCTTTTCAATCAGATGGGGGAAGCACTTCCTCCTAAGTATTCGCTGCCAGGTGTCATTGTCATTGCCAGTGTGTACACTGGAGTCTCCAAGTAAAATGATGGATTAGCTTTCTCAAGGACTCAACTCACTCATAATTTTAGGCGCAAGCACCCAGACAAGAGTCAGACCTCACCCAGCAGTCATGTCCAAGCAACCTTCTCATCCACTGAGGGAAAGTGAGAGTTTTACCACATCTCAACTGTTATAATGGAGGAGTTTGGTTCCAGAGGCAATCATTTTATGCTCCAGCTCCTCCCCCTCATACAATTTGTGATGCCAACACAACTGTATTCACCCTTGTCCTGCCCTTTGCCCAATTGGCATTGCATCTGTCCTTTTTGCCTTGAGGGTTAAGGAAGTGGCTACAAAGACCTGTGGTTTGAAGGTGGGCAAGTGGTGGAGACCAGCAGTAATGGAAGCTGTATAGCTAAACGGGAGTATTTCAAGTATGTGTTTGCACAGGTGAAGGACTTAGACCAAAAAGGTTTCACCCTCTACAGCAACATATACAAAAACATAAAAAAAGTATGGAGATGTAGATTTATTTATTTGATTACGACAATTCACATTAAATAACATTTCTGTAAATACACCAGTGTTAGCTAATCTGCTAATTTTCAACTGTAGTCCTACCTAGCATGCATGTCTTTATGGTGGGAAGAAACCGGAGTATCCGGAAGAAACCCATGCAAACACGTGGAGAACATACAAACTCCACACAGAAAGTCCCGGAACGACCTGGATTCGAACCAAGAACCTTCTTAGAACTTTATTTAACTCCTAATCAGACAGCCATACCCTCAGGACAGGAGGCTGAACTGTAAGATTCATGAAGTTTGGATGCCATCTTAATTGCCAAGGTCATTGGGTAGTTTAATAGCTCATTGGCCAACAGAGAAGGAAACAGATTGTCTCCTAAAAATCTGAATGCTTTGGATATCATGGTTGATTAAAATTTCAGAGCGGAAATAGTGGCATTAAAGTGCATGGATGGACTGATGGATAGAGTATATGCTGTTGCAGTCCAAATGTATCATTTAGACTGATAACACCTTTTTATGTCTATTTAAAAACAATTGTTATTGCAATGGTAAAGTTAATTTGTAACATGAAAGTTTCATTCAAGACACATGAATAACTCTCTCTTTCTATCTGTCTCTCGTTCTGCCTCTCCCTTCCTGTTTTCCTGTCTGGCCCTCCATTAGGTACAGAGTCATTCTTGGGTGGCACACCAACCATATATCATGCAACACCCGGTAAGGGAACAACGGCATTTGCTTTTTTTCCCCCATACACTCGTAGACCACCTCCTTTTCTGTGTACAGGAAATGGGTGTGTAGTGCCACTACGGCTCTGAGCTCACAGTGTTACTTTAATCAGCCCGTTCTGCTGACACAATCAAACTTACAACGTCTCAAACTTCCACAAATGTAGGAGAAGAAGTTGAGCTGAGACAAGTTCTGGGAACTATCCACTGCGTATTTACATATTGTAAGTGTGTATACATGTATTAGTGTTTCATGAAAGAGATATGGAACAACTAAAAAGACATTCAGCCACCCCCCTCTTCCCCCTTCTCTGGATCCAGCAGGAAATGCCTGGAGCAGAGACAGTCTTGTGACTCTTCCAACAGATGGTTTCCAGTGGAACAAGTGTCTCTACTGATCTGCCCCCTCCCCCACGGTTTATTCCCTTAAGGCGTCATGTTTAAAGGAATATACCCCATCTGAAAACAGACTAACACTGGCATCATCACGCCTTTTACCTACTCTTTTGTCCTGTAATGTAACCCAAGGAGCACAACATTTTATATTTTATTTATTTTTCTCAAAGCCAGAAAATATATTTTTTCCAGCTAATCTTTCAAGTCTGTCATACATACATAGGGTTTAAACAGTAGTCATGCTATAGTTGTACTCAACACACACTGCCTTCCACTGTTATGTGCTATTTTATCTGGTGTTTTGTAAGAATTAGTTGATTTAGTCCGTAGAAATGTGATATGTGGTAAAAACCCAGCTGCCTTTTATTACAGGGTGCTGTGATGTCTCCCTCTGTGGATCCTTCCATGTCACTGCATCCTTCAGCCATGATTACTCAGCAGATGGGCCAGCTGTCACTGGGAAACAATGGAGCGGTGAGTGGAATTCTGGGATATCCTACATCACACACAGCATTGGTCAAATTAAGCCTGTGTAGTATAACTAAATAAAAGAAATGCTCACAAATATTAGGATAAAATGTTTGTATAAGAGTGATTATATTTTATTATATACATAGACTTATGAATATGCCTGAATAGAGGCTCACTAGAAAAATCTTTATTGGGGCATTTTGCACCCCTGGATTAGTGAGGTGAAATACTTTTTATGTATTTATTTTATTTTTCAAAACCGATTACAATGTAATGTTTATCACACTTAGCACAAATTGTTCCTGATATACAAAGATAGATAGTCTGTGGAATTACAACTAGTATAAAGCTTCATGTAATGCAGAATTTAACCAAAAGTCAAACATGTTATGTTCAGGCACATTTGCACTAGCTATAAGAACAGGCAGGTTTCCTGGTATCCCTGAAGATAAAATACTTTGTTTACTGCTATGCAATTAGGATGAGACTGAAGATGAGGTATTGTTCATTATATGACTATTTAAGGGACACATTTTCAAAAAATGTCCTTATTTCCTGATGGGTTCTTCTAAATCGATGATTGCAACAACAACAAAAAGTGTCACAATTGTGGCAGGTTTTATTTGTAGACAGAAGACAGGTTTTAAGTTTATAATGTTATGTCATACATAAGATGTTACGTTAATGTCTTACACATTTTCCCACTGCAACAGTTTTTTAAGTCCTATGGGTTGGGCACTATTATGTACATGGCACAGTAAAAATAGTAGAAAGTAGATAAAGACCTCTCAGGACTAAATGCTATATGCATGTCAACAGTTTTTTTTGTGAAATAGCGGCTCTCTGCCTTTCCTTAAATTTTCTATTTTACAGTAGTCAACTTAAAACACAGTTTTACTCAGTAACATGTAATTGTGGCCTAGAATTTGCTCTTATATCTCCTCTGAAACCTCTGTAGGCATTTGTTTTCTTTGCATGCCGTAAAAAAAAAATTCTTTTGTCATGTTTTCTCCTTTCTTTCATTTTTTATACGGTGAGTCGAGTAGCACAAGATGCGTGTAGAGCAAAACTTTCAGGTCTGACAAAATGCAATCCCGTTCAATAGTTTTTATTTAATTCTTTCTTATCTTACAGTATATTTCAGCCAACCCCGGTGTCCAGGGAGCTTACATGCCTCAGTATCCTCCCATGCAGGCAGCAGCTGTAAGTTTATTATATATTTGTCCAATTTAACTCTTCATTTAATGTGCTCACATTATGCTTTGGGCCTTTTTCCCTTTCTGTTATTATGTTATATATATTTCTGTGCACGTTATAGGTTTACAAAGGGAAAAAAGCCCAAAGTCCACCCCAAAGGGACTCACCATCTCCAACAGGAAACACTGTTCACAAACTGCTCCAAACAGCTCTATTGTAGTCCAGCCTTTACTTCAGTGACGAACGTGCATCACTGTAACACACGTTATAATGCATGAATAGAAGTGAGATGCCTCACTCTGTAGCTAAAACATAGAAGTTAACACACAGGATGAAAATAGGAGCTGCAACAATGATCAGTCCTCCCTTCTGAAGTGCTTTGAGTGTCTATGATAAAGCGCTGCATAATTGTAATGAATTATTTCTTACAACAAAAATATGGCGTTTTTTGAAAATTAAAGCATGTAAACCTATTCTGATATAACCTCTAAATACATTTATGAACCTGAAAATGAGCATAATATGAGCACTTTAAGACATTCAGCTTTATACCTGGTGTCCATTTAACTGTGATTATATCTTAAAACAATAATTGTATTAGAATATTACATCATAAAAGCCCATGCCACTCCAGTCATCTTCTACTCAAAGGGCCTTGAGTTGTTTTTGTGTGTTTAGTGTTGGTCCTTTAAAACTATCAATTATCTCAGTGCAAACACAGTAAAAATAGTTATTATCGCGCTCTAAATGAGAGATGCTGTTTTGCTTTTCAGGAAAACGGCACACACCAACAAGTGGACTCTTCCAACAACTCGTCTCCCTACAGTCAACTCAGCAAGTAATCACAGGTACACTTTAGTTTCTGAGCTGTGTGTGTGTGTGTATGTGTGTGTACATTTTCATGGTTTATAAAATAAAATGCTTTATAGATCAGTAATAAGTCATCAGTTATAAGCCATCAATTAGAATTTTGGGCTTGATAGGTTGTACAAAGATATAATTTATGAAACCTTTGTACAAGGTGCCTGTGTAGGTCAAAGTAAGATCCTAATGTTGCTGTTAAATATTAGTTCATAGTTTTTATATCAATACTTCTGCTTTCTGTGTCTGTTTAGTTTTAGGCTTGATTCCCGCTCTGTGAGCCAGAGGGCATGTGGGCAGGTTGCCAATGACATCCCAGGGGTAACAGTCAACGCCTTCTCTTACTGGACCAGATACAGATCAACTGTTTTGCACATCCCCGATGTTTGTGGTGGAAAATGAGGACAGTGTAAATGGACTCAAGCAGTTGGCTAATCACAGAAAAAAAAAGAAAAAAAAGATTTATTTTGATAAGAAACAACATGCTCTTTTTCCCTCTTTCTTCAAGGATTCTCAAACAAACACCAGAGAACCCCCACCCCTCCCCCAGTATGATGTGATATTAAAATGCATGAGATTGAGATAGCCCCGCCCCCCCCCCTCCAAGATTTCTTGATTTTATAGTTCCTTTAATTGTGATATACGAAAGAAAAACTTGCAAAACCTTGTTTGCACTGAAGTTTAAATTCTTGGGTGGCATATTGTAACGTTTCAGAATATGCTCATTTTGCTTTTCAAAGTCACCACAAAATAGCTTACAAAAATCAAATAATGTACAACTGCAATCGACAGCTGACACAGGTGGCCATTTCATTAGGTAATTAATGAATTTATTATTGGAAAAGGTGCCTTCCTTACTTCACATCAAACATTCTCCAACATTTCTTTCATCGAACTTGATCAGGTGTCATATTTCATATCTGATTAATCAAACGTGTGTGTGAAATCATAGAGATTTCCATTCAGTGTTTCGCTATCTAGTCTCCTGGTAGCAATAAAGACAATGAGAGTCCCACGGCAATACTGAGAGAAAAAAAAACGGCGACAGACTCAAAGCAAGGTAATTCCTTATTTTCCCTCTTTCCTTTTTTAAAAAATCTTAAAGACATGACCTGGAAAAAAAAGAGCCGTACTTTTATGAAATTACAAGTTTTACACCCAATGGACATCTTTTATGAGGTTTTTTTTTTTTCTTCTTGTGGTCAGTTTGACCAGTGATCTACCTCATTAGTTCTGCTGGAGTCTGCTGGTGTTATGGGGTTTGCAGGTAAAGCCCCCTTGTTCACCAGAATGGACGAAGCAGAACAAAAGCCATGCTCAGGAGCTGGCTAAATAGGACTTCTGCCCGTCTGTCTCCCACATGCAGCGTTTCTCTTCCTGATCTGTAAAGAAACATTGTGCTTTACTTCGTCTTTATTTGTCATTGCTTCTGTTCTGGTGATTCTTTTGCTCACTAAGATGAGCGTTGTTTGGGTGTGAGGCTCCATTGTAGAGATTCAGTGCAACTACTAGCTACTCCTTGAAATAGTTGGTTTACAATGTGCTTGAAACTAATGAATGCAGGCTACGTGCATTTGTTTTCTACATTCTTCTGCCTTTGCCATTTCAGACAAATCTTAGATGACTCACCACTTCCCCTTACCTTTTCTCTTTACTTTAATCTTGGATTACACTGCTCTCCAAAACTAACGCTAGGATTTGGCCAAATTTTGGTCATTTGGTTATATGTCGCTTATTTGTGTACATGCCAAACAATTTGGATCTCAAATCTTGCCTCATGCAAAATAAATGCAACAATCATGTTAAGTACTTTAAAAGCAGCAGTATTTTACAAGAATTTAATGGAAGTTGAGGTTGGCTTGTTCAGAATAAGATTTGTAAAAATATATGCGTTCAGGGCCAAAAATGAAGAATATGTGAGTTTTATTGTTTGCTTTGTTTTTTTTCTTCAAATTGATTATTTCTGATGTAAGAACTCTACACTACTTTGACACAAGAAAAATGGTTCAAGCTGTATGGTCGCGGTGCTTTTCCCCGATCAAAAGTACTGTAGTAGTAAACGCTCACCTTTGGAAAATACAAGCAGTAACCTGCTTTTACTGAGTGTGCTTTCCCATTCTGAACTTATGTTGCTGCAAAAAAAATGTAAAAATGAAAAAAAATCTTGTACATGTTATCTTCATTGCTTCCCGTGTCGCCTTCAACTAATTCTCAAGCAATCTTCTCCTTGCTCTCTCCTTTGAAAACATTGGAATAAAAACAGTGCTGAATAAAAGGCTCTTCTTTTTCTCAGATACAACTTGTGTCTTTTGCTATTGCTAGCTTGGAATGTTGTGTTTGGAAGTATAAAGGATAATTCTGGTGTTATTTTATATTTTTCTTAATCTTACGAGTAATGCATTAATCCATCTCTCAATACTTTCCAACATGTATGTGGGATCCATTTATTCATAATATAAACTGGTATAGAAGAAAAAGAACGCTAAATCATTTCCTAAAAATAGCTGGCCACTGTAGTTTTTAGGTAATGTAACTCAAACAGGAGTAGATATTGCAATTTGGGTGACTATATTTGGCTGTGGAATAGTAAACATAGTGCTCTATAGCAAGTATGTACATCAGCAGTGTATGTGGGATTGACTCAAAATAAAGTACAATGCCTATGCTTACTGTAATGAAGGACAAGTCACATAAAAAAAACAATATCACCAGCCGTATTCTCTAACATCAATCTAGTTAATTGTATAGCCTTATAGGCAAGTTTAAAGATTTAGAGACTTAAAGGAGCACTACAGCAATTAAGTACTGCACTTTCTTACACTGGGGGACCGGTAATCTGTATTTAGAGACAGATTAACAAAACTGAAGGTCAAAACCAGCAGCAGAGGCTGTGATATCCTTACCTTAAATCCTTTGTCTAAGTCAAGCTGCAGAAGTGTCCAATCCTACAATTTCCATTATGCAGCTCATCACAATTTTTTTTATCTTCACTTGCTAGTAAAAGCTTGCAACTTTCAAACTCTTCAACTCCAGTTTGTAACTCATGCTTTCCATTAAAATGTCTCCAACCCAAAGCCAAAAATATGGATCTCGCTCCAGAGCTAGAGAAAACATTCATTACTGTGCTCATAAAGAAAATTGATCTTCATATGTTGAATTTGTGAAGTGTCCATTTACGACTTTAATAGCAGAACATCAAATCAAGTCCATTATTTTCATTAATGGGCTGTACTAATTATTTGGCAGCAGAGGGTGCTGTGAACCAAAGTTGTCAAGTATATTTAAAACCAGCACTATTTTCAAGCTTGGATATCTTTTTGTATGTCTGATCCTATGTATGCATCTTATGATGGATCGGATGTGCAACAAGTGCAATGTGTGTGCTCATGCTAGAGCCCTTTCCTGCACTATTTCAGGCATACTGCCTTTGTAATTTTCCATTTAAGCTCAGACTTAACGCAGCTGATCCCAGAGACATAAAGGCACCATGCCTCCATCTCTTGCCAATCAAAGGGATCAAGATTAGCCATCACACCCACCCAACACCATCAATTCAACCCCAACTCCAGGAATATACATACAGATCCCATGTAGCACACACACATGTCAATCAAGTGCCTATTGTAAGGGCATCAACTCTTTGAACATAAAACACATGCCAAGTAGTGTCTCTCTCGCTTTCCTCTCATCCGCTCTCTGTCTCTCTTTTAATTCTCCACAGCTGAGGGGACACATGGCACTGATCCCTTGAGAAGGCCCAAGGTCAGACCCAGGGCATAGGCGTTAAGATGGGAGGCCTGTTTCAGTATCCAGTATCATTCATTTAGTGTCATACACCACGTCAGCAATTCAACACATGGGATGTTTCCTAAAGATGCAGACTGTTACTGCTTGTTACTCTCAATAATGTAATTTCCAAATTAAAAAGAAAATAACCAATAGGGTGGTCAAATAGACAGTATGCTGAAGCTTACACTAATTGAAGGCTGATGCTGCAGATGGTTTCATTTCCCGATTGATTGGTCAATCAAATGGGTGGCCTAAATAAATACCAGTTTGTATTATATTCATGTTAATTTATCTTTTATTACATTTCAGAAGGAAATATTGTACTTTTTAGATCATATCTATATAACATCTTTAGTTACTTTTTACAGATTTTTGCCCACAAAACATTTAAAGAGCTCATGAATACAATGCTTTGTTATAAATCAAACTATCCAACAATATGAGGATGTACTGTGTTTCCTTTTAAATATTTTAATAATAGAATCAAACTATCTTTGTGGTTAGGACTGTTAGTTGGACAAAATAAGCATTGGGTAATTGTGACAGCATTTCTTACTATTTTCTATATCGTTACTATATTCTGTATTATATACAGTATTTTTTCAGTGTGGTATTAATGCTTTTACTTTAATCTGATCTGAACACTTCCGTCATCACGGTTAAATACAGCTTCTGACCTGAACAGTACATGAGCTTGGTCTGATGAGGAACCACTATAGATTAAAATGTAGTCTGTAGCATGAGCCTTGTGATGAAACACTTCCTTTTTACGTCTGAACAATAAGGCTATCACCGCAAGAGCCAACTTCATACACCACACCACTTCAACAAACTGTACATACTGTATATACAGTACAGTCAATAAACAAGCTACTAGTGTATGCTGCTTTTTATCTTTTCAATCTGTATGTTTATCTTCTTAAAGTACATTCTGTATCACGGTCTAGTAAAAAAACATGCAAATGCAAATGTGGATATTTTCACATTTCTTTAGGTAAATTGTACCCTGGAAATCCAGAGTTCTTGCAAGAGCACAATTTGAATTTGCTCAACGAGTTACTCTGGCATCGAGTAATGCGGCTCATTACTATACCCGTGTAGCCAAGCTGCACCAATCACATCGGTGTATCTGATATAGGCGGGCCAGATGACAGTCTAATCTACCAGTTAGCTCCGCTGGTAGCGTATGGGGCTCTGGATACGTCACCCTGTGTATTGTTGTCATGGTCGTAGTGTTATCCAATTGTGTGCGGTGAGATTTTTAAATGCACAAATGATGCCTCCCCTCAAGATGGCTGACTTTCATTACTTGATGACAGACCCTTAATCCTTTCAGATTTGGGTCTGGATTTACAGGCTAGGTAAACTGAAGGATTAAATGTTCTTTTATCGGTTGAGAAAATCACTCTACTTCTTAAACTATATAAAAAGAAACATTGTATAATCTGAAAATTGTTTTGTCACAAAGCTAGTTTTCCTTTTTGGCTCTAAGTCTACACATAGTTTAAGGACAGCGATATTTGTCTGTACATTTTTGCACTGTTGCGCATCTGTCCATCCAGGAAGAAGAATGACTCCTCTGTTGCTGTTCCTGGGGTTTCTTGATTGTTTGTTTTTCATTTAAGTGTTTCTTTTGAGGAGTTATTTTAGGGATGGCAATATCAGTCACTCCACCACTTTGGTCCAGACTGAAAAATCTAAAGAATTAAGCTACTGGAAATGCCATGACATTTTGTTTAGACATTAATGTTCCTTAGAGGATTAATCCTAATGACTATAGTTATTCTTTGCCTTTTCTCTGTAGTGACACAATGAGGTTGACTTTGTAGTTATTGATTGAACTATCTCTACAACAATTTGGTGGGTTGCTGTGAAATTTGGTGCATGCATTCATGGTCCTCGGAGGCTGAATTGTAAATATGTTGATCTCCTGACTTTTCATCCAGCACTATCATCTTGTAAGAATTTCCTTTTGTCCTTTACTTTGGGTTATCCCCTAATTCCTACAAAAGCAATGACATTACCATCGGCTGTTAATTTGCAAATACCAACACAGTGAACATTGTACACGTTATGAACATTAGCATGTTAGCATTATCATGGTGAGCAAGCTTGCTAATGTTAACATTTAGCTCAAGCACAGCCTCACACTTTAACCTAAACAAACAGTCTGAAGATAGTTTGTGTTGCATGCTGTACAACTAGTTAAGCCCACTGAGTCAAAACATTATGATTTTGGGGCTTCAATTGTTTTATACTGTAGGCCTATGCTCTATTTCTTTGTTCCACTCACAAATGAATGTATGTGAACACCTGCATTCCAGCCATACTTCTGTAAGAAGGAGGCTGTATTACAGCACTGGCAATCCTTTTCTCGGCTTCCTCCTCCTCCTCCTCACTGCAGGAAGTAATTGAACAAACGTCCACACACACACACATACACGCGCACACACACACACACACACACACACACACACACAATCTAAACTAGAAATCCTAAGACAGGAGTGTTTCACTACAGTTCACACCAGTTTTAGCCTCTAGAGCGCAACACTATCACATCAGTCAGGTCGTCTCTTAATAAAGAAGCTGGGTCCTGTGGAGGTCTCACAGCCAGCAGTTGTTACTGTCACTCATCATCATCCCAGCCTCCCCCTGCACACACACACACACACACACACACACAGGCAAGTTGGATCTTGTGCAAACAGCCACACATGACCCCAATAGTATGCATGCACACCCACTCACCCTCTTCCAGAAGCACACACACACAAAAGCACACATGAGCCAAGGAGCATGGGCAGCAGGGTCACCCTAGCGCCATGCTTCATAAAGGGCGCCGTTACAAAAGGTTTTCTGTTACTCTGAAGACTGCTGGGATACAATAGAACTGAATGTAGTGGCCTGACAGCCCTCCATTTCCCTCAAATTTTCACTTGATGACAAGGAAGGCAGACTGAGACAAGACAGCATGATATCAGAGGACACCCCTAAAGGTGAGTTGGCTCATTGCAGGGTTATATGTATCTCCATTTCTATACATAGTAAATGTGTAGTGCTTAGAGAGAAGTATGTGGGAGAGTAATTTATGGATTGCTGAATTTTTGATGAGACTGACGCTCTTTAAAAATCATGTCATGATGTGCTTCAAACGTTACTGTTTCAATTAAGATTAAAGTCAAGTTCAAATGTGAGTAACTGTATGGTGCAACTGTGACACCTTATTACACCGTAAGCATCTATAATCCACTTGATCATATTATACAGGACATCAAATCGGCTAAAGAAATCAGAAATTACAAAAGAATGGTGTTTGATTGCATCATGCTGACATATTTTCTAAGAAATTCAGAAAATAATGACAAGAAGAGGAGAGGAGAGGAGAGGAGAGGTACAAATGAGAGGGCAATTTCACAGACCAACACTTGAAGGCTACTGGGTAAGGTGGATCAAAGTACAGAGAGCTGAGGAGAGAGAGGTGCCATTGAAAGAAGATGGAGGAGAAAAGCAGGCTGAGAGGGATTAGTATAAAAGGGGTGGAGGTGGGGTTTGGTTTGGGGTGACAGATGGGACTCACCCAGATTCAGAGGGGTGTGGTGCTGAATTATGAGATTCCTCTAAGTTAGGACAAGCAGCAATATTTGCACTGCAGCTGTCAATGATTCAACACCTACACAGCTCCACCCTCCTCCCCCTTGCATTATACGCAACACAAGCACACATTCACGCTCATATTTCATATCTTGTGATAGGCCTGCATGCTCGGTTTTGCCTCGAGTCAATCATCAAGTTGAGACCATTCTTGTGAGACAATGATTCACAATCTTGTGTCGTTAAAGATTAACATATCTTCTGTTATGATGTCTGGGTAATAGGGGTATACAGCCTATATGTGATTATGACATGGTCTGTCTGTATTTTATTATTCCTCTTTGGCCAGAGTTCAATGACTAAGCTATGAGTGACACTAAATTCAAGCCTATTACATTGTTGCAGAAATGTAATGAGGGTGTAGTCAAAATCTTAATGTAATGCGGGCACCATAACAATCATGTGAAGCAAGTAAGTTAACTGTATCTATCTATCTATCTATCTATCTATCTATCTATCTATCTATCTATCTATCTATCTATCTATCTGAAATAGGCATGTAAAAGTACCAATACAATAATGTAAAAATGCTATGTCCTACATTCAAACTTCTGCTAAAGTACTTATGTTAAAAATAAAGTATTAACAGCTAAATGTACTTAAAGTAATACACGTAGAAATGCCAGAAATATATAAAGCAACTGAAAGAGTATCAGTCTACAAATATCTTGGTTTCTTCTTAGAATTAAGTTGGTCCTTAAAGCAGCATATAGAGTGTCTGACAAAAAAACTTAGAGTAAAGTTGGGTTTCTATTATAGAAATAAAGTCTTCCTTTTGGTGCGAGAAAAACACATGTACAAGCAACATTTCTGTCAATGCTGGATTATGGTGATATTTTATACATGCATGCAAATCAATCTTCTCTGAAAATGCTGGATTCAGTATACCCTACAGCACTAAGATTTTTAACTTATTCTAGTTTCCGTACTTGTCACTATAGCTGGTATGGGAGTGTTGGTTGGCCTTCTCTGCACAACCACAGGTTGTAACATTGGTACATTTATCCTTTTAAGGTCATACTGTGTAAACAGCCTCCTTACTTATGTTCTCTCCTGACTCCTAAAGTCACTACCAGGAAATGTAATCTTCGAAATCATATATGACATTCTCCGATCGCAAACTGTCTTTGGTGAATGTGCCTTTAAAATTTTTTGCACCATCATCTTGGTATAAATTCAGAATCATCTTAAATGTGACTACTTACCAACAACAACACCGTTTAAAATTAGGATAAAGGACTATTAAAGTACAAAATGCACACGTTCTGTTACTGAGCGCTGCTGGTGATTATGTTGAGATGACGGTAAATTGCCAACTATCTTTTTCTGTTTTAGGTTGTCCATTTTTTTTACTGTATATTTTAAACATGGAACTATTATACTGCTGTCTTGGCCAGGACTCCCTTGAAAAAGAGATTCTGAATCTCAATGGGATTATCTCCTGGTAAAATAAAGGTTAATAAAAATAATAAAACTTGGCAAGAGCTAGTTTTAACAACTTTATATAGGCTACAGTTTGGAAGTTTAAGCGAGTGGTTCTCAACCTATAAGGATCGGGCCCCTCTAAGAAGTCACAAGATAAAGCTGCTTTTTTTGTAAAATATTGTAAAATCTCTTTGGGCCTCAAATTTAAATTCTGCTAAGAACTTCTAGACATCTGAAAAGTGACAAGAGGCCCACAATGCACACTGCTTTTAATTTTTGCATTGCATTTTATACTCTTAGCAATATTTATCTGAGTAAAAGTTGAAGGGCATACATTAGATGTAGGCTTCCTTGAGTAAATTTAGCCCACTTACTTTCCACCACTGCACTCGTACAACACCTTATAACTACACTCAGAAGGCCAATTAATACCTATTTTATTATATTTTTTACTCTACTTGTTCTGGTGCTGAACTTTTCCCTTATTATATTTTGTCTTGCATTATTTATCAGTTCTAAATATGACTACATGTTGAAGGAACAACCCTGATTCATCAAGTGATTGGAACCAAACAGTGGTGTAGTCTACATGATACGCAGGTATACGCAGAATACCCACTAAGAAAGCTCCAGGACTTCCATATATCCACTTAAGAATGCCCAATGACACGCAACAACATACTTTCCATTATATTTTTGATATATTTGGAATTGTCATCTGTGTTTTTCTTCTTCACATAGGCTAGCCTATATAAAGGTATTTCCACTGTCAAATGGGGCATAAAAGTGTATCCCGAATACAGGAAATTAAGTAGTTAATGCTCAAAACTTCCCAGGGGGAGGACACCCAGACCCCCCACTGTGATATGCCTCCCAACCCCCCCACCCCCCCCCACAAAAAAAAATGCATATATATTGGTCAGAATACCCACTACAATACATTAGACTACCCCACTGGAAACAAATCAGTTAGCGGCCAGCATGTCAGCAGCTTATGGCTTTGATTTCTCCTCGCGCCCGCCTCGCTTACTCACCTGGACGGAAGTGAACATAAAAGGCAGCGCAGGTAAAGGCAGCCTCCTCCTCCTCTAACCAGGTAGTGCGGGACGGCGGCGCTGCCATCTGTAGTTTACTTTCGACTGAGGAGAGGAGCCATGACGCTGGATATGTTTCACTTGTGTAAATATGAGACAACTTGAAATATTCTTCTTCTGTTTCCTCATTACCAGTAACCTCACGGACTAATGGGGCTTATACTGCTGAGCCTGATTCTTCGGTACTGGATCAACACCGTGGAAGGTGAGCGGGACTGTTGCTCAGCTTAAAAAAAAAATCAATGGCAACACGTTTATATTGCGCACAAAGAGTAACAGTTGCTCAAGAGCAAAACCATAAATGCTGTGTTGGTATTTATGACTGGTGTTTTATAGTGAAAGTCCCTTCGTATGTAAGCAAAATGTATATATAAAACTGTACTTCACCATATAGTTATATATGTTAATTAATGTATTAAATCTTAAATTAAACCATTTTTAAATTTTTATTAGGTCCATATACTTAAGATATTTTTCCTTGTAGAGACTTTTAAGTGTTGGAGGAAACTCTGGTTGGTGTTGACATGCTCAATCTATCTAACTGTGCCCTGTGGTGATGTGTGCTGTAGGGTCATGTTCAGCTGGCAGCGCTGCGACCTGCAATGAGTGTCTGCAGCTCAGTTCCCACTGTGCCTGGTGCACACAGGAGGTAAGCAGCCAGGGTTGCATGTATGAAAACACAACATATAAGCAGATGGCCATAACGCATTAAAAAAGAAGGTATTCTGGGCACAGGTGAGAAAAGTGGCATTGCTTGTTTTTTTTGTTCATTATAATAAAACTTATATTTCATGGCCAACAATGAAACTATCTCAATCTGAATTTTCCTTCACCTCCCAGAATTTTACAGACTGGTTTTCAGTCAGCGAAAGGTGTGACACATTGGATAGCTTACTAGAAAATGGATGTGCCAGGGACCAGCTTGAGTTCCCTGTCTCCAAAGGCCAAATCCTGCAGGATCGCCCACTTGGAAAGAAGACAGGCAACGTTAACAGCACTCAGATCTCCCCACAGAAAATGGCACTCAAACTGCGTCCTGGTACGCCAACCTCTGATTTGATGTTGTGGTTTGATGAAATAGTTCCTTGTTTTCCAACTAGAAATAAGGTGTTGTTATTTGCACAGGCAGCCAGGTGACTTTCCAGGTCAAGATTCAACACACGGAGGACTATCCTGTGGACATATACTACCTGATGGACCTGTCAGCATCCATGATCGACGATCTGGAGATGATCAAAGACTTGGGCTCCACTTTGTCTAAAGAGATGGCCAATCTCACCAGTAAATTTCGAATGGGCTTTGGCTCTTTTGTGGAGAAACCCGTCTTGCCATTCATCGAAATCACAGAAGAAGAGCTGGCCAACCCCTGCGGGTAAACAATAAATATTAAAACATGACCTTTAACAGCATCCTCCCTTCTGGTGTTTACAATTTCAGCAAGATGACATTCAACCGCATCCTCTTTTCTGATGTTTGACATTTCAGCAATGCCGTTTGGTAACTGAGAGAATCTAATTTTCCAACGTTTTGGTTTGACTTCTGCTGTGTTGCAGCAGTGTCGGCTCAACCTGCCTACCAACGTTTGGCTACAAACACGTCTTGTCCTTGACTAGCAGCACCGAAAGGTTCAACAACATAATCGCAAGGCAGCATGTATCTGCAAATATTGACGTGCCAGAGTGTGGCTTTGACGCCGTCATGCAGGCAGCTGTTTGTGGGGTGAGATTTTGATTTTCAAACATCTATAAGAGCATGTATGAGCTTTAAAATCTAAATTAAGTAAGGTTTATGAAGTGATTTGATTACAATGTAAATTGTAAAATGTATTACTCGGATATTACTCAAGTGTTTAGTTTCATTTATTTTCATTGGATTTCTGGGTGATTCTATGTGGATTATAGGATAAGCAAAAATAAGCCATGGCTTCAGCCTATTTTTTTCTTTGGGTTAGCTACAGTGTATGTTACCAAATGTAACCAAAATAAAATTATTCATCATCTTCATCATATTTAGATTGTTAGTTTGTGATCTTTCAACTTCATTATTTGATTAGTCACATGATGATATAAAAAGGAGAGTGAGCAACATAAGGTGTCTCCTGATAGGACAAGATAGGCTGGAGGAATGATTCAATGCGCTTGCTGGTGTTTGTCAGTGATGCTGACTCACACTTTGGGATGGACAGTAAGATGGCCGGCATCGTGATTCCCAACGATGGGCAGTGTCACCTGGATGCCAACAACGAATACTCCATGTCAACAGTGCAGGTGATTCCACAGAGGTTCTTCGTAGAAAGACTTGTCTATCTTCTGCATTATGCTGTAATAGCTGTGATTCGTTTCTAAATATCAACCCACTCTGTGACCTCAGTTCCATAACTGTTATTACATAAGTCATCTATGATGCATCATCACAGCCTTAAAGCACATTCACGCTTGACATTTCCCATTTTTTACAGGAGTATCCAACTCTTGGTCAGTTGATTGATAAGGTGGTGGAGAACAATATCTTACTGATATTTGCTGTGACAGAAGGACAGAAGGTCAACTATAAGGTAACCACTTTTTCTTTTTAAATGTATTAATTTCTTTCCAGCAGAATATGTCTGAACTGTAGAACTGGAAAATGAGTTGGAAAAGTGTTTGTGTGAGCACAATGTTTACTGAGGTTAGCATATTTATTCATATGCATTCATTGAACCTGTTCAAACGGGCCCTCTTTTCTTCTGTACTCTGCTTTCGGGATCTTGAACCAAGTCTGCCCACATTTTCAAAGATTGACTTTGTTTATCTGGGGTTTTTTTCTCATAGAACTATGCAAATCTAATACCTGGCGCCACAGTTGGAGTCCTGGCGACAGATTCGCGGAACATCCTGGAACTGATTGTAACAGCCTACAAAGTAAGTAAAGTGTGTGTGTGTGTGTGTGTGTGTGTGTGTGTGTGTGTGTGTGTGTGTGTGTGTGTAAGGAAATAAGACAGAAAACACCTGCCATTATAAAAGCAGTAAAACTGTGTTCAGTTTAATTAAATCTAGTTATTTGACATCAAATGTTTTGGACTTTAGTCTGAGTTTGATCTAAAACATGAACATAAAGCATTTATGATTTAACACTCCGTACATCTTAAAGCCAATAGACAGTATCTCGACCTTCTCCAATCCTTTTCATTATCTCGCTTTTCCTCTTTCATTCTTTCTTCTGTTACCTTTTCCCCTTCACCAACTGGTGTCTTGCATCAGCGTGTTTGAAAGCAAGTCTCGGCCTGTCCCAGCTGTTTGATCTCCTTATTCCTGACTCTGACTTGCTCTTTCTTCCCCACTCTCTCTCTCTCTCTCTCTCTCTCTCTCTCTCTCTCTCTTCTTTCTATCTCTGGCTACCTCTTGCACTCCTTCTGTAAATCCCCCCTGGCGGCAGTGACTGGTGGAAAATCCTCTAATTAATTCATCAATTATGTCTTTTACACCCCATTTTAGTCATTGCCACATTAAACCCACTGAAGAGAGGAGTCAATATTGCACTGATTGTAGATAGCTACGGCTCTTAAAGGAAATAAAAAACAAACAGACAGATATTTGGTGATAATAGACATTTGATTAGTATTTATACTTACCTGTGATTTTGGATTAATGTTTGTTGATTAGCGGATAGATATTTCAGCCACCCCACTTTAAATACGCTTCAACATATTTACTGAATAACAGTTACATCTTTTGAATCTGTTATGCCCACTTCACTTTAATCTGTCTTCGATTGTGTGTATTCCATAAACATCCCCATGTTTCCCCCTCCTTAGCAACACTGAAGGCACAGTACAATTACAGGGCTACAGGAAACAGACATTTAACTCTCTGTTAGCACCCAGACAGTCCGTCACAGAGTTCATTAGTTAGTCAAACACAGCCTTTCTTCCAGTTGAGACGATCTGTCGCCCTTTCCTTAGGTGCTTTTAATCGCCCAGCACACCTGGCATGATGACTCACCCACAAAGAGAGTGCTAGTTAGGACAGTTGAAACTGTTTCAGCACGCTATAGGTCAGCGCAGTGGGAAAGTGTGATTCCACTTAAAGCCCTGAAAATCCCACTCTGAGAGTCTGACCGTCTCACCTGTGAGAGATGTGATGGTGACCTTTGCTATTTTTTCAGTGCCAGATCTGTGCTGCCAGTTGCATTTCCGCACAAAGTGCTGACATATATTTGTGCTGTTTTCCAGGAACTGCGTTCAGAGATTGAACTGGAGGTCCTGGGAGACACAGAAGAGCTCCAGATGTCCTTTACAACCATTTGCCCAAATGGGACCGTTATCATTGATGAAAAACGCTGCTCCAACATCAAACCTGGAGAGACGGTCAGTTATTTTGCTTTAAACTTCTCTTATGGGCGCCCGGATGGCTCGGTTGGTGGAGCGGGCGTCCAAGTGCGGGGGTTTGTGCCTCGATGCAGCACGCCAGGGTTCGATCACTAGCCACGTCCTTTTGCTGCATGTCATTCCCCCCTCTCTCTCCTCTTGTCTTCAGTTTTCCTGTCAAAATAAAGCTAGAAAATGCCAAAAGATATCATCTTTAAACTGCTCTTTCTCTATATTTGCATAACACCTTTTTATACAGCCTAGTGCAGTTCAAAGTGCTTAACATGTGACTGACAAACTGATAGGAGTGTTAAGAATATAAAAGGATAGTAAATAGTAAAATAATTGGACATGCCAAAAATAAAAAATAATCATAGAGAGATAAGATGTATTCTTACTCTCAGGCCACCTGGTGATATGAAATGTAAATACAAATGAAAGTGAAATTGAATAAATGTAAATGAAGTGATTTCATTTTTCTATTGCCAACAAAACCAACAATGTGTTAGTTAGTATCTCAATAGTTTCTGACTTTCCTAGCCTATCTTTGTCAGACATACAAAGTGTATGTTTTTTTTAAATAGAGTAAATAATTTCCCGAATTGGGGAATAGAAATGTGTTACTCTAGTGAGTATTTATGGTAGCAAGATGATATGTGGGATGTGGGATTGATCCCAAATGAATGAATACAGTGGCCATGTTCTTCATTTATGTGTTTTAATAGCTTTTGGACAGCAAAGGAGCTCTACAGAGGAATAAGCTTTATCAAGCTTTGATAACACAGTCAATACTATTAAGGATCAATTCATTCTCTTCATGGGGCTTCTTATTTGTTCCTCAGGTAGTGTTCAACGTGTCTGTGGAGCTTCCAGGATGTCTGTCCGGAGTTCGCCACTTCTCCCTCAAACCGGTGGGTTTACAGGACAGTCTGGAGGTGCAACTGGAGTCTCTTTGCTCGTGCGACTGCCGGCAGCCTCCTGAAGCAAACAGCAGCCAGTGCATTGAGGGCCAGGGGGCTTTCCAGTGCGGCGTATGTGTGTGTCAGCCAGGGTTCCTGGGATCGGAGTGTGAATGCAATGAGGAAAGTGCTTTGTTGAGCAACTGCCTCTCACACAATGAGTCTGATATATGCAGTGGTCAGGGGCAGTGCTACTGCGGACAGTGTGTGTGTCATGCATCCAGCTTTGGACGCATCTACGGACGTTACTGCGAGTGTGACAATTACTCCTGTGTTCGTTTCCGTGGGGAGCTCTGTGGAGGTGAGTAATTACACGTGATGAATGTTACAAATGATTCACATGTTTTTGAGTTGAGCAAGTTGAGCAAGCTTTATGGATTTTGTGTTTGTAGGCCATGGGGTGTGTGACTGTGGGGAGTGTCACTGTGAAAGCGGCTGGACAGGGGAGTATTGTAACTGCAGCACCAGCACTGAGGCGTGCATGTCAGAGGATGGTGCTTTCTGCAGTGGTCGGGGGGAGATGTGAGTGTGGCCACTGTGTCTGCTCTGTACCCGGAGCATCTGGGGACAAGTGTGAGAAGTGCCCAACATGTGGAGACGCCTGTAGCTCTGCAAGGTGAGAACCCATTCATGCAATCAGCTCTTAGAGGTGAATAAGGATGTAATGTTAAAAGCTTTGGTCTGTGTTACCTCTGTAATTGTTGTTTCTTTACCTGAAAGATATAAGATGTTGTATCCTTGTGCCACATGATCTGTCTGTTCTTTTGAATACAGACATATCAGGTTCTAGTCCCCTTGTTCACATGTGTCTACACCTTCCATGCGATATCAAAAGACAGCTAATGTCCCCAACACAGCATTAAGAGATTTCCTTGCCTCATTGTAAAACAGCTGTCAGGGCTAGTGCCATTTGATACCATTGTTATAGAGGAGGTGGGTGATGGAGAGTGAGTGAAGCCTTGGGAAAACTGTGATAAGTGACCAACACTGTGATTTCTTTGTACTCACTGTGTCAGAGATTGAAGCCTCATTAAACCTTAGCTTCTGGAGAGGTACTGCATTATCTCTAAGGAAAACCAGAGTTTTTTTCTTTTCTTGTTTTAACACCAGGACCTGTGTAGAGTGCCATCTGCTAGATAAGGACGATGTCAAGTTATGTGATCAAAAGTGCAGCACCCCCAAAATCTCCATCAACACAACAGCAGGTAAAGCACATTGTAATCTACCTGTTCGGTATCTGAGACGGAGCAGGAACAGAAATTATTGAATATAGTACAGTTTGTGCTTTTTCTGCACTTATCTTGTTGTTGGCTGGATAATATGGTTCAAATCATAATTGAGACTTTTTATATATATATATATATATATATATATATATATATATATATATATATATATATATATAATCAACGCATGCAAAATCAGAGATTAAATCAATTGTTTGACACTTATGTATTTCATGAAGAACAAAGGCATTGCATCTGCCAAACAAAACTTCATTCACTCTAGAATTGTATCAATTTGGAATTGGATCATCAATCATCAAGTTGGAAAACAAATGTTGATTCTGATTACATAATAAGAGCAAATCATCCAGATAGGATTTTTATAATGAAATTTGATAAACTATCATATTGAATTGTCGCACAGCTCTTATCAAGTATGTGTTGAAATTGTCAACTTTATAAGTTATGTAGGCCTGGTTAATTTATTGGAGAAGGAAGCAGGTGTTTAACTTAAACTATGTGCATGCACATAATATTACTTATCTATTTTCCAAAGCCTGCCATATGTTTTTTTAGAATTGTTTTTATACCTTACCAAGCAGCCACATATTACAGCTCATCTAAGTCAAGTGTGAAAATCACCTGGCTGATACTTGCTTCAGATAGTCCATGTTTAACAGGGGATTTTTTGTTCCCTTCATGTAACATTACCATCTCATGGACGTGGATTGTTTTTTTTTTTTTTTTTCTTGTGCCTTAAAGAGCTAGTGGGAACCTTTTAAAATCTTAAAACTTAAGAAATGGCTACCACAAAGAAACTGAGTGTCCATTAAAAAGAATGTCCCTGTTTGCATATTGCTTGTCATCCAGGTTTGTTGATAACATACAGTAGCTGAGGACTGCATGGCTTTTTGGCAGCCAAACTTGAATGTGATGGTTTCTTGGAAGAGATTAACAAGGAGGAATTTTCAAAACAGTCCTTGACAAAGATACAACACGGAAGGCAAACACGGTCACTAAATATTCTCTCTGAAGGATCTCTAGCATGTTTCAACTCTGTGCAAATTGATATTCATATTGCATTGGCATGGAATTAAACCAGTGTTTACTTAGAAGGAAATAACTTATGATATGATTTTATTTAGCTAAAACATGCAAAGTAAGGTAAGCCTCTTTGAGTTAAAATAAAGATTTATTGTAAAGATTATTGTATAATTACAATATCAGGTTTTATCCAGCAACTAAGTCTTTCCCTAAAGTGAACCTCTATTCCTACAGAATCAAAGAAGAGTATTTTTTACAGGAGGTGCACCAACATTAACATTATAAAAATGTACAATAAGTCCTTTTACATAGGCCTTTTAGCACAATCACTTACCTGTAGTGTAAATGTTTGTTGTCGCTGGAGTTTGTTCTCTCAGCTCAGTGTTTTTGATAGGGGTATCAACATAGAGCCATGATAAATTTCCCCATGGGTCAGAGATTAGGAGGAATTCTGACCTGCATCGACTCGGGTGTCTCTCTGAAGCCTGTACCCACTCTCTCTAGCACCAACCACGTTCATTCAGCCAGCACCAGACAATGGGGAACATATTATTTACCTTGTCGTACAGGCAGCGCTATTGTAGTGCCTGTGAATAGCCAAACAACCTTGTCTTCCTTTAAAGAAGAGATTATTTTATACCCGCTATACTTGTGCAAGCTGAGAGGTATATCTGATGATCACAGAGTATTTTCAGGCTTTAGATGTGAAATACAACAGTGTGGTCCACACGCACACACACCAGATTTTAGTCTTTGATATGGAACTCACACTGACAGCACAACAGAGGCGAGTATATCCTTTTACATTCTCAGCACAATGTTGAAAGGGAAGATGATATACGATGGATTCATGCCTTCCTTATGGATATGTATGTTCACATTTCCTCTTAGATTATGACAAGAGCCCTTCTATCCAATGCACGCTGATGACGGAGAATGAGTGCCGGATCTCATTTAATGTGGTAGAAAGTGAGACGCGGACCATTGTCTATGATCTCCAGATGTACGGTAAGTTTTACAATGACGTAGAAAACAGATGAAACAAAAGGGGGAGTTCTGGTGGTGAGTCTTTTGTCATCCTCTGTCCTGTCGCAGGTTGCCCGGAGCCTCCCAACATCCCCATGATTATTCTGGGGGTCTCTCTTTCCATCGTGTGTATCGGCCTGATTCTGCTGGCTGTGTGGAAGGTGCTGGTGTCAGTCCATGACCGCAAAGAGGTTGCCAAGTTTGAGGCTGAGAGGGCAAAGGCAAAATGGCAGACGGTAAGATTCGGCTAGTAACATTCTATAGTATTCTTATTGTCAACAAATCCCATGAAAACACTGAAACACACGTTGAATTGATCCAACTAACAGGTATCGTGTGTGATGAGCCAAAGTCTGATATATTCTGGGCCATGAACCTCTGTTGTTGTCCAAAGACAAACGGATTACTATCAATTTGATAGTAAATCTGCAAGATGTAAACCAGAAGTAAAATGTAACAATGGCATTAGCTAGTAAGCTTTGGGCTACAACCTGTTTTATTTAGCCTTTAATTATTAACATTGGCATCATTCGAAGTTTGCTATTACAGTAGTATTATGGTTTTGGCAGTTCCCGTTTGTAATATACACATGATGTACAGACAACTATCACTTTGTTGATTCTCAGGCAAGTTCTGATGAGTATTGTGTTACTAAAATGTCTAAGCGGAAATAAGTATATTTGTTTGACATTGGAAATAATAATATCTACGGAAAGTGTAATTCACACCAAATTTAAAAAAGATGGGTATCTTGTCTGTGTTTAGATTTGACTGAGTTATGACTCAGATAAGAAGTATGGATTTTGATGCCAATTGCAACAATCAGACCTAGTGTTTTAAATTTAAGCCCTAAACTGAAATGCCTTTTACCTCATCTGCAGCAAAACCTGGCCCCCAACATAAGCACTATTTATTTCTCTTTTACTAACATTTGCTTTGTAGAAAATAAAAGTATGTATTGCAAATGCATTCGTGGTAATTGTTGTTGCCCTAATGTTCTGGTGACAATATGTTGTCAGTTGTTCCATCTTTTTAAGTCAAAATGATTATGATTGTTAATTTCAGTTTTTTTTCTTTGTCTCTCTGCAGGGGACCAACCCTCTGTTCAAAAGCTCAACATCTACATTTAAAAATGTAACTTATAAGAACACAGAGAGAGAAAAGATCATTACACTGGATCACTACTAATGATAAACTTTAGGCAAACCAAGATGTGAGTGCACTTAAGTGTGTGTGTGTGTGTGTGTGTGTGTGTGTGTGTGTGTGTGTGTGTTTGTTTTGTTCAGAGGTGTTATATAGCTATATCTAGAAATAAACAGATGATGAATTTGCTGCTGTAAACCTTAAACACTGCACTTTCCTGAAGCATGGTCCTACTTTTGTCTACTGTAACATGCAGCTTGGAAAGGAAGAGTCTACACAAGTGGTCAACTACTGAAAAAAAATCTTTGTTTAATTCTGAATGTAAATATAGGCTACTGGTGGATTAATATGATTTTTTTTATATTGTCTTTGTTGTTTTATTCTAAGCAAGGCTGTGCCTTATACTGTATGTTGATAATTGAGTTTTTTAGTGGCATGGCACATAAATAAAGTGGAATTTTGATTCTTTGTAAAATGCAATTTTCCGCATTCAAGGTTGTTTGTATCTAGTTCTCAAATCCTCTGAAAATTATTGGTAAGGTTTGGCATTAAGAAACACAATTTTAAGTTAACTTTTGTTTACAATGGGAGCGTAAACTCTGTCAAAGAGAATCATCACAGTATTTTGTCTTTCCAGACCATTGATGGAAAAATCAAGAAAGTACATTTACTCAAGAACTGTATTAAGGTACTTGAACTTTACTTGAGTGTTTCCGTTTTCTCCTACTTCACACACTCAATGGTAGATTACCCACCGGACAAACTGCGTGGTGCCTTGAAAGCTCAGGTTCATCACGTGTCAGTTGGTTAATTTTGGTAATTTGATCACTTGACAATGTGCACCACTAATGTACAAGACTATCTGGGTCCTGCGTTATAACATGCTCTTGGCCCTTTCTTTTATTCAGGGATCTGTGTTATGTGTTGTGCTCACGTGATGCAATTCACTTAATAAAGTTGTCTTCATCCAAGGACCCCATAATGA
This sequence comes from Etheostoma perlongum, assembly GCA_026937815.1. Classification (NCBI taxonomy): domain Eukaryota; kingdom Metazoa; phylum Chordata; class Actinopteri; order Perciformes; family Percidae; genus Etheostoma; species Etheostoma perlongum. The sequence continues at coordinate 20,474,399 of CM049371.1, read as the reverse complement.
GAAACATGGGGTCCGATAGTGTTCGGAGGGGAGGGGTATCCTACTTGTTGGTTTCTGGGTCTTAGAAACCATATAATCCAGCTGTCATCTATAGTGTGCTGTGTGCGCGGTCCCTGATAGGGAACTTTGAGGCAACCGCCTGTGAAACTGGTTGTATAAAGTCTGGCAGGAGCTTTAAAAGCCTGAAAAAATAACCCTGAGATTATCAGTCTCATTACAGACTGGGGTATGGACTTTGGAAGATGTGTACATTTAGAGGAAGGAAGGGTGTAATGAATGATGCTCTTATAGACTTGCATTATGGGAAATTATAGGCTCCAATGTTTTGGGATAAACTTGGAACTGTGTGTCAGGATGCCTTGGCCTCTGCTGCTTTCCATTCTTGTGAATCCCCCAACTTTATGGAAGTGCAACACTAAATTGCAGTATCAATATCACAATGTTAAAATATTCCATTAGAAATTATTGAAAATTTATCAATCTGAATCTGCAAAGTAAAATTTATTTATTGTTACTTCCCATCACTACTCTGTTACATTACATTTAAAATGTTACTGTACAAAAGTATTAGCATTGGGATACATTAAAGTACCAAAAGTAGAATGACTTATTATGCAGATTGGCCCTTTCAGAATAATGTATATTATAATATCGGATTATAATAATTGTCAATGTGTTCAGTACTTTAATATTGCAGCTTGCAAAGGTGGGGGTAATGTTAAGTACTTTATACACTGCTACTCCTTATCTTAACCTATCATAATAGATATTATTTTCTTTGTTAACTATATTTTGTATCAATCTGAATCTGCAAAGGAACTATAACTTAAAAACAAAAAAAATAACATTAATTGGCTCTGAATTGTAGTAGAGTAGAAGTCTACAAGAAGTTTACATTTCACTTCACATTTACGCTTAATCATAAATTCCATTTATTTTTTAGCATTATTATTTACACTGCTATAATCTGTGGTGTGTTTTACATATTTCTGATTTCAATTTTTCTATATATTGTAATAATGTATTATAACGCATATATTTGTAGATAATATTTGTTTATATTTTTTAAGAACTTTATTATATTTCTATTCTACAATGGAAAAATATCTATCTATCTATCTATCTGTCTATCTATCTATCTATCTATCTATCTATCTATCTATCTATCTATCTATCTATCTGTCTATCTATCTGTCTATCTATCTATCTATCTATCTATCTATCTGTCTAAGCCCTTTTGTCCTATCTAATAAAGCTGTCCTGCTCTGTCCCAGTGAAAGCAGACGGCAGAGCAGTAGCAGCTCCTCCGTCAGACGTGACGTCGCTGGTCCCCCGCTGAAAAACTTCTCTCGGCTCAAAGTTTTCTATGAGGGAAAAAAAAACAACGAGCCCAAAAATACTCTCTCTGACCAGGAGCCTCGGAATGTGCGGACATTTGCACTTCAACATTGTATCCCGCCGTCGAAATGTTAATGCATTTGCTTCGTTTCTTTGACTCCGTGGCTGTTGTAGCGACTATTTGTGTAGCAGTGTTGTTGGCGAAAAGCTGCCTGTGTGTCACCGAGGAGGACGATGAGGTCCTGGAGAAAAAACAGCTCATGGAGTTTTACAGTAAGTGAAATCCTCTGGCTACAGCTGCTGCCCAGGGATCCTCGTTATTATTATTATTATTTTTTGTTCTGCAAAATAAGCCCACCCTTCATCTGTCCTATGCTTTTAGGTAATTAGGCAGATCCTTATGTAACTGATTAGAATGTGGAGGAGAACAGAACAATCATGACAACATGTTGTCATTGTGCTGATCTTGTGTGTGTAAAGGGATGGTGATTGAAATCAAACTATTCCTCATTCTCATGGGGGACCCCACCTAAACTACCTCCACGTTCCCAAGTTGGCCTGTGGACCACAGTTTGAGCCTCACTGCTGCAGCTTGGCTCACATTACCAACAATTATTTGGTCTGTCTGTAGCAGACAGGACAAGCTAAATGTGCAAGTTCAATTTGATAAAGAGAAACATGTGCGGTCCATTTTTTTTTGTCCCCAAGATGAATTACTTACTAAAAGTAAATATTATGAAAACCAAATAAAGTGACATCTGAATAAGGACACATGCAGATGGTTAACATGTGATCCTGTTTGCAATAGGGCTGAAGTGATTAGTCGCCTAGTCTATTGAGTGATTATCAACGGTCTAACATCAAGCATTCACTGAGTCCAGCTTCTCATATGTGAGGATTCACTGATTTCCTCAATTTTATATCATTGCATGTTGAATCAAATTTGAGACAATGGATGAATTGATTAGTTGATAGACAGAAAATTAAACTGCAATCCTGATGATCAATTAATCGTTACAGTTCTGTCAAACAAAAAGGCTAATTTTCAGGTTCCAGCTGTTTTTATGTGAAAGCTGTAATATATCATAAATTAATACTTTTGGACTGTTATTTGCACAAAACAATGTCACATTGTGCTGAGAACTTGTGATAGCTTGTATTCTAGAGCTGCAAAGATTAATAGATGAATCGATTGGTTATCAACTTTTAAATTAATTTAAATTAACTGTTTTGATAATCGATTATAAGGTTTGAGTCATTTTTTTTAAGACAAAAGTAAAAAATACTTTGATTCCAGCTTCTTAAATGTGAATATTTTCTAGTTTCTTCTCTCCTCTGTGACAGTAAACTGAATCTCTTTGAGATTTATTGACTATAAAAATAATCGATAGCTGCAGCCCTGCAGTATTCTAAAAACCTTGATGAATCAAATAAATAATCCAAATTTAAATAATAGATTGTTTCATAATTTCAAGTTTTTAAATTGTATCTCACCATTTGATTCCCTGACAAAGGCTTGGGTGCCAAAACGCGTCAGAGTTGTTTTTAAGGTTTAAGATGACTAAGCCGTAACGATAAAGGCTTTTTGATTTTTGAGTTTTGCTGTATCTCACCATTGTCATGATACTCATTGTGTCCAGATCAGATTTAAAAAAAACTCTTCTTCCCGTCCAGTACCTAATGTAATATGTGTATGTAATATTGATATGATGGTATAGTCCATATATATAGTCCAAAAACACTGGATGAATATCTGGACAGTGAAAATACACTCTCTGGACATACACTCGTGTTTATTGCATATCCAGTATGCAATAGAAACATAAAGGAAGATGTAATTCCTCCATCCTTTTTCAACATTGCAATTTGTATACATTCAGTACTGTATACATCCTCCCTTTGTTACACTTTATTCATTTTGAAAGATAAAAGGTTTCCTCAGGCTTTCAGCTAGCTTGAAATCTGTTCCATTTTGTTGGAGAGACATCTGACATATAGAAGCCGGTTGTGAATAAATTAATTCTCACTTTACTTTCTGAACTGACTTTATGTATGTTTTTTTTTAATCCCATTGAGAGGGTATGCTATCATACAGTATATTAATCTATTGTTTCATGCTTTCACTCATGAGACCAGTCCATCCGTCCATCCTCCCCTCTCTGTGTTACACATTCACATAAATTCCTCACTTCCTCCCCCATGTCTCTCACCCCTCTTCTCTTCACACCTCCTCCTACCCTCCGTTCTGTCTTGTCTCTCATCCATCTCTTTCCAGAAAAGGGTCTGTTTATCCTGGAGAGTGAGCCGCTGAAACGCTGCATCAAAGTGGATCGCTCCAACCTGGTGCTGGAGGACTGCGAGCGACCCACGCGTCGCATGCTGTGGAAGTGGGTCTCCCGACATCGCCTTTTCAATTTGGGCACCAACATGTGCCTGGGCCTTAACATTTCTGACACGACGCAGCCTCTCGGCACGTTCGAGTGTGACATGGCTTCCCCTGTGCTGTGGTGGCGCTGCAGCGGAAACATGCTGTACGGAGCATCCCAGTGGATGGTGGCTGTGGCCGGACGTTTGGTGGTGGTAAAGAAAAACTCCTATCATGAGTGGAAAAGGTACAACACCCCCAGAGAGGGGCCCTGCTCATATCCATATGAAGGTAAACGCCTGACATATCCTGTCTGTTCTCTCTGACTCTTTGGTGACATTTGACACACTTATGCAACAAAAGTCTTTGTGATTTTTTTCAAGCTTGCATGCATAGGATATTTGTCATTTACAATCATACTAGTTGTGTCTTATTTGCAGATATCCACACTTTGTTGGGAAATGCACATGGCATGCCCTGTGCTTTGCCCTACAAATACAACAACAAATGGTACTTTGAGTGCACGACCGAGGGGCGCGAGGACCATCTTCAATGGTGTGCTACCACCACTCGCTATGATGAGGCCGAACGATGGGGCTTCTGTCCGGTGCAAGGTAAAATGGACTCAGACACCCATAGAGTAAGAGAGGAACTTGAGTGAATACGCTACATGGCTTGATGTTTCAACATCGTAATGCCGACATGCACAAGAGAAGGTCCACAATGAAGTAAATTTCTGTGTTTGGCGTGGAGAACTCAATCCCAGCCAACACCTTTGGGATGAAAGGGAACTGCAACTGTAAGCCAGACATTATGGCCTAATGTCAGTGCTCAACTTAAGGAGGCATATCAACATAATGGTTTTATAAGCAAATGTTCAAGAATCATATAAGGGTGTGGGCGCCCGGATGGCTCAGTTGGTAGAGCGGGCACCCATATATAGAGGTTCCTTGATGCAGCGGGCCCGCGTTCAACTCCTTCCTGCAGCCCTTTGCTGCATGTCATTCCCCCTCTCTCTTTCCTTTCTTCAGGTGTCCTGTCAATAAAGGCCTAAAAATGCACAAAAAATAAATAAAAAATCATGTAAATTTGTAACGGTCGTGTGTCCATTTACTTTTTGCCATATAGTCTATTTATAATAAGAATTAAATTTGGGTCTCTGAAATTTGTTAAATTAAAGCATTCTAATAAACCATATCTTTAAAATGTCTACAATATCTATTAGGGCTTATGCTGTCCTTGTGGTTGATGGTAGTGGTATACGATGTACGGTGATCACAACAATCACACAATTAAAAAAAAAATCTGCTTATTAAGGTCTAAGTAGTGTATATCACATTATTTCATTTACGGGATTGTTCCGGTGCCTGATCTCCCTCATTTTTTGTCAGATGTCCCTCACCTTTCGCTTTCTTTGTGTGGGCATTCTAAACTTCGGCCGATTCAAGAAAAATCCACCAAGCTTTTTATATTCTTCTAGGTTTCATATTGCCTTTTGAATTCATGGCTGTATTCATAGATTCCAGTTGTGAGCATTTCTGGGAGTCAAACCAGGAGCTGCATGCGTGTTACCAGTTCAACCTGTACACCATCCTAACCTGGAGTCAGGCGCTGTCAACCTGTCAAGCTCAAGGTGGAAATCTGCTCAGCATCACCAGTCTAGCAGAGCACAGGTACATCAGAGGTAGGCATCTGGTAGAAAACACATACAGGGACCATAAAGCTGCTAAATGAAACATCCACCATTTGCTATACCTGCATCATTACATGTACAGTACATGTTGTAACAGTAACAGTACACTAGAACTACTACATTACTACTAGACTGTAAAGATTATTCATTCATACTGCTTCAGATTAGGTCATGGTGTTGTTCGACCACTCTATGTTTATGTTATGTGCTGTCCTGATTAATTTAAAATCCAACAGTGATATGTGACACTTGCTGATTGTTTGTTGACCAATATTTTATTTCTAAGAAAATCATATAAGATTTGCTGACAACGTTGTGTTTTTGCATCTTGTGGTAGATCGTCTGGCAAGTGTTGGAGCGATGGTGTGGATCGGGCTGAACCACCTGAAGGAAGGACGGGGGTGGCAGTGGTCTGATGGAGCACCTCTATCACTGGTCAATTTCACCACAGGTACTGATTATCTGTTTACTCCAGGGCTAAGTGAGAGTGCATTGTCTGTTTAATGGGATTTTGTTTTAACATGAATATGTTCAGTGTGTAATATTTTTCAGAAGTTTTATTGTTAAATCATGTAGAGCGCTTGCAATTTTGTGCACTTCAAAGTGTGCATAAAACCTGCTCTTGAGTTGATGGACAATGTGGAAACAGATTGTAAAATGTGTGCATGACATAAATACATGTATGAGCCAGAGAAATTTCATCAGCTCCTTTAGTGACCTTGTAGAGCGCTGAGTGTTAATTATGCTATAAGTATGCTATTTCTCATTCTCAGCTGGCACTTCACCACACCTTATGTAACACAATAAGAAATGAGATGAGAGTTGTCTGTTGTAGTTATAATATTGTAAAGATTATTCCCAGAATATGAATCCCATCACTGATGCAAATGAAAAAGTTGCTCTAAAGATGAGGAAGAAAACACTAAAAACATAAAAAATTGCTCCCATCACTGTGTTCCCATCAGCTCTGGCTGACAGCCCGCTGCAGGACAACAGCCAGTGTGGAGTGTACAATTCAGCCTTTGAGGGTCACTGGCAGAGTCTGTCCTGTGAGTCTGCTCTGCCTTACATCTGTAAGAAGACGCCTAACATCACCCAGAGAGCCGAGCCACTAGGTGAGAGCGGGTGCACACATGCTTCGCTTTAATACCTGACATCCAAGACCGTAGCACGGATGAATTATGAGTCGTAGTGCAAAATGTACGATAAGCTTTTTTATCTCTTTGTAGCTTTTGGACTCAACAGCTGCACTGCACCCGGGGAGGGAACTTTTGACCCTTCTCTCTATTGCGCTGTTGGTGGCTACACCAAAACAATGTTTGCTGTGAATTTGTGTTATTCTGTTCTGTTGTGTTCTAATTTCTCTTCCTCCCCTCTCCCAATTCATCTTTCTCTTACAGAGAACTGGCAGTATATCCACACAGAGTGTGCTAATGGCTGGTGGCCTCATAATGGTTTTTGTTACCGGCTGTTGTCAAAGACAGAAGCAGGAAGCTGGGAGGATTCTTCCCGGGCCTGTGGTTCTCAGGGGGCAAACCTCACCAGCCTCCACTCTCTGTCTGACGTGGAAATGCTGCTCAACCTCCTGGCTAACTGTAAGCAGCATCATGCAATACAGATACTATATGAAGTTCGACTTGTTATAGACACTCTGGGAGTATACCAAGGGGATACTAAATACCATTATGTGTGTCTCCGTACCCTCATGTTTTGCAGTTTCTGGGGACGGTATCCAAGTGTGGATCGGCCTTTGGAAAAAGGCATCATCTCCGACTGTAGAGTGGTCTGATGGCTCCCCAGTAACAATCACTCTTTGGCACCAGTATCAACCTCTCCTGAACCTGACGGATGCAACGCTCTGTGTCAAAGCAGACAAGAAGGTGGGAAACCCTATATTAGTGCTTCTTTATTTTAGAAAATGCTTTTGACTAATTATACTGTAAGTGAGTTAAGTTAGCAAATTGGAATTGAATGGATCCCTTTTAGAGCTGCAACTATTGATGATGATGATGATTAATTATTATTCATTCATTGTTTGGTCTGTATGCCATCACAATTTTCTAGAGTCTAAGATGATGTCTTCAAATGTCTGTTTTTGTCCGACCAAACAGTTCAAAACCCAATATATATTCAATTAATTAAAGTCATTTGTGTAGCTGAAACCATCAACTGACTAATCTAATGATTATTTATCAATTGTCAAAATATTAAATTATTGACACATAATCATAATCATCTGATCGTGTTGGCTCTTTTATAATGTTTGTATGCATTCATCGGGTGTTGTCGTAATGGGACTAACGTGTTACCTCTTTCACAGGAAGGTAATTGGCTTTTAGCCTCATGTGATGAGCGGCTGCCTGCTGTGTGTAGAAGAGAAAGCCAGAACCACATCCATCAGCCTGGAACCTGGGATGAGGGTTGCCCTGAGGTAGGAACATGGCCGCCCAAGTACACGCACATACATCCAGGTCAACATTTACTATGGCCGATTCAAGAGTGTTGGGCAAGTTACTTTTAAAAAGTAATTAGTAACAGTTACAGGTTACTTCTTCCAAAAAGTAACTAAATTAGTTACTCAGTTACAAACTATAAAAGTAACTAGTTACTTCAGAAAGTAACTATTGCGTTACTTTCAAGTAGATTTTGAAATGCTCAAATGTGACCCCACCTCCACCCCTCTTTAACAAAAATTAAAATACATTTGCATGTTCAATTATTTACGATACATCTGTATTATACATCTTGTATTATAATGAAATGGACACGTAATACAATACATTATTCACAGAAACAATGTACACAAATCTAAACTATTTTAATGTTGCCGTGGGACAAGGTGACACTAGCCTCCAATCAAATGCCATGTATGTTATTTATAACGGCGTAGGATTTTTTTGTATAGTAGCTCAACCCTTTGCCCTAACCTCTCAGCAGAAGGGGATCAAGAACAACATATTACATGATAACGCAACACTTAATCTTCTTAATGTACCTCTGATAAGACTTTACCCATAACGTGGCACAACTCTGGTTTCATGTTGTTCCAGTATTTATATAATTTTTAAGAATATCTGATTTGTTAACTTGGTAAATGTTTAATGGTTTGACCACATTTTCTTAAAAAAATGAAAATGGTCTATTTCCGACTGAAACAAAAGTGACTTATTTTTTTGACTCTGTCAAGCTGATTATGTGCTGTGCAGTGTTACAATAGCTCCATACAGATAAGGACATGTATGAGGCGGAGCCGCATGCCTGCTGCAGTTCAACTTCTGAGCAAGTTGCCCTTGCAGAAGCACAATGAGCTGGTTCACTCCACTGCTGACGTATTGTCTGGAGTTCATGCTGCTCCCTGATTCTATTTACAAGAATATCAGACTCCTGAGTCATCGGGCTACTTCATACCCTGAAGCATGAGGCCAGAAATGGCCCTGAAGGTGCATTATAAGTGGACATGCTCGAGCAATCTCTGATGATTCCTGGCAGGGTTTTAGCAAACAAAACCATATTTTCAACTTTAGTCTCTACATTGTCCGGGTTGGAAATGTTTACTGTAGTAACATTTTGTTGATACTATGACTGAAGACACGCTAGCTTTAAAGAAAGCTTTGAGTGTTAGTAGAGTTGCTATTACGTAAATGTTTGTGTAGGCCTCAGGACCCCAAGTATATGGAAAATGGGGGGTGTGGTGGGGGGAGATTTAGGGGTGAACGAGTTGCAAATTAACACCACTTGTCAAAACACTCCCACCACACACAGCCTAACACACACACACTTGCATATAATTGCAACACATAGAATAACCTTTACTCCAGATTAGGACCGTGTACCATTGAACGTTTTCAATAGAAGTACCAATAATAAGGGGTAATAATTAATTTTGGTAGTTAAACTCCTTGAGAAATATAAACATGTAATAGACTAAAATAAAATTGTGAACTCAGTAAACATTACCCGATTAATATCATCATTAATTAATCAATTAATATCATCATTAATATCATCATGCCATAGATGATGGGCATTTTGCTCAAAGCGCCGTTTAAGAAAAGTTGTACTCAAATATTAAATGTTGTCTAAAGACAAGCAACCATAGAAGAACTTTGCCTGAATTAAAACTGTCAATTTCTTTTTATTTAAATCAGGAAATCTCAGATCAAAGAATACTGTAAGAGAGAAGCTTCATCTTGAATAGAACACAGATGGAGTTTAATTGGGCGATATTGTTTTGCTGATGCTGCAGGGCTGGAAGCGACATGGCCACTCCTGCTACACGGTGACTAGCCATGAACAGAGCTATGGAGATGCACTGATGGGATATTACTGCAAGGCTTCTCTCCTAGCTGTGGAAAACAGGTGGTTTATTGAGCAAATTATTTATTGTGTTTTGTTTGTGGCAACATTGGCCCCTCTCCCCTCACCTCTCCTCTCTTCTTCCTCGTGCCGGCAGGTTTGAACAGGCATTTGTTAACAGTTTGCTGAGCCAGAGTGGGAGCAACAGCAGCAGGTATTACTGGATTGGCCTCACGGACCAGGAGAAGAAGGGAGAGTACAGCTGGCTTCTTCACAATGGCTCCTCGCTGCCCCTCACCTTCACAAACTGGAACAGACACCAACCAGGTTGGCACATTTGTATTAGTTTATTATGCATGAGTATACTGGGATTGTGTTGAGTAGGGGATTTGATTTAATGTGAATACACTTCCTCCCAGTGTTGTAGTACTCAAGATCGGTCTTGGTCTTAAGACAGGTCTCAAGACCACTTTTTTGAAGGTCTTGAGAGGACTCTGGATTTTATTTCAAGACTGGTCAAGACCCCAACTGCAATGATATCACTAAATTTCCTTTGCATTGTCTAATGTACTGTGATTGGATGTAGAATTTCCTGCTACAAATGCAACCAATAACTTGACTCATTTTTAATTTGAAATTTGTTACTGTTAACCCCCTCTCTCCACCTCCTTAACACACACTCCCAAGAAAGTAAATCTCAGAGACAGAAGAAGAAGAAGTTCTGGCTGTCTGGCACTAGTCTGGTCTTGGTCTTGACTCAGTCTCAACCCCTCAAACTCTGGTCTTGTCTCCGTCTGGATACACTCTGGTCTTGATGATGACTTGGTCTCGGTTTAGCTGGTCTTGACTACAACACTGCCTCCACCTTTTCAACTCCTTCATATTCTCCTTTCTTTAGTCAGTGCCGGTGGATGTGTTGCTATGTCAGGTGGCCCTGCTTTGGGTCACTGGGAAGTGAAAGACTGCAAGTCCCACAAGGCCTTTTCAGTGTGCAAGCAGAGCATCAGCAGTTACCAGGATGTCCAGCTGCCAGAGCACCACATTGATGCCTACGCCCCCTGTCCTCCAGGGTGGGAATCACACTCTGGGATGCTCCACTGTTTTAAGGTAAGACCCACTGGGAGCGTTATACGGGGAAGAACAGCCTCTTTAATAATAATGATCTCTTTTTTGTGTTGAAGATCATATGACACAAAGTGTAGTTACCTGTGATGTTCTTTTGTGTATGTTAAGTGGTATACCTTTACTTTTGTATAATTTTTTTGATATACTAAGTTATGACTGTTTTCAACATATGGTATTTGGTGGCACAGTGGCTTAGGGGTTTGCACTGTTCTAACTAGCACCAGTGAATAAGCATTGGAGACTTTGTACTAGGTTCAATTCCCAAACTGGGCTGGCTCTTTTTTTTTGTGGAGTTTGCATGTTTTCTAGACTTTCTTTGACGTGCTATACTGTTACATTTTTCTACATACTATGACTATTTTTACCACTATTTTTGCTATGGCCTTTTTATTACTTTTTGACATACTATGCTACTAGTATTTTCAACATAAATTGTTCTGTGGCACAGTGGCATAGGGTACTAAGACCAGCAAGTAGATACGCACCCTGACCTAGGTTCCATCCCCAGTCCGTGCCTGCTGTTTTTTGCGTGCTCTTCCAGAATTTCTTTGACGTACTATACTGTTACATTTTTTGACACGTTATGACTATTTTTAAGATACTATGCTATCACTACCCCCTTTTAGACATACTATACTGACTTTGTTCAATATTTTTGCTGACATACTATACCATGACTTTTATCACTTTTTCTGACATACTATGCTATGACTGTTTTCACCCTGAGTGGTTTTGTGATAGAGTGGCTCAGGGGTTTGCAACGCACAAGATGGAATTGCAGTCTATGACTCTGGTTCAATTCCCATTCTTTTGACATCGACCCTGTTCAGCACTGTGGTCAACTGTTGTTGTTTTTAAATGAGCTATAGAAATAAAATTGACATTGACATTGACATTGGGCCCTTTTTGTGTAGTGTTTGCATGTTCTTCCAGACTTTCTTTGACGTACTATACTATTACTTTTTTCAACATACTATGACATAAGTCAAAGACATAAATAATAACCAATTACCCTTTAATTTAGTGTAATGCATTTATCTATCCATGAAATAACCTAACCTGCATCATAGCACTGTGGCTCACTGGCTCAGAGGCTTATATTGCTTCAACTAAGATCCACAAGTATGTACTTTGGATTTTGACCCAGGTTCGATCCCAGTCCGGACCGGCTCATTTTTGCGTGGAGTTTGCATGTTCTTCCAGACTTTCTTTGACATACTATACTATTACTTTTTTCTACATACTATGACTATTTTTGAGATATTATATTATCACCCCCCCCCCCCCTTTTTAGACATACTATCCTGACTTTTTACAATATCTTTTTGACATACTATACCATGACTTTATCACTTTTTTCCACATATTATGCTTTGAATGTTTTCAACAGGAGTTACTTTGTGGCATGGTGGCTCACTGGATAACAATGGTCCAACTAGCAGCAGAAAGTAGGCAGTGCAGACTCTCACCCTTGGTTCCATCCCCAGTATGGGCTTGGCCTTTTTTGTGGAGTTTGCATGTTCTTCCAGACTCTGGCATACTACACTATGACTTTTTCCACTTTCTTCAACATACTATACTATGACCTTTTTTCACTTTTTTGGAAATAACTGTTGAAGGTCACATGATACAAAATGTAGTTTACTGTGATGATGATTTGTATATATTAAGTGGGTTTACACTTTTAAATGCTTTAATACTATTATATTTGAGCTGAAGAGTCTGCAGACTAAAAAAAGTGTTATGTTAACAATTCATTTTTTTCCCCATGGAAATTTGGAAATTCACAAGTTAAAATCGTAAATTTGCAAGTTGAAATTGTTGGAAATTGAAATCGTATATTTGTAAGTTGAAATAGTTGGAAATTCGTAAGTGGAAAACAAACACAAATGAAAACCACATCCATTCTTCACAGACACTCCTGTGTGTCATATCTGAGACCATCTCCGAGGACAACACAACAAGATAAACAGGTTTAATTCCCAGTCCGGGCTGGCCTTTTTTTTGTGTTTACATGTTTTTCTACATACTATGACTTATTTTTGATCACTTTTTTCAACATACTATACTATTACTTTTATAAATATTTTTTGGACAACAACAAGATGGCACTGCAGACTCTGACACAGGTTCCATTTCCAGTCCGGACGAGCCCTTTTTTGTGAAGATTGCTTGTTCTTCCAGTCTTTCTTTGACATATTATACTATTGCTTTTTTCAACATACTACAACTATTTTTGAGATACTAAACTATTACTTTTTTACCCCTTTTTACACAAACTATACTGACTTTTTTCTATATTCTATATTTACATACTTTAACCATGACGTTTTTATAACTTTTCGACATACTATGCTATTACTGTTTTCAATATGAATTGTTTGGAGGCATTGTGGCTCAGGGGATTGCCTTTTTTTGTGTAGAGTTTACAGGTTCTTCCAGACTTTTGTTGACGTACTATATTGTTACATTTTTCAAAATATTATGATTATTTTTGAGATACTATACTATTACTTCCCCCATTTTAGACATACTATCCTGACTTTTTATATATTTTTTCTGACATACTATGCCATGACTGGATGACAAATGGATGGGCATTTTTCTGTGTAGGTTTTGCATGTTCTTCTAGACTTTGACATACTATACTATTACTTTTTCAACATACTACTATATAAGTCAAAGACATAACTAATAACCAATTACCCTTTAATTTAGTGTGATGCATTATCTATCCATGAAATAACCTAACCTGCATCACAAAAGTAAGGCGAGTTTGTGAAGTTGAACCTTGGTTGTAATATTGAGGTAACTTTTTAGAGCCCTGAGAGCTCAACTGAAAAAGAAGCTGCTCCACAGTCTGAAGGTTGGGAGTTCAAACCCCGTCTTTATTGATAGTGTTTTTCTTTTTTCTTTTTCATAAAGGAGTTTTACTCACTAGAGGGAGCCACCACTATACATGTTAATATATCTTGTAATTGCTGCTTAAACAAGTCAAAAGTTATTTGTAAGGTGACAGTACTAACCACAAAGCTACTGCCTGCTACAAAGAACGGCCTCAAAATAATCATTTGAATTGAGAAAAGATTTTAAAGTAGATTTAACATTATGTGTTTACCAAAAACGCATGTATTGCAGGGCTATAATGTTGCTGTTGTTTTGTTTGCCCCATGTGTAAATAATAATTTATATTGCTTTTGAAAGTTTGACATATTATTCTCGTTCATGCCAGAAACATTTTGAAATTGCTGAAAACATTCACAGAACATATGTATGAAAATATACCAAAAAAATGTCTCTTCAGCCTTACTGGCAGTGTTTGTTGTCCATTTAAGATGTACCGTAACTCTCAGCTGAAAGTAAGTGTTGCTCCTCTAGGTGTTCCACGATGAGAAAGTTCTGATGAAGCGTTCCTGGGTGGAAGCCGACTTCTTTTGCCAAGCCCTTGGGGCTCAGCTGGCCAGTTTCCACCACTATGAGGAGCAGGTGTTTGTTAAGCAGCTCCTCACTACCATGTTTGAAGGGTTGGTACACCCCTCTGGGCCTCCTCGTCAGTCTAGGAATGTCATGGGAACTGATAAATGCATCAGTTGTGGTTTTCATTTTATGTGCATAGAGCAGCAAGTACACAATTTAATGATTGGCTTTTGTAGATGAAATGTGGTTTAGGATTGTTTTATAATATGTCTACAGATGATTTATTTTTTTACAGGACGCCTCCAGTAAAAACAACAACACATAAATAAGTCAAGTAACTAAGTACAGTAATACATTTAGAAATATCAAGTTTCTTAATTGCAATTGTTTAATAATGTTGTAGAATTGAGTAAGTGTTCTCAATCTAACTTTTGTTTTTTAAATTTATTATAAGAAAATTTGTGGACATCCAATTGTTCACATCTGCCTGACTTCTAACCAGAGGACAGATCAGAAGCCTTATTGGGCGACACCATGTATTTTTATGATGTGACATATCCTTCTGGCTATTGAACCTGTGGAACTATTCTTCAGAATTTCCAGCAAAAGTTATAGACCATTAACATGATATCACCATATGCTATAACCTATAAAGAGATGTTGCTTTCATTGCCTCCCTCCAGTGAGTATCATGATATAATCCAGATTACAATGATGTGGTCAAATATATTTAAAACATACAATCTCACATAAATGTCTTATTTTAAAATATAAATATAAAAAGTTCATTTACCCCAATCAATTGGAACGATTCTAGTGTGCTAGTAAAGTGCTACATTAGTGACCATTGTCAAAGCTCAAATGCTAAAAAGGTTAAAACACTTGGTTTGCTCAGATGGACTTGTTGCATTGTGCTTTTTGTTCTTCTCCTCTTTTCTTTTCTTTTTTTTTAGAACAGAGGGTCGCTGGTTCTGGGTGGGTTTAAATAAGAGGGACTTTGAACATCCCGGAGCTTGGCAATGGTCTGATGGTTCTCCTGTAAGTACATACAGATGTTCACGCCTTGTTGTAACACAAAGTTATTTTCAGAGGCTGAACTTTTTATGCTTTTGGTTCTTACGTATGTGTGTTTTGTTGCAGGTGGTGACGTCCTTCATAGCGGATAAGAACGAGGAGGATGACAGGAGGGACTGTGCTATGTACAGCGACTTGACCAACACGCTCATGCCTCAGCCCTGTGACACCAAACACGAGTGGATCTGCAAGCTGTCCAGAGGTAAACGCCCTAAAACCCACTAATACCTCCCCCGATATACTACGCATGCACACCTCAGTACTGCATTACTTACAAAACTTTGACTTATGTTGCAGGTGACAAACTGATAAAACCTTATTGGTATACTGAGCGTAAGTGGGATTTTCATTTCCTTCATTGCTTAACTAGAAAACCTTTATCATTTGGCAGAAAATGCTAACTTACCACTGAATCCACATGCAACCCAAACGTATTACACATAATACCATACTTTGCTATGCTTTACTATGCTTAACTTTTATTATACTTATTTTCCTAACGTTGTATTTTCTTTTCCTTAATATTGTAATTCTACTTTTGCTAACTGTCTACTCTGGAACAGCATCTTGCTTTACCTTTTTTGGTAGTTTTCCTTATCTGGTTCGAGGTTCTTTTATGCTGTTCAGACTGTAAAGATTTATAGATATTTAGGACTGCAGTGATGTATGAGTAAATCTCAAATACATATAATAAGAATAAAAATGCAAGTCAACATAATGTATTTCTTCTATGTTGAATGGCATCATTAGATGCGAAGCATCAGTTAGTAAGCAATTAGAACTGTGTATTGATTCATTATACCCATCGATATATTATTCACAATTGGATTACCTGAAAATGTTCTACTTGTCCGTCTGGCTCCACCACAGAGAGCGAGCCCTGGGTGTTTTACCGCGGGGCTGAGTACTTGCTGGCCAAGCAGCCCTTTGATTGGGATGCCGTGTCTCTGGCCTGTCAGATGATGGGAGCCTACCTGCTGTCCATTCACTCCAGAGAGGAGCTGCACTTTGTCAAGGAGCGCTTGCGGCGGGTCTGTTATTGTGACTGCTAAAGACTAGATTCACAAAATGTCAGTATTGCCAGGCTGCCATATATTTGTGGGATGGCTTCTGTATAATAATAACTCTGAGGTGGTAGCATACAGCACTACACACATAAAATAGTTTTCATTTTTTCAGAACATTTCTTTTTGTTCTCCCTCCCCATTTAAAACATGGGAGTGAATTATTTAAAAAAAAAACAAGGCAGTGAGGCTAATTATAATTATGTATAATTATGTTGGCTAAAGTAATAAAAAACTTCTACTAGACAATATCATATATACAGCACAAATGTGTATGATATTATTGGGATGAACAAACCACAAACCACATATATTTTATTCAACAAAAAAATATTAAATGCATCTAACATTTACTTTGTATCCATGCAAATACTCCCATCATCTAATTAAGTGACATTAACACTTTTTTTTGTGCAGCAAAATTTCACACAGGAGTACACAGCCAGAGCAGTGTACTTAATCACAGAGGTTCTTCTCCAACGAATGGCCCAATAGGCCTTTTCTCCTAACAGTTCAAACACACACACAGTGAAAACAAACAATTGACACACTCATACAAACTCAAGTGTTTACAGACACACGTCTACAAGTTAAAACGTACCTCATGTGTGGACACTTTCATGCTTGGGTGCTCCCACACACAGAGAGTAAAAAAAAGGCTGGTTCTTGGCGGCAGCCTTTTGGACCATACTAAAGAAGTCTCTTGTGGTGTTGAGGCTTGTGAGGGGATAAAGGAAACAAAACAAGGCCATGAAAGAAGGGAAGCACGGGCCAAGGAGTTTGCTTGAATGGCCACTCTTGTCAGAGAAGCTCTGAAAAGCCGTTTTTCTGCCTCAGTGAGGCCTGGATTGCAAAGGAGGAGGGTTAAAAGTGAAGTTCTTTTTCATCTCTGTTCCTATAACTGTGTCCCCTCAGCTCTCGCTGGGCCCAACAGACTGGTGGATTGGCCTGTCCATTGGGCAGCCTGGAGAGGAGGTCAGGTGTGTGTGTTTTTAAGTTTGTTAAACATTTCCTTTGGCTGCCACTGATTCTATTAGAGCGGTCGACACTTTGTTCCCCGTCTCAAGTAAAGAAATCCTGTAGTTCTAACCCATCGGCCAGAATCACAAAAGCAATATGCAAGCCATGCTTGTGAACAGATGGGGGCAGCTAATCACAAATTGATACATTTGCGAGCTGTACAAGGCTTTTGAATGCTCATTGACGACTCACAGGTAGTGTTTTGATCAGTGAAACATGTAAAAATGAGCAAGAGCACATGATCATGTTGCAAATTGTTGCTTGCATATTGCAAATTTGGTGCAATGATACCCAGCAGCATAAAGCCAACTGAAGTACAAATCATTAAAACAAACTTAAACTGAAGACATTAAATAGGAAATAGAGCCGAGCTACAAAGAAAAAATGACCTGCAGATGAAATATAGTATATATAGAATAAAATCAGCTTTATTTGCCAGGTATGAGGGCACGTACGAGGAATTTTTCTTTGGAGCATCGTTACTCACACTGTGCTTACACATACAAAACAACCAAAACAAAATATACACACTAATATATACACAATATATACATACTCTAAACAGAAACAATATAGAGGCATGAGTGCAATGAAGAGATCAATACAATTATTTAAATGTGGAGCATAGTGCAAAGGATACTGGGATAAACAGTATTATGTTATTATATTACAATATGAACAGTATGAACAGTATTAACATATGAACAGTTATGTATTAGGAAATAAGGAAAATTATATTATATATTATATATAGCCTTGTGTGGCAGGTTCATTAAAACCAGGACCTCAGTGAGGGCTGTTTGTTAAATGTATTTGTGGGTGTTTGCAGGTGGAGCGACAAGACAGAGGTAGAATTTCAGAACTGGGAACAGGGGAGTACCAGTGGTGGTCCACGGAAAAACGAGTTGTGTGTCACCATGTCCTCTTCTTCAGGTTAGTACATGCACATGCAAAAACACTCACTGATGCATGTTTTACCTGCACAAGCTATAATGTGTTGAAGTTGTCCTGGTATGTCACAGGGAAATGGTCACGGAGTAAATGCAGCGATCTCCATGGCTACGTTTGCAAGAGAAAGACTGTGTCTGTGGTGGAGACTCCCAGGGAGCCCCACTACATCGGAGGATGTCCGGAAAATTGGCTGTACTTTGGACACAAGGTTCAGACACTTGGACACACACACACACACTTTTTAATCACTGCTTTATCTACCTTATTTCAGACTAAGGCCCTGTTTACACGTCGCCCGCGGGTAAAAACAACAAAATATTTTATCAGATGTGCCTTCCGTTTAGATGGCGGCAACGGCGTTTTGGGGGCTCAAAAATGCAAAAAGTGAAACCACCATTTGTGAACTCCATAAAATAATGAACTTTTCTCATTACAAACAATAACAGATGATAAGAATCATTTCTAAAAAGTTTTAGCTATCTATGATTGTTTGATTGCCTTTGTTGTGTTTGATGCTAACTTGTAGCCAACAGTGAACCAACTTGGTTAAGTAGGTACATTTTTACTGTGTTGACATTACAGAAGTCTACAGTTAACATCTTGTACGCTACTTGTTGCAAAATGACGCATGTGCAACTCACATCTTTACTTGCCGCAAAGTAACCCATGCACAACTCAAATCTGCTCTCGACATCGGGGAGTGACAACAGCCATCATGGATGTGTGAAATTCACCTGTCTCTCAAGGCAAAGACACCTCAAATTACTTGCTGACTGTCATAGAGCCTTAACTCAATATATGTTTGTAAAATTGGTAATTGGTTATAAGACAGGTATAAGGTTTAAGGTTATCTTTATTTTCCCTCTAGGGGAAATCTGTAATGCTGCCAGGGTTTACATGAAAACAGAATACAAAATAAATTGCAGAGCTAAAGCGGGAACGGAAATTCAAATGAACAAGAGGCAACCCTTTCTAACTGGTTTTAAGTTAAAAATAAATTGAATTGCCTTATCGAGCTGAACTTGATAGAATAGTTTAGAGGTTAATGCTTTGTGTAATGTTACACAACATCCCTCAAATGTAATCATTAGAGGGCGCCTGGGTAGCTCACCTGGTAGAGCAGGCGCTCATGTATAGAGGTTTACTCCTCAATGCAGTGGCTGCAGGTGCGACTCTGCCCTGCGGCCCTTTGCTGCAAGTCATTCCCCTTCCCCCTGTCTTTATCTGTCCTATTAAAATAAAGGCCTAAAGTGCCCCAAAAATAATCTTTAAAAAAAAAGGAATCATTAGAAGCATGAAAATAATTTTTTTTTTATTGCAGACACAGGTCCATATAACACATCATATAGTATAAATAGAGATACATAAAGCTGCAGAACACCAGTTATATGAAATCACATCCTTCTCTGTCAATCAAAGAAGACTACATGCTTGGATTTTGTTTTACTTTGAATCCTGACCTAGTGGTGATAGGGAAATAAGGTACAAAATCAGTGATTCAACAGTGTGTGTGTGTGTGTGTGTGTGTGTGTGTGTGTGTGTGTGTGTGTGTGTGTGTGTGTGTGTGTGTGTGTGTGTTGGCAGTGTCTCCTGCTTCACCTGCCTGACAGCCCAAAGGAGGGAAAGAGTTGGAAAGATGCCCAGTCCATCTGCTCCTCATTCGCTAGTTCGCTGGTTGCTATAGAAAACGAGATTGAACAAGGTAGGGGCAAAGTTCTAGCCTCTCTAGCTCTGTTAGTAGGCATGTCAGAAAGGAATACTGCTTTATGTTTTTATTTTTGTTTTTTATATTTTTGTTGTCACACCGTCATTTCTACAGCCTACATAACCATGTTGCTCCAGGGATGCTCTGTAGGTGTGTGGATTGGTTTGGAGGACACCATGAAATGGACCAATGGGAAATCAGTCAGCTATACCAACTGGTCTCCAATTGAACCAAAGAGCTACCTAACTGTAAGCGCCTGTGAATACTTTAGGTTGACCTAAACTGCTAATCTCAGCAATTTGTTGTCTATTCTTAAAGGTGCCCTGCCACACAAAAACATTTTTACTTGCATTTTTTGAAATATGTTAGGTCCATATGTGTTTGTGTTATGTGGTGAATGTGAAAATGAACTGCTACCTCCTCTGTCAGCTCTAGCCACTGAAAAGAAATAAGCAGAGAAATCAGGCCAATTACAAAAGCTGGTCAGTCTGATGTCATGTTGCTTGAGTTCATTACTATTCATGAGCTCGCACAGTTGCACTGGGTAAAGGATGCTGATAGCCAGGCTCTCATTGGCTAGCTGTTAGCCAGTCAGAGTCAAGCAGCTTAGCTCATTGAATATTAATAAGAATCGGCATAAATAGAGCTGAGTCTTCCTGCAGGCTTGCTATATCATGCTAGAATGGCTTGAAACAAGGTACCTAAGGCATTCTTTCCACAAAAAATATGACAAAGTCCATGATAGAACTTCAGACATAACCACAAAGTAAAGAAATACATGTGGCAGGGAACCTTTAATGTCTGTTTGTGACTGTGTGTGTGAATGTGCATCATCTCTCACAAGTCTAAAAGAACCCCAGCTTTTGCAGAAAGGATCTTCTTCTAAATCTTTTAGCTAAAGTGTGTGTTTGTTTTGTATATAGAGGAAGGGTGATAATATATGTAAATCATTATTCTTACAGAGTTATTGTGTTCTTAAACTGCAGTTGAACAGGGCACTGCGAGCCAAGACAAGTATTGATATGTACTTTATGACCTCACAGGAGGATCAGTGGCTCACTGGATTTGCTGATGAGCCATTGTGTACTGTTCTGTCCAACAACCACAACTTTCACCTGACAGGGAAGTGGTACGATGAGAAATGCAGCGAGAGTGGGTATGGCTTTGTTTGTGAAAAACCTCAAGGTATGATTCACTCAATTTATTTATCTTTGTCTCTCACTGTCTGTCTTTCCCTACCTCTTTGACTGTTTTAGCATGTCTGTCTTTGTCTTTTTCTGTCAAACCACTCTGGCTTTCTGATGCTGAATGGTCTCTGATGCACTTGTCTTATAAGTTATTCTCTCTTCTTCTCTGTTTTCTTCCCTGACCTCCACATACTGTGGAACTGGCCCACCAAATGAAGGAAGATCATCAAAACTGATAATGTTGTACTACAGATATAGCATTTAACACATTAACAAAATAGTAAACACAATGACATTTAAAGGATAACAACCTCATTGGAAATTTTTTCTTTTTCTGACCTCCTGTGGTTTAACCTTTCACATTGTAGCAGTGGTTTAAAAGTGTACTGTGACAGCTGTTGAGTGTGGTTATAGGTGCAACAACAAAAACAGTGCAATTATGTCATATATGGATTTAATTTAGAATCTGTGACATTTTCATTTCACAAGATTTTCCCACATCTGCATTCCCGAAGTTACTTATTGTATCTTTAAAGGACAATTTTGTTATGTATGTGTATTATGTGTATTTCAACCAGGTGTGACTCTATTGTATTGACCCATATATAGATCCCCATGCAGTTAGCCATATGGGCTATTCCAGTTGGGTACTTTCTGTACTGTTTGCGATTTATGTAAAAATCATGTTTATTTGGGAAGCTGTAGAAGGCTGGCGTAGCTTGCCCTGGGATCCTTGTTTCCCATATCCTTGAGTGCAAAGATATCATGGAGTTACAATGGGAAATACAGTATGCCAGGTTGAAATATATTTAACTTTAGAGAAATAACTCTGAACACACAATGACACCACTGATGGTAGCAAGTCACATTTCTATGGGTACACCATGTCTCTGCATTCATGTGGCTTTGTGTTGTGTGATTAAAATAACTGATTGCTTTAATTGTTGAATAGTTTAAACATTTTGGGAAATGCACTCATTCCCTTTCTTGCCAAAAGTTAGATAAGTAGATTGGTACTACTCTCATCTCTGCATGTAAAAATGAAGCTACAGCCAGGAAACAGTTATCCTAACTTAGCATATAGACTGGAAACAGTTAGCCTGGCAGCACCTCTAAAAGAAAAACATTACATATGGTTGTTTAGGTACAAAAACAGTGTGGTAGTACTATTTCTGGGTATTCCATTGCAAGAAAGCGAATGAGCCCAAAATATCAGACTACTTCTCTAACTGATCCATTGGTTGTGTATGTCCTAAACAATAATGCCTCAAAGTAATCATTCTACCCTTCTTCCCACACTCCTCTCTTATGCCTCTTTTTTTTTCTTACAGATACATCCAAACCCCCCACCCACTCCTATCACCACCCTCTCCCTGACAATATTGAGTACAGGAGCCGCAGCTACAAAGTTGTGTCTGGCAACATGAGCTGGTACGACGCGATGCATATGTGCATAGAGAATGATTCTGACCTAGTGAGCGTTACAGATGCCTACCACCAGGCTTTCCTTACTGTCCTTGTCAATAGATTGGCAGTCCCCCACTGGATTGGACTGTATAGTCAAGACGTATGTATCCTCTCCTGCAATATGTACTGTATACCTCAGCACTGTGTATGTCTGCTGTATGTTTGTGTTAGACAGTTGACATTGTGTGAATTTGTCTGCTTTTCCATATTTCGTCTTTAAAGAAATAGGTAGACATTTTGGAAAATACAGTCATCTTTTTAGAAAGAATTAAATAAGAATATTGATGACACGCTCATGTCTGTAAATTAAATATGAAGCTGTAGTTATGTAGTACCTAGTAAATAGTTAGCTAGCCTAACATTAAAGAATGGAAACAGGATGAGCCTGGCTAACTAATTAGCATAGTAGCTTTTGTTTTTTTATTTATTTTATTTTAGTTTCCCAAAAGTTGTTAAAATGTTATTTTAATGGCCCTACAGTAATGAGTTATGTCTAAAGCGGTACGCTTCCAGGGTATTTTCTTTGGCTTTTGTCCATGTAGAGGTATTCTAATCAGGCATGTGCTTCCCATGCAGAAAGTCAGAGCCTAAAAATTTACATTCAAGTATCACTGAATCCCTGTGGAATGTCTTAGAGACAAAATGAACACAGGAATTGAGGGAGTCATTGCTTGTTTCATTTGTCTCATTGGCCAATAATGTTGTTCTTTTAACTTTAATTGCACTGATTGATACAGGAACCATCCTATTTCAATACTAACAAATTCGTATTTTTGTCACTGTTTAATAACTTTTATTAACTAGCATGTGCGAATCATGTTGAATCATTGTACCGTGGTCGAGGAACACTGAATGTGTTTCACTTCTGGTGAATAACTACCTGGAATCTGCCCTCAGAAACATACACCTCGTTAACTAAACCATAATAATTGGGAGTGGATACATAGTCCACACATTGCAGACACAAAGTACCATTGTACTATAGTAGTAGTAGAATAATTTACTGATATAATATTATGTATCTATGTATAATCTAAGATAGAATACAGCAAAGACAACACAGTCAGAGGTCCATGTGAATTAAGTGTTGAGGGTTACTGGCAGTGTGCCACCACAAGTGGAACTTCTTCACTGACACTATGGTGACTGTGCTTGCTTACAGAGCGGCATCAATTATCAGTGGTCGGATGGCAGTGACACAGTGTACACACACTGGGACGCAGCCGATGACGATGACAACTTTGTGACGGGAGAATGTGTGTACATGGACGTGAGCGGAGGCTGGCGGAGAGCTGACTGTGAAACTCTGCTACCAGGAGCCCTGTGTCATGTTCCCCCACCAAGTCAGTGCTACTTCAAGGAAAATCTGAGCTCCTCATCTGTTTCTGTCACTCATAATGTGTTAAACCATTTTCTGCCTTTCTTCTGCTCTTTCTCTCACTCTCTCTATCTCTCTCTCTCACAGGCAGTAAACCATTTATCTCATATGAGGTGGCATGTCCCTCCACGTGGGTGAAATTTGGACATGGCTGTTACAACTTTGAGCCTGTGGTGCAAAAACTTACATTCAAGGAGTCAAGAGAGCACTGCAGGCAAAAAGGTAGGGATTTATAATTGTGGTTATTCCTTACCTGTGTAGCCATTATCTGTGTAATACTGTATATGTGTTGCTTTAGTAAGATGACAGTGGTATGATCGAAAATGTATTAAATCACTATAATCTTCAGGATGGAATACATACTCCCCCTACAGGTTAAATACAGGAGCTGTTCTGAAATGCCTTAGGAAACTGTGGTGGAGTTTTTAATTAAATATGCCTGGGGGGGCTCCCGGATAACTCAGTTGGTAGAGTGGGCACCTATATATAGAGGTTTACTCCTCAACGCAGCAGGCCCAGGTTTGACTACGCCCTTCGGCCCTTGCATTCCCTGCTGCATTCCCTGTAGAAACTAGAGGAAATAGATATACAATGTAAATATTCATATTTGTTTTTTGCAGAGTTTCCCAAAATGTCAAACTATTCCTTTGAACTGCACAGTAGTTGTGAGTTTGTTTGTGCTGCTGTCACTTTCCAGTCAACACCTCAGATGTCCTGACCATTGAGAGTGAGACAGAGAATCGTTTTGTTCTGGAGCAGCTGTGGTCTTCGGGGTTCCTTCACCACGCCGTGTGGTTGGGGATGTACTTCAACATTGACAGTAAGAATCTCTCATACCCATCAGATTATTACAATCACCTGCAATCCCATTTCATTAAATTGTGGCCTCTGCTTTTAGCTGATTCTATGACCTGGGTGGATGGTTCACCTATGGACTACACCAACTGGCCCAACAAAGCCCCAGACTCCACGTTGCTGACTGCAGATGCCTGTGTTACTACCAGGGTGGTTGACGGTTTGTGGCACCTTTCACAGTGCACCGAGCAGCTTGGCTTCGTCTGCAAAACCATCTCAGGTAAGTTGAATAGGGAGGCCTTTTGAAAGAATATTGGGTCCCCTGTATTGAACTCATACAATATATTGTATATTTGTTGCCTTGACTGTGGGTGAACAAAATTATGATGTGGTGATATGTCAACTTATTTCGGCTGCCACAAAGTTTAAAAATCACAATTCCAACGAACAATCATTGTCAAAAGCAGGCCTGGGAGATACTTAAAGCGTCCATATTATGCTCATTTTCAGGTTCATAATTGTATTTGAGGTTGTACCAGAATAAGTTTACATGGTTTCATTTAAAAAAAAACACCATATTTTTGTTGTACCGCACATTTCTGCAGATCCTGTTTTCACCCTGTGTGTTTGGGTCTCTGTTTTAGCTACAGAGTGAGATATCTTACTTCTATACTATCTTTGTTGGGAGTCGCACATGTGCAGTAAGATCACATCAGCTAGATAACTCTTGGCCAGTACAAGGCAGGATTAGCTGGGAGACTTCTTCTAAACAAGGGTATACTTGTGGACATTGAAGTAGTTCTTTTGTAGATTATGGTGAACTAGTGTGTGTTATGGCAGTGTTTTGCCATTGAGAATGAGCTAGCATGCTAACGCTAGCATGTGCTACGGTTAGCCACCTCGTCTTGGCTAGTTATGTAGAAACCAGTGCAGAGTTTGAACAACTCACCCGGAGACTGAAGGCAGAGGACAATCAGAAACCTGTATCTCACTCAAAACAGCATGGATAGTTTTTTTTCTACGTTTGTATGCGTGTGGAAGAACCAGAGACACAAAATAACACCCCAAATCCCAGAAAAAGTGGGGTTTTTTTCATAATATGGGCACTTTAAATGTTAACTTCCGTTTTTGATCAAGATCACATTTCATAGCAATGAGCTTTCAGGACGTAATGTCAGTGTCGATTTTCTTTTTTGCTTATACCACGTGGTATGAATACCCAAGATGATACATGATAACTTATATTGAACTTCACTGTATGTGTTCTTTTGCAGATGTAATTACTGAGGTGGAAGTGGAACCGCTAAATGGTAAAGTGCACTTTAATTCAAATGATTTACACTTGTGGTTAGGTGCCATATAATAAGCATGAGCATTTATTTTACATTGTGACATATCTCCAAATTTGGTGAATTTGCATTTGATTAGACGGAAAATGCCTCATCACAAAACTGAAACAGAGCTGTTTTTCTTTAAGTGATACTTCGTTCTCACATGGCAGCGATGCTAAATGATGTTCTTAAAGAATATGATGCATTGCTGTAGATTAAACTACCCAACAGTATATAAAGGTGTAAAATTAGCACAACCTTGAACATTAAAAGCAGTAAAATGCAACATACACATTAATGCAGTAGGAATACTAATCTGGAAACATCATATATTTAACATAAAACGCTGACAGGGAACAGGTTACATTTGACGTTACTTTAAGTAAATGTTGCTGTTGATACTTACACACTATTACTTTAGGTTTTAAATGCCAGTCTTTAATTTGTAATTGATTATTTTCACAGTGTGGTATTAGTAATTCTACTTAAGTTAAGGATCTGAATAATACTTCTTCCACCACTGCAAATATATATATTTGTATATGTATTTTTATACGTGTAATTCCAAGAGACCATACATTAAAACAAAAATATGACAACATAAAAACTATCACGTTGTGTATTTCAGGTTTACATCATGGCATCATTCCTGCTGCAGTGCTGGTGGCTGTACTGATCTTTGCCCTGCTGGCAGGAGCGATGTGGTTTGTGTACAAGAGGAACACTTCACGTTTTCGTGGGCTCCATAATCTCGGCAGTGCTTATTACAGACAAACCAGCTCACAGGCTACAGAGTCAGATGGAAATGTGCTGATCGCAGACCTGGAGGCTCACTCCGGAGAATAGCAGTGACTCCTTGAAGTTCTCTGTTGGTCTCTCACCAGTTCACCATCAGGTATTAATGCCATATGACACCGTAAAGCTGTGACTCCTTGGGACAGTGGTAAGATGATGACAGCAAAGATTTTGTTTTGTAGTTTGAGAATGTGTTTGGAGGATCCCAGTTGCTCTCAACCGTTTTCATTCATTCAAAACATTTAAAGGAGACATATCAGGCTCATTCTTGTATTTTGGGTTTTTACTAGAATATGTTTACAACGTTCAAAACAATTTATTTTTCTTTTATTATTATTAATATTATTATTGCTGTTCTCTATTGAATCCCATGTTTTCTGACCTTGGCAGCCCACAAAGAAATTGACTGGATTTTCTTTATTTCACAGTTTTTGGGGTTGGTATTGGGGTACTCCAAAACAAGCACCAAAAAAGTGATATTCATGATATGTCCCCTTTAAATGAGACAAATGTTTTTGAGGATATTTTTGTGATGACAATGAGGAGCCCACATTTGAATTTCTAAACTAACAAAGTTCACATAAAATACAATGTTGAAGAAGGGATGCTTGACTTGACTTATTAAAAGAGGTACTGAGCACTTGATGGTTGTCAAAGTCCTGCATGAGGATTTACTCAATTATATTTGGTGAATGGTATTTGGGTAAAGTATTTGGATAATAAAGAAAGGTTTTACTTAACAAGATTCAAACAGGTGAAAGAAAATCTTGGCCTACTTGTTAAGGTCAAACTTAACTTTCATTGTCATTAATAAAAGCTAGATTGATGACAAAATAGAAATGACAGTGATGTACGTGATCATTTTGTATATTTCATTCTGAATTCAGGAGCTGTTCAAGCTACACACGTGGTACAGCATTGTTGTCAGTATTATTTTTGTATTTTATTGTATTTTGTAAGTACACATGCAGTATTGATAAGAGTTTTTTTTGTATGTTTAAAAGTAACAGACCGTGTAAGGCATAACTGAGGATTGCATTGTTCTCTTGTTCACTTTTGTCTGCTGATGCAAAGCAAATTTTTAGATGTATTTTGCACAATTTTCTTTGTGTTTTAATAAATTGAGGTTAGGCCTAACGATGCCAGTTTTGTCACTGAGTCTTGCTGTTTGAATCAACAGAAGAGTCAAAGACATAAAGGGGAAATCCTCCAGTTTCTCTTTTCAGTCTGTTAATTACTTCCTTTTTTTTAGTCTAATAGTAAAGTAGAATTTCTTCACAGCATGGCAATAATGCACAATTTCCTCCTAGAACATCCTCGTTATAAATTAACTGAGTTTAAAGAATTCAAACACTAATAATATTATTTATATATACCCATATATTATTTATACCCACTTGCAGGGTTAGTTGTTTGCAGTTCATGCCAGTCCTTTTGGATAATGTATTGTTTTAGTCCTCTTTTTAAATGAGATCATGCATTTTTGCACCTTGAATATTATCTCTGGTATCTTTTCACGTTGAAATTCCAAGTGATGTACATCACTGACAAGACAAAACAAGAAATATGGTCTCTCTGGCAACAGCTGAGTTTGTAGGCCTTTGTGTAAAAAATAATGATGGACAAAATTAGAGAGTAAAGTGCAGCTAAGCTATTGACCATTTCTCTGACAGTATCAGACATCAGGTTGCGAAGAGATTAATAATTCAAACCAGATGCTACGTTTACAAATAAAAACATCAAGTGCTACTGCTCGTACACAAATCAGTCATTAACGCTGTGCTGCACCTTCACTGCAGCTGGTGAATAAAACCAACGTGGGTGCGTTTCTGTTGACACAAACTACGCAGTAGGCGTGTAGTAGGTAATTGGAGAAAAATATCCGGACTATCTGGGAATGTGAAGGGAGGGCACCAACGAAAAGAGCAATCAAATGCAAGGGCAAAGACGGAAGACAAGTTATTTTGCCTTCAGAATCAAAGCGTTACATGAAAACTGCTGCTTAAAGAGACCATAAATTCTATGTCACTTCCACCACCTATAACGCATTGGCCACAATATATGTCAACTGGTAGAAGTAGTTTAAGTAGAAAAAGAGAACACAAGAGATGGTTTTCTTGGCTTATACGTTCAGGCGGGCGTTTACTCATTTTCAACTTCTGTATGCAAAGATATGGAAGACAATATCCACCATGAAAAGAAAAAGAAGACTTGTTTAGGTTTGGCACAAGTTTGCCTAATATTACTTTTTGACAAAGTTAATTATGAGATACTTCGGGTCAAAATTATGATTATAGCCCATGACTTGTGCCTCATAATTATGGCCTAGTATATCCTAGTATAATTACTTAACCTAGAGTCTTCAGTTTGATTTAGTATGTAGAATCTAATTTGAAGAGTCTCTTACGTTTTCCAAGCTTTTTTCTTTTAATTTAAGGCATAATTTTGATTTAGGCTACTATCTCACAATTTGTGTAACTAGTAAGACATATTGACAAATATAACTTTCTCTCTGTAGACCTAAATCACAAGTTTGATTTAGTAGTTATTTTTATTATTTTGTTTTCCTTTGTAGTCAAAATTGTAACATATAAGGCAAGGCAGCTTTATTTGTATAGCACATTTCAGCAACAGGGCAATTCAAAGTGCTTTACATAAAATCAGTTAAACAGATGTACAAACAGTTAAAAATCATAAGCATTAAAAACCGATAAAACACATAAATAGATAGTTAAAACATTAGGACACATAAAACACAAGAATAAAAGTTACAGTGCAGCATAAGAAATTTAAAGAAATGAGCAGTCATTTAAGAAAGGCAGCATCAAAAAGAAAGGTCTTCAGCCTTGATATAAAAGAACTGAGAGTAGCAGCGGATCTGCAGGTTTCTGGGAGTTTATTCCAGATATGAGGAGCATAGAAACTGAACGCTGCTTCACCATGTTTAGTTCTGACTCTGGGGACAGAAAGCAGACCTGTCCCAGATGACCTGAGCGGTCTGGGTGGTTCATAGTGGAGTAGCAGATCAGAAATGTATTTTGGACCTAAACCGTTTAGTGATTTATAAACTAGCAAAAGTACTTTGAAATCAATTCTTTGAGACACAGGAAGCCAGTGTAAAGACTTCAGAACTGGAGTGATGTGATCCACTCTCTTGGTCTTAGTGAGGACTCGGGCAGCAGCGTTCTGAATCAGCTGCAGCTGTCTGATTGATTTTTTAGTGAGACCTGTAAAGACACCATTACAGTAGTCAAGACTACTGAAGATGAAGGCATGGACCAGTTTTTCCAAGTCCTGTTGACACATAAGTCCTTTAACCCTTGATATATTCTTAAGGTGATAGTAGGCTGACTTTGTAATTGTCTTAATGTGGCTGTTAAAATTCAGGTCTGAGTCCATGACTACACCAAGATTTCTGGCTTTGTCTGTTGTTTTGAATATTGTTGTTTGAAGCTGAGCGCAGACTTTCAATCGTTCCTCTTTTGCTCCAAAAACAACCACCTCAGTTTTTCCTTCATTTAATTTCAGAAAGTTCTGGCACATCCAGCTGTTAATTTGTTCAATGCACTTAGTCAGTTTTTGTAATGGACTATGGTCCCCTGGTGATAAGGTTATAAGCCTATCTATCTAATTTTTGTTTGATTTAGTACAACGGTAGAGTTTCATAATTTTTGACTTATCACATGTTTTTACTTAGCAGCCCATATCATAATTTAGATTTAGTATTTTATTATTTCATAATCTTTAACGTATATGTCATTGTTTTTACTTAGCTGGTAAGTCATAATTTTGACTTGCCATTTTATTTTTTATGTTTTGGTTTCGTATGTTTGACTTAGTAATTTATACCTTAGCTTACAATAAACATTTTTAAAATAAATTATTATTAATAAATGTTATACTTAAATAATGACTTTTGACTATGTTATACTTTAAACCGGAAGTCTAACCCTTCCCTTTGGCTAGCGTCGTCGGAGCGAGCGGGACTCACGCAACACAACTGACAGTTGGGAGAACTGGATCATGTTAGTTATTTTCTGATCACTTTCAGTTTGGAGTTCAGTTTTCGAACAGTCTAGCTTTATGACCTTTATGAGTCCAACAAAAAGACTGCCGGCGCCACCATGCTGAAAATATCTAACGCAACACTTTGTCTTTGTTTTTTGGTTGTGTTGGAGACAACTGTTTTCTTCGGAACTGGCTCACCGGCGGCTAACATGAAAGGTTTCGGTAAGTAGCTAGCTACCTCGAGCTCCGACACTTTGCTTTCATTTCTGTCACTTTAAAAAAAAACAAAAAATCTTTTTAAGCCGTTTCGGTTTCTACCATTCCAGTTTCTTAGCTGTAGAATAACTTCGTCCACAGAAGCGCGAGATGAATCCGAGGACAATAGAGTCAAACCTGCTGGACTACAACAAGTGGAAGCATAATAATAATAATAAAGCTGCTTTTAGTTTAAGTAGTTCGTTTGTTCGTTAGTTAGTTAGTTAACTAGCTAACTAGCTAGTTAGTAGTTTGACATTGTTCCCATCCCCCTGTGAGTTTTTGCCTGGTCATTTTCTGACAGGTTAAACAAATTGCATACTCATCCCTCCCAGGCTCCGTGAAGTCATCTTTACATCTGGAAACAGCTCTCATATTGTGTGTGTGCTCGCTACTGTTTACGCTCAATAGCGATGGGCTATATATGGAAAGGAAAGAAGCCTGAATAACAGCAATATTATGCGGAGAATCTGTAATATATTTTCTATTTTAGAAAGCCTCTGTGGGTATATAGTACTAGAGTTTTCATCTGTATTTTACTGCAATCACCCTAACCCGGGTTGTATTATGTCCTTATTTATTGTCCACTTTTTCTTTATTCTGTTAATTAACTATGCAGTTACATGCCTCTTCTGTAAAATGTATATTCAAACATGCAAATCTAGCAATAAATCAATATATGTATATAGTTTCATTTCCGTCCATATACTCTTACAATTATTGGAATCCACCCCATAAAATACCCATTAAGTGTGAGGGTTTTTAATATATTGATACCTCGCGTACACTGTATTCAATTATTTCTAATATTTAGTAAGTAGTAAATAAAGTTCAGTTTCTCCATATTTGCAGGCCAGCAATCCTTGGAGGGTTTAATCACAGCCATTTCTTCAGGAGGGCCTTCTTGCTAGCAGTTTATGAAAAGGATATTCTTACTGTGTCATAATTTTAAGAGGGACCTGGTATAATTTGGCAAATAGGCAATCAACTTCTATTCCAGATATTTTCTTATCACTCTTGCCAATATGAAAGAAGTAAAAGACAAGCACAGGAAATAAGAAAAATGGTCTGCTTTTCTTTTTTTTCATCCCCAAGGATATGGACCTGGCAACCCCCCAAAAACTACAGTGACCTCAATGTTCTAAACTGTAGCTATAGTTACTGTCAATTGTAAGTAATTCAAGCCATTGGGAGCGTGCCTGTATAGCCTACAACAATTACATAAACAGTAATCATTTTCGACTGGTATCTCAATGCAAGGTCCAGTCTAGATCTAGCTGGTTACAAAAATCGGTAATTTTTTAAACTGTAGTGTTTCTGTGTTTGTCCCATATCCACAGACGAGGATGCTTTCATCATCCAACACTCAAGGACAGGGAAGTGCATAGCTACAGGGACTTCTGCAGACTTGAGTCTCACCTCCTGTGATCCAAACAGCAGGTCCCAGCTGTGGAAGTGGGGTTCGGGTCATCGGCTCTTCAATGTGGACACGTCCCTCTGCTTGGCGTTGGACATCCACTCGGCAGTATCCCTGGTCGACTGTGGCTCCGACTTCTGGGTGTGGTGGCATTGCCTAGATGGGGCTGTTTACACTATCCATCAAATGGGCCTGGCGGTCAGCGATGGCAAAGTTGTCACCAAACTGGACACTAATGACACGTGGGTAATAGGAGGATCCCAGGACAACATCTGCCATAAGCCGTACCACGGTGAGTGTGGTTTTCTTTGTTTTGTCTGCGAGAGAAAATGCTTGTGTGTTCTAGATCTGCAAGAAGTGCTTCATGTTGTCTATTATGGATCTCTGAGGACTGACTAATGTTTGAGGGAATTATCCATCAAGAAATGAAAGTAGTGTCAATTGAGTCCCTGTTGTGTTGTAACACATCCACTTCCTCAACTGGACCTTGTGATGTGTCACACTTTGGTATATTCAGGTGTTACCTCCGCTGGCTTTTGTGTTACATCACCAAACAGGTTCTTATGCTTTTTAAACAAAGTCCGGCTGGTTGGTTGGATTGTTATCTGCATGCCTATCAGTTATTTCGTCTTTTAAGCTCAGTAACAACATGGTGTCATATCCCAAGTTAAAGAAAAGGACTTCCTCTGAAACCTGAGTATCTCAGTGTCAAAACTGTGTCTTTGAATGAGTGGGGACTCCTCCAAAATTCCGGGTGTGCTTTATGATGTGCTTATGTTGAAGGTCTGTGTGGCATGGTGCAGCATAAAAACTGGCTTTCACTTTTGTTTTGTGTATTGCTCGCTGCATGACTGAATGTAAGGTACTTTCCATCAAATGCAAACACATACACCTTATGTAGAAATATTAGGAAATGACAATAAATGTTTTCATAAGTTTTCTGTTAGTATAGTACATTTAAAAGGCTCCATAAGGGTAGAGAGAGAAAGTTTAAGTGTTAATGAGTGTAGGTTTTAAAATGCACATTTTTAACCTTGCTAGTACTGTTAACATACTAACCTTTGATTGAATTGCTGGTTTCTTGTTGATTGTCATTTGTAAGATCTACAGTTGTATTTAAATGACAGTTATTCAAATTATTTATCTTTTTATAATCCAAATTATTTATCTTTTATAATCCAAATTATTTCTTATTTAAATAGAAATTCATGTTTAAATATGAAATCTAATGTCTGTATCCATGTTTAAAAAAAAAAAAAAAAAAACTTGCACAGATCAGGAATCAAAGTTTTTTTTTGAATGTGTATTCAGAGGACACACTAGGGCTGCACGATTATGGCCAAAATGATAATCACGATTATTGATTAATATTGAGATCACAATTAATTATCATGATTATTTGTTGATTTTAACCAAAACAAATTTTGCTGCTGCTTTCACAGCTACTGCTACAATCCTCTTATGTTGACGTTGTACAGTATGTGTACATTCATACAGCTGCAACACATGTAAATAAAAATGATCTGAAATAAATAGCCCAGGATATATTAAAAAAATTATCTCTGAGAAAGCTCCTTCACTTGTTTTCAACAATAACTGATTAAAAGAGCTAGGGAGAGAGAGGGAGTGTGATGGACGTATATGCTACTCACAGAGAGACGGCTGACTCATTATGAACTGAGCTGATTTTTTATGAAC
Source organism: Etheostoma perlongum (assembly GCA_026937815.1). Classification (NCBI taxonomy): domain Eukaryota; kingdom Metazoa; phylum Chordata; class Actinopteri; order Perciformes; family Percidae; genus Etheostoma; species Etheostoma perlongum. The sequence goes on along the minus strand of CM049371.1, from coordinate 20,440,020 downwards.
TATGATATTCTGGCCATGGGTCACATCTCTCGCCCAGGTCCAGTAGTCTCCGTCTCACACACTATTATTTTACAAACTGAAGTTAGTTGCATTCAATAACTTGTTCTGTGTTTTTCGCCGTGGCCCCCGCAATAGCAGAGTTACCAGCGGAAACACTGGTACAAGTACAGGTTTGTCTCTCATGCTTAACAATATACAGCTGTGTTAACAATTAAAACTGTGGGCAAATATCAGAAATGTGGACCGGCGTTGTCGCCGCTGTGTCTCTCCTTGTTGCTAAGGAGCCATGTGTTAGATAATGGGGGCGGGGCTGCACGGAGAGTAAGAGGAGAGATCCAAACACAGACACGGCTTTACAGAAGACATGGGTCATGTAAGGCAAAATTAAATCAATATAAACAACATTGCTTCGACATTGGGTGCACCGGTGCGATCTAGGAATAAGGTTAGTCGCACCCTAGAACCCTGTGAGCTAACAGACACTACCTAGCACTGGTCACAGCTGTTGTCTGAAAAACAACACAGACTGGAAAAAATGTTGCGTTTACTGGTAAACATTGTGACCAACATGTATAACGACTGCTATCTGTTGTGGAATTTTCCTCACCTTACCCTGTCTTCTGTGACTGTCTACATCTAGAAACTAAGCTGCGCAATGCAGGGAACAACTCTGACTGGCACATGATCAGACAGTGGTATACGGAGCGGTAGATGGGCTTTGCAAAAAAAACCTGGAGCGTTCTATGAATGGAATGACGCATTTGAAATATCGCTCGATTACGCAAATTTGATTGTGGGAAGCCCAAATCGTGTTTGTGATTAATATTCGATTAATTGTGCAGCCCTAGGACACAGACTATGAGTGTGAATGGTGAATGCTTTCTTTATATTAAAACATAAATATGACAAAAAACACAAATGAAAAGGATCTAGACTGGCATGATTTTTATTTCATATTTTGCTCACTTGTTACTTCTTCGTTATAGAATGTTATTTCTCCTTGTTCATAGTCATTCCTTTTATAAACCATAGAGAATCTGTTGTAAGTTTAGGGTCAGGTGCCTATGTGGAAACATATGTTCAGTTCAATGTAGTGTTTCATTTTCATTAGCGATATACCGATAATCGGATCGGGGCATTTTTGGGCAGTTTGCAGATGATCTGTATCAACGTCTTATTTGGCTGATGACTGACAATTTAGAAAGTGTACTACTTTGGCTCTGCTACAGCTGTGTGTCTGTCTGTCTGTGTCTGTCCCTCTGCTTCGGTTTCAATGTACTGCCCACACGCTATCACTATCTGACTTTCTTTTTCAGTATTATGTTGAACGTTTCGAAATTATTAAATCGGGAGCTTGGTGAACTTGCTTGCTAGTAACTTGCTTGTTGGACTTGCTGGCTTGTTATGTCAATTTAGCCTATTCAGCCTGCCAGGTATGTTCTTTATGCCATTGTGTAGCTGAATAACTGTTTTGTTTGATCAAATTTTTAAATTTATTTTTGGAAAAGTAAACAGCAACAAACAATACGCTGAGACAGAGAATGCTTCCCTGGGCCAGAAAAATAAATAAAATCTATAAAAATACAAATTAAATAGAACATAGAGAGGAAAGACGGGAGGGAAGGAAACAAAAACAACACACCCAAACACATACACAAACAGACACACACACACAGACAGACAAGACAAGGAACCAAACACGACAACTGCCCGGACTTCACAGCCTCAGCAACGTTCACCCAAGTGTCCAGAGTCTTTTTCTGGCGTTCACTAATGCGCGCCGTGTAAAGCTCCATATATAGTGGATATTAAAAGTCTACACACCCCTGTTAAAGTAGCAGGTTTTTATGAGTTAAACAAATGAGACAAAGATAAATCATTTCAGAACTTTTTCCACCTTTTAATGTGACCAACAATGTGAACAATTCAATTGAAAATCTTTGAGGGGGAAAAATAAAAATGCACAATAACCTGGTTGCATAAGTGTGCACACCCTTAAAATAATACTTTTGTTGAAGCACCTTTTGATTTTATTACAGCACTCAATCTTTTTGGGTAGGAGTCTATTAGCATGGCACATCTTGACGTGGCAATATTTGCCCACTCTTCTTTGCAAAAGTGCTCCAAATCTCTCATATTGCAAGGACATCTCCTGGGCACAGCCCTCTTAAGATCACCCCACAGATGTTCAATTGGATTCAGGTCTGGGTCCTTCCAAAACGTTAATCTTCTTTTGGTGAAACCAGCTTTCTAACGGAAGCCAGAAGGTTTTGTGCCAAAGTTGCCTGGTATTTGGAACAGTTCATAATTCCCTCCACCCTGACTAAGGCCCTGATAACAGCTAAAGAAAGCCAGCCCCAAAGCATGATGCTGCCACCAGCATGCTTCACTGTGGGGATGGTGTTCTTTGGGTGATGTGCAGTGTTGTTTTTGCGCCAAACATAGCTTTTGGAATTATGGCCAAAAAGTTCAACCTTGGTTTTATCAGACCATAACACATTTTCCTACATGCTTTTGGGAGACTTCATGTTTGTTTTTGCAAACTTCAGCCGGGCTTGGATGTTTTTCTTTGTAAGAAAAGGCTTCTGTCTTGCCACCCAACCCCAAAGCCCATTCATATGAAGGAATTACTGCAGCTCCTTTAATGTTGCTGTAGGCCTCTTGGAAGGTGTGTAATGCCTTCTATTTTACATGAGTTTGAATGTAATGGGTTAATTCTGAACACAACCACATCCCCAGTTATATCATTGTAAGGTTTTTATTTTTAAACCTCAAAGATGTCAGTTTTTTTTTTTTTTTATTGAATTGTTCACATTATAGGTCACGTTAAAGGTGGAAAAAACTCATTATTTATCTTTATCTAATTGTTTTACATCACAAAAACCTGCCATTTTAACAGGGGTGTATGTACTTTTTATATCCACTGTACACTACATCCAAGTAGGAAACGGTCCGTGTGTGGATAGACATGTAGCTGCACAGCTGTTAATGAGTTACGTTAACATACCTATACACAATATGCTATTGTGTAGTTGAATAACTTGCCTTTCCAGATTAAATCTCTGTTCTTGGTCTGGAATTTTGTGAAATAAATTTCTAAATAAATGTGACTTATAGTCCAGTGCGACTTATATATATGTTTTTTCTATTCATGACGCATTTTTTGACTGATGCGATTTATAATCCGGAAAATACGGTAATTGGTATCGCTATCGGGCACATTTGCAAAAATGCAACACTAAACTAACTAGGCAATGTCAAAAGGTTTTCTATATTTGTGGGTCTGTTACATATTTAATCATTTTTTACTATAAATAAACACATTTTTGTCCATGTTGTCCAACAATGTTTTAAAATAAAAATAAGTCCTCTCTCCTTAGTTCAATGTGTTCTCATTTTAATGATATTTCCTGCTAGTAGTATCTTGAGAAGAAGTGGTTTGGTGTACGCAACAAGACACCAAATTTCACTTACAACAAGTCTCTGTGCTGACGTGGTTTTTCTTAGAAATGACACAAATATACTAGAGGGTTGTAATGGGTCTTTCACTTTGCCCTTTGCTCACTTCTTGTCTCTGTGCAGTTGTCCACACCACGGCTGGGAACTCTGCCGGCTCTCCCTGTGAGTTCCCCTTCAAATACAACGGCAGCTGGCATCACGGATGCCTCCCAGATGCAGATTTCCCTGGACTGTCCTGGTGTGCCACCTCATCAGACTACGCCCAAGACAGAAAGAAGGGACACTGTCTAATACCTGGCATGTTGTTCAATCATTTTAAGGATATGATCATAAGTTTCACAATTTTTTTCCCTTTTACCCGACAAGAAATTTACCATGGGGACATAAGCGGACCTTTTTAAAAATGTTGCCATTACTTTTAAATATTCTACATTTGCCTCCATTAACGTTGCGTGGCTGGATGTTTTTTTTTTCAAGACACAATTGTGACATTAATGACATTAATGATGCAGAAATCACGGTGAATGACATCCGGCGGCATTAACAAATTATGACTGTCATGCTTAGATTCTCACACTGACTGTCTCTTGGACCTTGCAGAGGAGGGCTGCCAGACTCTGTTTGCCGGGCCAGAAGAGGAATCCTGCTATGAGTTTGTTTCCGGTGCCGCGGTGACCTGGCATGAAGCACTGGATTCATGTCGTAGTCAGGGAGCTGATCTGCTGAGTGTGTCTGAGCCGAACGATCTCCACTCCAAAACCTGTAAGACTGATTAACTACGTATTACTTATTTGTCATCTTCAACTTCTTATTTTTTTCTCCACCAATGAGCTGACAAAAAATCTCAAAGTTGCAGTCTATGTTGGACGTATTGGGTTCATCATCAACCCAAACAAAAGCTCTGATGTGAGAGGAATGCTTCCCAATGTGCACATTTAAAACATGTAGGATGATAAAAATTGCCATAATAATTCATTTGGCAGGGCCACAAAACTTTTAAATATATAATCTGGCCTGCATCTCTCAAAGCCCAGAAGCTATATTGGATACTGTAGGAACTTTAAAAGAAGTAGTTTCATTTTGAGGGCCACCCCTCCCCCCATTTCAAGAAACAAAACAGAAAACAGAAAGCGATTTAAAATGCATCTATTTTAGTCATGCCCAAAACGGACAAAATTCAAGATCTTTATTAAATTGATTGTTATAACGGGTAAATATCACATTATAAGCTTTACCATGAGTCTGTGGTACTGGAAAATGCATTTGTTCTCTTAAGTTTTATTACTCAAAGAACAAAGTATCCAAAAATAATGCGTTGTCCCAGTCTTTTTTTCTGTACAGGAAACTTCTTAATGGCTCCATGTAACAACTTTATTTCATCTTTTACTTCTTCTTCTTACTTCTTACTTACTTTACTACTTCTTACGTAGCTGTGGTTTTCCTACTTATTGTTCTTTATATGAAAGTTAATGAAAACTAAAAAAGGGAATCTAGAATGACTAACAATCATCTGTTTGTGTGAGTGGAGGCAATGACTTCATTAACAGTGAGTAAGTGTTGCCGGACAGTTGTCATACGAGGCTACTTACAAATGCTGCAAGTGTGGATGTTTTTCTATTTCTTCTTCAATTTGTTTTTCTTCTGCTTCTTGTTTTTTTTTAACCTTGTTTATTGTGCTGTGTGATATGTAGCTGAAAACAATTTAAACTAGACACGTTTAAAAAAGTGAACTATATATATATATATATAGTATGTGTATACAGGATGTGTGTGTCTGTGTGTGTGTGTATGTATATATATATATACATACATACATACATCCTGGTCACAAGCTTACTTCTCTAAACCTACGGCAACCACTGCCCTTGGAACTAGGCTCTAGAATGTATTTCAGTCCTTAATATCTTAATATTAATAATAAATAATTATAAACACCCTGACAACATGATTATTATCTTAGCTGTTATGTCTCTTGTTCTTCAGTTCATGTTGCTGTTTGAGAGTGCAGCTTGGGCCATTGTAACTTGTTAAGGGAAGTTCAAAACGACATTGCGGTGTGAATAGGGCAAAAATAGTTCCCTCAATAAGGCTGACCGTCTTGACTCGCGACACAGGATGGATTTTTGATTGACCTGGGTAGCACAGTTTTATGTTCCAGTTGTGGCTCAACTTTTGTATGTTTCGCCTGCTCTTCTCCTCTCTGTCCTTTTAAATCAATTTACTATGTATCCCTGTGTTTCTGTTTAAATATTTACACTTTTCCCAATCCCAAATGATCTTGACGAGTCATATTATGTTAGACTTGTAATGTCCTTCTTTTTTTAATTCAAATGTATGCATTACTATGTACTGTGACGTTGCATTGTGCAGTATTGGACGGCCTTGACAGAATGCCTGAAAGGATGTGGATCGGCCTTCACCAGTTAGACAATTCTTACGGCTGGCAGTGGTCAGACGGTTCCCCTCTCTCACCACTCTGCGCTGGGAAACAGGTGATGATGGTTATATCTACTGTATATACATGTTGTCCTGTTTCTGAGAGTATCTGTGTAAATTACAATAAACACATAGTAGGAAACAAAAACGAGGTTATAGATGCTACTGAGTTTGTGGCTGAAAACACCAAAACCAGCATCCTGTTGAGATCTGCTGTTGTTGCTGCCTTCTATAAACTGCAACTTGATGTTAGTCAGAAGACAATGAGGCCAGTGTTGTAACGAAAGCTCATTGTGCCTGTTTTTTGGACACAGTGTAGCATTGGGATTGTGACTGTTGCTGAATAACGCATTAATAGTACTGAATGGGATGCTTTGTAAAGCCTTCTAGCTATTGTAACATGTTTTCAGTTTTTTTTGTGTCTTCTGAAAGGAAAGATGTTGTTCTAACACTGCAATGTGAACGTCAAGGATACTGAAGCCATCTGGCATTCTGCTGATATGAGCTCTTTCTGATTGCTATATTTTACAACATGTCGATGTTGCTACTAGCAGCACTGTTTCAACGGTTATTACGACATTAATCATTTCTTTTATTTCAACTCAACATGTGAAACACAGTCGATAAGCTGAACCTAGAAATAACTTCAAAAGATACTCAGAGGTAAATGCGATGTGATTTTATTTGCATTTATTGTGTGGGGGAATGTGTTTGACAGGAATGTCATCCGTCCCCGTACATTTGGAGTTAGACTGTGGAGTCCTGAACTCCAGGCAGAAATATGAATCTGAGGCGTGCAACAAACAGCTGCCATACATCTGCAAGAAGAGTGTCAATGCCACGCACACTGCAGCGACAGGTAGGTCAGCTGACCTCACTTTGCAATAGCTTATGTTTCTTTCTTTGTCCCTGTTCTGCCGATCATAAAGCTCTTTGAGTCAGATGTTTGGAAATAGAGATAAATTGACCTGACCTCCCCTCTATCTGTCTTGCTCCTTCTCTACAGAGTCTTTTGTTTATAAAGAAACAGTGTGTGCAGACGGTTGGGTCCCTTGGGAATGGCTGGTGTTACAAGTTGGTGAAGGACAAACCTCAAAACTTTACAGATGCCCAGATGCACTGCAATAACACAGAGGGAGGAGGGGGGGGCTTTCTGGCTAGCCTCCACTCTATCGACAGCAAGGAGATGATTAGCACTAATTTCCATGCAGGTCAATCACAAAATCCAAATAAAAAGTTCTCTCACCAGACCCCTGCCTTGACTTTTTGAGTTTGATTTTAAACAATTCCATAAAGCGATGTTCTGATGTGTGTTATGGTGTTATGGTCTGTCAGATGGCCAGTTGTTGGACGTGTGGATCGGTCTGATCGGTGTCGGCATTGACACCACTGTCTTCAAGTGGATCGACCATGCACCCGTCACCTTCACCTACTGGGACCAAAACCAACCAGTTCAGCCCACTCTGAATACTAGCTGTGTCTTCTACTCTGGAGAGGTGTGTGTGTGAAACCCCACCCATTGTATTCGGTCTTTGTGTGTTGGGCCTGTGTGTACAGTGGCTCTGTTTTTGTATTCTTATGATCTGCTGTACAAGTTTGTTACCACAAGGCCTGCAAATCTAACCTGTGATCATGCTCCACAGCATCATGGTTGGCGGGTCGGGGACTGCAAGTACAGGCTACCTTTTATGTGTCAGAAGAAAGGAGATGTCAAGGAACCAGCGACACAGGCTGGATGTAGCTTTGAGGAAGTGAGTTTTTTTTCACACGACTTTTGGGTTAAAAGTAATCCTTTTGTTTATTCACTTCCATATTTGCAAGTGATATCTGTACTTCCACACATTATGAAATCATGGAAAAGAATGGAGTAGCCATGCAAGTGTGGATTTAAAGGATTACTTGATGTTAAGGACAGATGACATTTGGACAGCTTTTGAGTCATATAGGGGTGAATGCAGATCTCCAGCTGCATTAACTTGCAACTTGCAAGGATGGAAGACGTGTGCAAAAACAAAACTACTATGTTTGACTGTGATGGTGACAAAAGACATGAATACTGATCTGACTGTTCTCAATACAGTCCCATCGCCGAGGACTGGATGTTTGTGAGAATCGGTACTTTGCATTAAAGTGACAGATGTTTAGCTTGTAATTTGAATGTAGCTTTAAGTGTTACTGCTGTCAATTGCTTTAGGGTTGGAGGAGACACGGCAACTCCTGTTATCAAGTAAACCCAAAACAAGTACCCTTCAAAGATCGCTGCAACATCACCATAAGAAACAGGTAGGAGTTTGTTCAGCTGCTTAATAAAAAATACACACTGACACTCATCAAGTGGCATTCTCATAGTTGCCTGTTCTTTCTAGGTTTGAGCAGGCCTTTATCAGCCGTCTACTTGGAGAGCAGCTGAAGCAGGAAACTCAGTATTTTTGGATAGGGCTGCAGGACATTAAGAACACAGGGGAGTACCAGTGGCTGAGCCAGGATGGGTCCCCGGGTGTGGTTACATACACCAACTGGGCCTTGTTCGAACCAAGTTAGTAAAAACCACTTCTGCTCCACTCAGTATCTAATGCAGGAATGGCACAAGACCAGAAAAGTCATGGTTAAGTAGTGTGGTGGTAGTGGTAGTATGTGGTAATATGTGTGTTGATTACGTCAGTGATACCAAATGTCTATAGATGTCTATATTTCCACAAATTTCACATTTAGTGAGCTAAAAAATACAAAAATGTAGATTTTTAATCTGGAAGTAAAACTCTTTGATTTATATATGTTAAAAAATGTGTTATTTACATGGGCAAAAATAATAACTATATTAAAAATTTAACACATTAGATTAAACTTCTAGGTATTTCCTCTACTTGTGTATTTCAGATCTGGCTGGAGGTTGTGCAGTCATTTCCACCGCAAAACCCTTGGGCAAGTGGGAGGTGAAGAACTGTACCTTTTTTAATGCCGGCACCATTTGTAGGAAAGACCTCAGTCCAGCCCCAGAACCAGAGCTGCCCTCCAACGTAACCTGTCCTGTTGGATGGGTGTCCAGATCAGACATCAAATACTGCTACAAGGTGTGTGTGTGTGTGTGTGTGTGTGTGTGTGTGTGTGTGTGTGTGTGTGTGTGTGTGTGTGTGTGTGTGTGTGTGTGTGTGTGTGTGTGTGTGTGTGTGAACAAAATATGCACACAATGAGATTTTTTTTTTAGATAGGTTGATATAATAACTATGATGGTAAAGGCAAATAATGGAACAGCTAGAACAGTCTGGTGTGTTCAGAACATGAACAAGGTGATGGTGGCTGTAGGAGGAGTTCATCAATTTTACACAACAAAGTCAGTTTACAGGTCTTGAAGAGCACGGCAGCATATGTGACAAAAAGTTGTATAAAGCCTTCTTATAAATTGCCTCAAGTGATGTCATTTGAGTCAATGTCGGTTAGGGCTGAACTAACTCCACTGACTACACTTTATAACATTTTTAAAAGTTAGTCTGTGGAGTTAGACAAGTGAGCTTACCATACTTGTGTAGCCTGCTCTTATCTCTGCTTGAGGCTAGAGGCTACATTAGCTGCTACTAGCACTACACACCCAGCTCTCCAAACAAACTGTTTGTGGTCGAGTTGCCTTGTGGTTAATGTAGGCGGCAGGTTTTGACAAGGAAGAAGAATGCAATAAAGAAGACACTATTGCTGTTTCTAATGTATCAATAAAAAAAAACTTTTAACATCATTCCAAAACCTCATCATTGGGAACAGATTAGTAATGTAGTTTATTATAACATATTGTATGAAGTAAAACTTAAGTATCTATAACTGAAGTTGCTTCTGCATCGGACCAATCAAAACAATGATCTGTATTGTGTATTTCCAATATACTATATATACTTTATATACTTTCTTATTGTACAGATTCAACCACTGATGCTAGACACTGAATTACATGATCTGACAATCATATTGGCTTTCTTTACAATTCAGTCTCTTACTTTATGGGCACTGCTTTAGTAGCTGTTGTCAATTTTTGATTCACCTTGTCAGGTGTTTCATGAGGAAAGGCTGAGCAGGAAGCGCTCCTGGAAGGAAGCTGAGATGTTCTGTCAGGCTCTGGGAGCCAACCTGCCCAGCTTCACTAACCATGATGAGATGAGGGCCCTGCACATCATCATGAGAGACACCATCAGGTATACACACATGCACACAAGCCTTGTATGTATACCTTGTTTTAAAGTATTTTTTAGCATTCATGTATTTGTCATTGTTTTATTATTGGACAATTGTGACATGAACAAATCTAAATGAATTGTTGCTTCACTTTTGATTCAACCTTTGTACACCCAATGTGTGGAGGGACTGGCATTACCAGTGACTTAACAGAAAGATGAATGCTAAAAATATTCAGTTTGTCACATAAGCACTCAGCATTTCAGTTACTTTTAAAGTAAATGCATACCATCTCCTAACTTACATTTCACACTTGTTCAACGAGTCAGTTTTAAACAGTTGTATCTAAGAATACAATGCCAACTTCCCTTTTCAAGACTTAATCTTATTTTTTTTTATTATCTTCTTTGAAATAAGATTGATTTGGTATTGTGAATGATGGTTGGTTTGCTCTGTTGTCCTTGTTGCAGTGATAATCGGTACTTCTGGGTTGGCCTGAACAGGAGAAACCCAGCTGATCGCTTCTGGCAGTGGAGCAATGGCCAGCCTGTGAGTATAACTCTAATCATAAATGCCCCCCCCCAAGCTCTCAGAGTCAAGTGAGAAAAAGAAAATTCTTGTGATCCATTTTCTAAGTCTGATCTAAATTGTTTTCTCACTGTGATTATGACTTAAGAACAGGTGAAAAGGATAATTGTTCTACAGTACATTACTTTAAAAAAAAAATTTAATCTGCAAAACAAGTAGGATTTCTTTTTCCAGAATCATTTTTCTTTTCTTTTTTTATCTGTGAATCTAGTGCTAATTAAAATAGATTTTTAGCCAAAGAAAGAGATGAAAGCATTGTTACACATTGTGCTTACACACAATCTATGTACCTTATGTTTAGAGTGCTTAGAGAAATTAAAACTCACCTGGAAGAAAACATGAATGCTTTTAGTCCTACAGTATTTAGACATTTTCATATACTGAAATGAGTATAACAACAATCAACCCTTGAACTTATCCTGACAAAACATTATTTTTTTCCTAGCAAACCTATTTTTAGTGCTGTCAAACGATTGAAGTATTTAATCAGTCATAGTTAAAGGAGAATTCCGGTCGATTCTAACACGTGCGTGCCGTCAGTAGAGAGAAAAACGAAACCAATCGGTGCTGCCTACACCGTGTTATTCTCCTGCTAGAGTTAGCACCCAACAGGCTTAAACAGGGCAAGTTTTAAATGTGTTTTTAGCCTCTAAAATGTTCAAAATGTACATACTGTACTGTATCTACTGTAGGAAATATAGCCAGCTAATATTCACACTGGTTGTTGACAGAAGTTGGGGGGTTTTCAGGTGCTTTGTGATACTTCTGCAGTGCTTCAGCTGTAGCCTACTTCTACCCAATATAGTCCCAAGTCAATATTTGTACTCGTTGTGAATATGCAGGCCACAAGAAGTAATTAGGATTTGTTTTTGTTGTTGTTGGGTCACTTTTACTTACTACATGCTAACTGGCAACATAGGATTCCATTCACTACGCTAAGCTAGGCTAGCGGCACTACTAAGACAATGACTAAGACTAAGACAATGCATGCACTTAGACAAAAAGGCATTTGTCAACCTATATAAATATAGAGGAGATGGTGAATAACCCTATTTCAACAAACTGTGGCGTATTCCTTTAAGAAATAATAGTAAAGAGAGTGAATTCTTAAAATTCATGAAAGAAAATCAGGGAATATTGAAAACAATAAGAAGATATCTGTGATGGATTAAATAACTTTATGCATATAACCCTGCAGCTGAAACTGCACCTTGTTTTATCTCAAAGACAACATATTTGGCTTAAGTGTACTTTTTACACCATATTGCATTTATTTCTGAGTGTGAAGTCTGTTTATTGGATGTCACCACAACAGGTGACTATGGATGTTTTACACCAAGATTTCCATGAGGATGACTCATACGGTCGGGACTGCACTGCGTTCAAGGTGGGCTCGGTCAATTTATTTTACTAAATGTGGACTTTAAGGGAGGAATACACATTTGTTTTGCCTTATTCTCCATTTAACATACCCAATTGTGTATTTTTCATGTGTAATCATTTATATTTTTATAAAATGTATTTTTATTTTATTGTAGTCAGATTTGGTTATACAGTTCATACTGTAAAGCTTGATCTGTGAAACAAGGCCATTTGCTCTGCTGTTTGTGGGAGTCACAACAAGAGCTACAGCTGAAATCTGGCCCCATTGACTCAGTGGTTTCATATCATACATGCTTTCTTGAAACAAAATCCCAGAAAAGATAGCCGGTCAGAACAGTGTTTTTTTTTTTTTTTTTTTTTTTTTTTTTTCACATAATAAGGACACTGTCACTTGCTTACATCAAAATGGCCATGAAGATAATTTATTTTAGTTTTTTGACAGTGTCAGCTGATTGTCTCTTGCCCTTGCATTCCATTTAAGTACTTTTTTATCTTTACCTTTGCTCTTATTAAGGTTGTTTCAGTCAGTGATTGTGTTATTAGAAAGAGAGACATTCTCTTCCTCAACTATCACTGAGTTCCAGGGAGCAACAAGACCTGTAATGTCACAGATATAAAAACAGCTTTCTTCTTTTTATATTTCCCTCATGATAATATTTAAACAATCAACAATCTGTATCCTTGTTAGACATCGAAGAGTACCTTGAAACACTTGTTTGTGTTTCTGCTGCACGACATGCCTCCGACACCGTTCTATGCCAGACCCTTTCACTGTGACACCAGGCTAGAGTGGGTCTGCCAAATACCCCGCGGTAAGACTACACATAAAAGCACCACTGTGTATGTATGCACAGAGCTAGGGTTGGTTTTTGTTGGGAAGAGCTCATATCCCTCATCAAGACTGTTTAATTAGAGGGATTTGTAATGTTGTTGAGATGCAGCACACAGCAGTTGCCTTATTTGTACAGTTTTATTGAACACAATAATAAAGTATAACAAAAAGAAAATGTATGGGCTCATACGTAGTGTAAATCTATTGCAACACAACATGATCTTGTTAGTTGTGTGTCGTTGGTTTCATTTGGCTTTCAACTCATTCTTTGTCTACTTCACTTCAACAGGAAAGACACCGAAGAACCCAGACTGGTACAATCCCGGTAATTGCCAAATCTTTCCAGTTTCTGTGTTGAAAGTCTAATTATCTTTTGAGTTATTAGTTATTATAGTGGCCAGAATTTCTTTGATTCAGCTTCTCTTTTTTTTCTCTCTCGATGATTTCCCAAATAGAATTATTTCATCCTCGCATGTCTGTCGCTGGGTGTCATATGTGTGTTGTCACTGTCTGAAATGGGCCGTGATTTTAGAATGTGTTGGTTGTGCTTTTCAGGTGGACACCATGAGAGCTCTATCTTCGTAGATGGAGCAGAGTTTTGGTTTGTTGATGAGCCTAAGCTAACGTTTGAGGAGGCACAGGTGTTTTGCAGTTTGAATGACAGCAAACTGGCTACACCACTCAGCTTAACGGCTGCCGGACGGATCCATCAGTACCTAAAAGACGTAAGTTACAGGAGACACTAAGTGGCCATGCAATCAAACCAGGACCTGCACATGTGCAGGTTACAGTGATAATGGTGGCAGATACACCACTTAAAACTCACAGTAATTGTAAAACAATGGGTTCTTAATATCAGACAGAGGCAGACAAAAGCAGTTTTCTCATTTCTAGCCAACAACTGGGGATTTTGACGGCTGAAAGGATGACTGTCGCTCTGTTTCATTCAGTTGTAAGTAACTAGCGTAAGCTAATGCTTAAGGTTTGGCTAAAGTTTGCTGAAAACAATCTCCAGATGACTATTTGATATTTATTTTATATTATATTATTATGTTTAAAACAAGAACCATGTAAATTGGTTTGATATTGTGCTAAAAGGCTAAAGCTAAACTGGTAAGTCAGGCTTGTTTTTTTTGTTTTTTTTTTAAAGATTATTTTTGGGGCTTTTTAGGCCTTTATTAAGATAGACAGCTGAAGATATGAAAGGGGAGCGAGAGGGGGAATGACCTGCAGGGTTAATCCTCTATATATGGGCGCCTGCTCTACCAGGTGAGCTACCCAGGCGCCCGTAAGTCAGGCTTGTTAATGTATGCAGCTCATGTCAAACAAGCTGTTTATACTTTAGACTTTATATTATGATTTTTACCAATTTTGCTCTTGTGTTTTTGTTTCTTGAAAGGCTAAAAGAAAGCCACCACTTTTCAGACTCCAACCGCTATAGATTCTGAGTATAGTTCTGACTACAGCCCCATGCACACCGTTTCAGCCGACAGCTTACATGTTTGTAGTCATCTAAAGCCAGACAGACCTGCTATGCCTGGTTACGGTTGCCAAGCTATTATTGAGCAATCACTGTTCGGATTAACTGGGGCACTTAGAAAATACCTGTGCAGTTTAAAAAAAAAAAAAAAGAGGGTAAAACAGGTTCTCTATTTTTGCAGTTTATAGTTTACGTTGTTTACTGCATTTGTTGTTCTCCCTATTGGCATCGTAGTTGATTTGTAGAGCCTAAAATTCCTTTTCATTATCTATTATCTTCTGGTCAAGCTGACAATATTTCATGAGAATACAGTATAAGCAGTAAAAATAAAGTTCTGCCTCCAAGCAAACTACTTTAAAAAAAATAAGAACAATATGACAAAAGCTTAGTGGTACTTTCAGTTCCTTAAAACTAACCATCAAATGTATTTATTTCTCTAAAAATGTGAAATACAGGCCGATTTTGACCATTCCATTTTTATTCCGTCTCTTGTGAGTCCTCCAGCTTTATGGAATTGCAATTCTGAATCACTGGAGAGCTCCCAAATATGTTATTGACACAGACATGAACTGCAGTCAAGTATTATTTCATAGATATTTAACTATTTAATTCCACAATCCCATGTTTTTTCACATTAAAGTGATTTATTTTTATATTGTGTGCTTTTCTTCTAAATTCTCTCGTTTTGTAAAAAGTACTTTATAAACTCTGTTTAAGACAAGTGGTAATTAAGTGGATTATAGAATTATTTTTATTATGTGGTTCTTAAGCTTGCGTGTTTTGAACAGAATTCAAGTTCTCCCAAGCAAAGCTGGTGGGTCGATTTGAGCGAGCCTGCACGGGTATTCCCCATGACGTAAGCCAGTACAGTCACACATGTATAATGTTCATGTTGTACAAGCACAATGTGATGTTGACTGAAATACTCTATGTTTAAGGTACATCCAAATGTACTTCTATCATTCGGCTTTCCTGGGCAGATGCACCTCCATCAGTCCTGAACACGTCTTTCCTGGTGAGTAAACATCATAGTGGTTCCATACCGCTGACTTTCCTGTCAAAATTGAAAATCAACACTTTTGTTTTTATTGTGTTTTTTTTTTAACTGTTTCTTATGTTTTTGGTACTTTTTTCAACACTTTTGACGCTTTTTTCAATGTTCAACACTACGTAACTCTAACTTATAAACTTTAGTTAGTTATTGTTGGAGTTTATGGTCAATAAACCTTTTATAGGAAATTATACCTTTGAGTTAGAAATGCAGACTAAAATAAAAGGTATGTATGTTGATGGATAATCACAAACTGGAATAAGTCAACTTTTACTCAATACTATTTCAAAACCACTTCAATGTTTTTTTTTTTCAAATGCTGTAAAATTGAATTAGAATGAAAGTAGAGATTTGTACTTGCGAAAGAGCGTTGTGTGGAATCAATCATGTTATTTGGGGTAATTACAGTTGGGTAATAAAAAAGAACATTGATGTAGGAAAACTGGTCAATTTGACCCGAGGACACACATGCCAGTTAAACTCAAATCAGTTAACAAAAGAAAAAAAAATCCATCCAGGGGACAATTACATTTGGCTTAATTTTATGAGACTGATCATTTCAGGCATGGTTCAGCCAACGTACAACCAGAGAAATAGCTGCCAGCAGGTCGAATCCATAACATAAGATAAACACAAAGGCCCTTAAAATCTCTCTGTCAGTTTATTTTGTTTGTTTGTTCATGAGTGTTTGTGTGTGTCTGTTTTTGTGTCTTGTTGGTGAGCTGCAAGCTCCGTTCCTGCTGTTGTGTTTTTGTTGGGTCTCCCCCCTCCCCATCCCCGTCTTTCCTCTCTGTGTTTTTTTTTTGTTGTTTTTTGGTCCTGGGACGTGTTCCTATGTTGTTGTTTTTAAAAGATTATTTTTTGGGCTTTGCTGCTTTTAATTTTTGACAGTACAGCTAGGTGAGAGAGGGGAAGACATGCAGCAAATTGTCACAGGTTGCATTAGAACCCCGAACCTCTGCATCGAGGAATTAACCAACCTGGCCTCAATTGTATAATGAAAATTTAATGACAAAATAAAAAGGCCCTGAAAATCAATCCTCTCAATCAACTTTTTACTAGGAGAGACGGGGTCCTATGTGAAAACAAAATGTTGATAAATAACATTGAATCTTAAGATTCTTAGGATTTTAAACCAGATTTTCAAGGGTTTTCCAAGTTGGATTTCACACAATAGTGTTTAAAAATGTCTTCTGTTTTGTAACCTGAAGTAAGCATAAGGGCTTTGTTTGAAATTCCTTACTTGGAAAACAAATACAACAAGACACAACAGTAAAATAATAATCTGAAATAATCTGAATTCAATCCTTGCAGAGGGAAAAAAAGCTCTGATTTACATCACTTGATTTGATTTATGCCAGGCATGCTTACAGTTTAATTTATACACACATTTATTGTCATACGTTTACTTTGCAGAGCATGAGCGCAGTTGCAATCAGCGACTGTCTTTTGTGTGTGAGAGACACAACATCACTTCAGTGGAGCGAAACCCTCTGGATCCTCAACCTGGAGGACTGCCCTGCGAAAATCAATCTTTGTCTTTCAGAAATAAGGTCTGATCCTTCAACACATTTTACTCTGAATCTGCATTTTACATACTGCTCGACACTGCTAAAACTGATTATTATAATAATAATAATAATAATACTTTCATACTTTAAAGGAAAATCCACCTGAAAAACTCTTTAGCAGAAACTGAAGATTTTGCATTTGCATTATTTGCCATCAAGAAACAACCAAACAGACATTCTCAAGGAATTCAAGAGCTGTGGCTTTATTTCAGATTGATTGATTGCTGGAGTGAATGTGAGATGATCTGCATTTAAAAACTTTTTTTTAAAATTTTGAATAATTATAATAATTATTTGGTCACTTAGGTTGGTTGCAAATACAAAATAACTGTTTAGCTGGATGGGTCAACATTTAAAATACCTTTGCTTGGCATCTGCCGACTTTATATCTCTTTGTATATTTTATTTTATTTAACCTGTATTAACTTGGAAGTCGTTTGAGATTATCTCTGTGGCAAGAAAAACTGGACAAAATGAACACAGGGCCATTTATATTCACATACAGCACAATGACATACAGTAGTAGCGGAAAGGCATAAAGGTCTTATTTATCTCAAAATGAACGAACACTCTGAGATACGGCTATCTTTTTTTTAGTGCTACACAGTGATGAGGAGCCAGAAGCCTGTGACATTTCAGTATGCAAATGACGAATGCCAGTCGCTAAGGGGAACCCTGGTCACTATTTCAGATCAGGTGGAGCAAGGTGAGCACCGCTAATGTTCTAGTTCTGTTTAATAAAGAAGACAAGTGTGGTTAACAGGCCTGTCCCGACTCAAATGATGTTAAACACATTGTTTTTTATGTTTGATAAAGTTTGTATTGGCACCAGTCAAATAAGAAATAATCAAAGTCAAAATGCAGCCAAAACGTGTGTGTGTGTGTGTGTGTGTGTGTGTGTGTGTGTGTGTGTGTGTGTGTGTGTGTGTGTGTGTGTGTGTGTGTGTGTGTGTGTGTGTGTGTGTGTGTGTGTGTCTTTTGTTTGTGCAGACTTCATCACCACCCTTTTGCCGTACCTGAGAAACATGGAAAGAATATGGATTGGTCTAAAAATCAAACGTAACGACCCTGAATGGGTGGACCAGACCCCGGTTAACTACGTACATTTTAACCCCCTGCTTCTGGGTATGCACAAAGCTATACAAGTCAACGTAAGTTCCCCTTACCTTCACTGCCAAGTTAAATGGGTTGGGGCTCTGCTGATTTGACAGATCAGAGTCTGTCTACAGGTCTTGGGGAGTACTACTACTGCATGTGTGTACAAAGGTAGTATAAGGTCTTTTGTGGCACCAGAGGGAGCTGTGAGAAATGTGATAGTTTGTCTCAAGGGATTTATTGTACGCTGTACCCTTTTACATAGCATTAGCCAGTGGTAGCTCATTAAAAAAAAAAAGAAAGGAAAAGGAAGAAAAAACGTAACCGTATTTAGGTTCTCAATGTAATTTTAATTTGTAATTTTTTTTTTTCTTTCTTGACAGAAATGGGATCCCGACAGTATGGATCTGTGTGTGTTTTTGATGAATAACCCCAACTCTGCCATGCTGGGTACCTGGGACTTTTCTTCCTGCACAGACAAAAACAAAAAAAATGTGGGCATTTGCCAGCACTATGCAGGTAAATCACGACTACCACCTAATACCTAATACCAATTTATTATCCAGATTTCTTTGCAAAAAGTCCCTAATCAAGCATCTTAATTTGCTAAGGTCCCTCTTAAGATTTTTTGATTATTGTTTTATTAAACTAGACTATGCCTTAAATGGTAACATGGAGAAAATATTTTAAAGGTCAGTAAATAATGCTTGGCTTAAACCTCAACATTGTTACGGGCCTAGGGGTTAAGGTCCCAGCCATTGCATTTCATTCTCCATCTCTCTCTCTCTCCCCTAATGTCCTGTCAGCTCCCCACTGTAATGTCTCTAATAAAAGTCATAAAGTTCTCAGATAAATCCACTTATTTTTGCAACCAGTGTATTGAGGCAACATAGGTCTCGGGCCCAACTTACAAGACATGATGTTTTCTTAACACAAGGCTTACTCATTTCAGATAAACTAGAGGAGCCCCACATCCCACCAGAGCCATTCCAGGTCAATAACCACACCATTCTGCTGCTGGTCAAAAACCTCACCTGGTTTGAGGCCTTAGAGCAGTGCAATAGTAAGAACATGGAACTGGCAAGTGTGGCCGATACCCTCCTGCAATCCATCCTCACTGTGAATGTGAGCCGTGCCCGCACACCCATGTGGATCGGCCTCTTTAGCGAAGACGTAAGTGTGCCAAAGAAGGGCCTTTATTTGAATCCACTACTTCTTACAAGCTACTTCTTCAAGTCTTCCTTTTTTGTTTTGTGTTCAGGAGGGAATCCATTACCGCTGGACTGACCACAGTCACACTGTATTCAGTCGCTGGTCTTCTGATGTCACCAGTGGCTCGTGTGTCTACCTGGACACCGATGGCTTCTGGAAAGCCACCGAGTGTGAGGAGGAGCTAGGAGGAGCTATCTGCCACAAGCCACACAGTGAGTGGGGGTGGGGTTTTGGAATGCACCTCCTCGTGATGCTAGTTCCTGCTGGTGGTAGTCTATGACACATTAAGGCTTAGAGCTACCCTAGTTCTAGCACAAAATGTTTATTTGCTGTGTTTACATTTACAACCCTGCTGATAAGTCCACACACGAAACATCTGGGCGTTATTCCAACTTTGTCGAATTGTAAGTTAACAAAGTCTATAAAATTGAAATTGAATTGATTCCAGGTTTTCTGTTGTGAAAACAGGTTCACAGAAGAAAGAAATGAAGCGCGTCAATCTTTTTCAAGTTTCATATCCTTCTTATTATTATTGTGCATCCTTTTCTTGTAAGTCTTTAGGTTCAAAAGAAAACTTTTACAGGTTTCATCTCCTCTAAAATCTCTTCCTTCTCTGTTGGAAAGCACCAGTATGCTCTCAAATACTAATGTAATTGAAACACTAATGTAAAGGTGTGTATTACAGAAGAGATCATCACCACACCTGATGAGGTTGCAGTGAAGTGTCCCCATAAGATAAATGGTCCCAACTGGATCCCCTTTAAGAACAACTGCTACTCCTTCCAGCTGGTCAGCACCAGATGGGACCAGTTTGACCAAGGACAGATTCAGGATACCTGCAAAAAACTTCGTAAGAATGTCACACCATTTGGGCACATGTTGTTATGCGGAAGTTTGCTTATAAAACTTTCTAAAACAGAGTGATGTTTGTGTTTCAGATGCAGATGCAGACATTCTAACCATCCGAAATTCAGAGGAGAACAAATTTGTTACGCAGCAACTCATACCGTTTCAAAGCTTGGCCCAGTTTGTATGGCTGGGGCTGTTCAAAGATGAAAACGGTTGGCACTTTTACTGACTTTTGTGTAAAAAAAAAAATAAGCAATCGGTGTGGTTTTGTAATAGGGAGGCAAAACAGTTTTCTGCTGCATACAGGTCCTGATACCTAAACTCAGGATATTGGCAGATATTGATCTGACATCTTATTTCCTTTCTAATTTAAAACAAAGTTTGTGCGTGCCAGAAAGTCTTTTAGAGAGGTCTGATTATAGACCCTGACTAACATCACCGTTACCATCACAGAATTCATTGACCTTCATTTGTATGGATGCCGGAACCCCTCTGATTGGTGTGTATTTCCTGGGGCGGTGTAAACATCTATATGGTACCAAATGCTATTGGCCTATATGAAATCAACCTAATGGTCTGGAAATATTGTAATGAAAATAGTTTAAATATTGTTTTGTAAATAAAGCGTCACGTGTGTGTCATTACACCGGGGTTAATAGTCACTTTGTTTGGTTGTAGATAACCAGATGAAGTGGTATGATGGCACAAATGTCCAATATTCCAACTGGATAAAGGGCAGACCAGATGTAGACAGACCATTCCTGGCTGGTCTCACCGTTGCTAACAGCTGGATTCTCATCTCAAACCAAGACTTATTTGCAGAGTTCAAACAAAGGACCATTGTAACCTGCAAACTGGACAATGGTTGGTGATTCACACTTCCCATCATAATTCCAATTTCTCCGTCCACCCCTTGTGTTATTGTCACTGAAAATATTTAACGTTTCCAATCCTTCCCTCCCAAGAACCAAAACAGGAGTACAACGTGTCATTGAAGGATTTACAACATTACGGCAACTTAACCTATGAGGTTGCAACCCGAAAAATGACTTGGTACCAGGCTCTGGAAGCATGTGACCAGCATGGAGGCCACCTGGCAAGTGTCCACGACATCCAGCACAGTGCGCATGTGAAGCTCATTGCTAAGACGGACGGCTTCCCGCTCTGGATTGGCCTATCGAACCAGGATGTAAGAATTTTGTCTACCCAAAATCTGAGCTAAAAGATTTTACGAATACATCTTCTTTCACATGGCGGTGCCTCATCATTTTTTGCTCATAATTGAACTTCACCAGCTAATATGATGGTGTCTCTCTCTTAGGGCTGCACAATTAATCAAATTTTAATCACGATCACGATTTTGACTTCCCACGATCAAATTTGCGTGATGCGATTATTTTAAAAAAAAATGTCATTTCATGCTGAGTTTTTTTGCAAAGCCCATCTACCGCTCCGTAAACCCCTGTCTGATCATGAGCCAGTCAGTTGTTCCCTGCATCGCCCAGTTTAATTTCTAGATGTAGACAGTCACAGAGGACAGAGTAACATGAGGGAAATTCAACAGATACAGTCGGTTATACGTCGGTCTCAAGGTTTACCAGTAAACGCAACATTTAGTCCCGTCTGTTATTTTTCAGACAACAGCTGTGAGCAATGCTATTCGGTGCTAGTTAGTGTCTGTTAGCTGTTAGCTCCTCCAGGACAGTGCTAATGTCCTTGCATCCGCTGCAATGTTATATGGATATGGTTTAATTTTGCGTTACATGACCCA
Organism: Etheostoma perlongum; assembly: GCA_026937815.1. Taxonomy (NCBI): domain Eukaryota; kingdom Metazoa; phylum Chordata; class Actinopteri; order Perciformes; family Percidae; genus Etheostoma; species Etheostoma perlongum. The sequence goes on along the minus strand of CM049371.1, from coordinate 20,418,135 downwards.
TTTCTTCTGTAAAGCCGTGCCTGTGTTTGGATCGTTCCTTTACTCTGTCTCCTCTTACTCTCTCTCCTCTTACTCTGCGCACAGCCCTGCCACACAGCGCCGGTCCACACTTCTGACATTTGTCTTCAGTTTTAACTTTTTATTAACACAGCTGTATATTGTTAAGTATGAGGGGCAAACCTGTATTTGTACCAATGTTCCCGCTGGTAACTCTGCTATCGCGGCCGCCACGGCGAAGAACACAGAAGAAGTTATTGAATGCAGCTAACTTCAGTTCGTAGAGTATAGTGAGACGGAGCCTTCTGGACCTGGGCCAGAGATTTGACCCATGGCCAGAATATCATAGTTCATAAAAATGCAGCGCAGTGATGATACAGACATTTCGTACACACAACGTGTGTATCCGCCATTCGACCCGTGCTGGACCCATTCATGATGATCAGCCGTCTCTCTGTGAGCACGTACACAGCTCTTTTAATCAGTTATTGTTGAAAACAAGTAAAGGAGCTTTCTCAGAGATGCATTTAAAAAAATATATATCCTACGCTATTTATTTCAGATAGCTAATTTTCATTTACTTGTGTTGCAGCTGTATGTCTACAACTTCAACATAAGAAGATTGTAACATAATATAGAATTGAAAGCAGTTATAAATAGCCTATGTGACAATAAAATTTGTTTTGGTTAAAATCAACAAATAATCGTGAGAATAATCGTGATCTAAATATTTATCAAAATAATCGTGATTATCATTTTGGCCATAATCGTGCAGCCCTACTCTCTCTCTCCGTGTAGGTTAGTGACTCAGCCTTTGAGTGGTCTGATGGAACGAGACTGGACTACAAAGCCACCATCTCGGACTCTTTGGAGGTGTCCAGCTCAGACAAACAAGAGGCCAGCTGTGTATTTGTAACCCCTGCCGGAGCCTGGATGAGAACCAGCTGCAATACGTTGTTAGAAGGAGCCATCTGCTACACGGCCACCATCACCACCCCATCCCAGAGTAAGACGCCCATGTGTTTTTAGATATAAAACCACATTGTTCTTTTTTCATCATCATGAAGAATCATGTAGAAAAAAGGTAAACAACTGCAGTTGGTATTTCTTTTTTTTTTTTTTAAATGTATTGAATATTGTCTGCTACAGGATATAAAATCCTCTATTCCAGACTCAGACGACACAAAAAGAAAAATGATGCTGCTTCAAACACATTTGAAACACATTGATTTCATAAATCACATTCATTTCATGATTAAAAATAATTAAGTTACATAAATTACAAACCAGCTTTGTAGTTGGACATTACATCTTTTGGGTGGGAGTCAAACCCGCAGCCGCTGCATCGAGTAATTAACCCGCTCTACCAACTGAGCTATCCGAGCGCCCTTCTTGAAAGAGTTAACTGAAGGGGAACGCACAAATTCTTCTGGAAGCTTGTTCCATGCTTTTACCAGACGTACTGAATGGTTTAGATTCAGAGGAAAAAAACTACAGTAGCACCACGGAATCTTTATTTTTATTTTTTTTTACATTATGACATTATGCATCTACTTGTGACCTCATTTGTGTTGGAGTGGCATTGACCGTGTCCATATTGTTTCTGTTGAATCAGGAGCCAGACAGCAGGCTGCCCCAGAGACCAATCACTGCCCTCAGAGCAACGGTATGTCCATGTGGGTACAGCATCAGGATCACTGTTACGCCTTCGACATGGGCTTCTACAACTACAGCGTGTACAGCATGGAAAAGGCAAGGAGCATCTGTCAGAGCATGGGTGAGTTGTTGTTTGGTGCAGGAAGGGTTGTGGTTAGTATTCATCTGATATGAAGCAACCCTAGTCTACCAGTTCAATTATTATTATTTTTTCGACCGACAGATGCTCAACTGCTGACCTTAAAATCCAAAGAGGAGAACGACTTTGTGTCAAAGTACATGTCTGATGACCCTCTCATCACCGGTCGAGTATGGCTCGGCATGGAGCTCGACACTCAAGGTAAACGGAAAATGGAAGAAAAACAGTAAAACTTCAGCCTCTTATAATCCCCGTTAGAATTTGACTTCTAGATGAAAAATCAACATTTTGTGTTTGTGTTTAATTGACACATAATTGACATTATAGGCTGCATCGAGGGATAAACCTCAGATTTGGTATGCCCTATATATAGCTTTAAGCTATATATATAGCTTGTTTTACTACAATATTTAAACTTTACTGCGACAGAAAAACTTGGATTTAGCGGCGTGTTTTGAGTGAAAAGAGAATCTCTGAATCTCTGTATTTAAATACCTGTGCGTTCATTTGGGAGTGATAGCTGGTTACAATCCAGTTTTATATTGTAAGGTGGTTGGCCTTTCTGTTTACATACGAGAAAAAAATCAATTAAGAACTAAAAAACAAAATAGTGATTACACAGGTATTTTCTGTTCCACTGCCCTTAGTGACCAAAAGAAGTTAAAGGTGCTGTAAGTAGGATTGTGAAGATCCAGGACTTAGCCCAAAAATTTGAACATCGACAACTTCTCAGTCCCTTCCCCCCTTTCTGCAAAAGCTCTAAACGGTCTCCTAAGCCCCTCCCTCCTAAGCCCTTCCCTCCACAAGGGAGAATGAGTGTCTGTTTATGAGCAGTGATTGACCCATCCTTCCCTCTGATTGGTGCACATGAACAGGGAGCGGAGGATTTGCACTACAGGCACTAGGTGGTGCCAGACGAACCAGATTTTTTTTTAAATGACCTGCTTCATGTAGTTCTACTCAAACATAGGGTCAGTTTCTGCTAATTTGAAAGAAGGTTAGTTTTAAGTCTTACCTACTGCACCTCTGACGTTTTAACAAATCTAGGTCACCTTCTTCGTGTGATTTGTAAATTAACCCTCAACATCATTCAGAAACAGATTATTTGCAACATTAGTGTTGAGGGTGACGATAGTCCTTATCCCTTTCCCCGCTGATTATCTCCTGTTTTTCCTCTCAGGTAAGCCTGTATCCTGGCAGGATGGCTCGGCTCTGGCTTTCTCTAACTGGAAGTCTGAGGCTTTGGTTACTGGGAAGAAGTCAGATGACTCCTGTGCCGTCATGATGGCAGGAGACGAAGGCATCTGGAAACTTGTCAGCTGCCAGGCTAGCCAAAGTCGTATTGTCTGCAAAACAGAAGCAAGTGAGTATCACAACTGCATTAAAGGAATGTTTTTGACATTTTGGGGGATGCATTTATTTGCTTTCTTGCCGAGAGTTAGATGAAAAGATAGATACCACTCTATTATTGTTACCGTAACTATGTATCTGGAGGCAGCAGCCGTGTAGCTTAGCTTAGCCCAAAGTGTGGAAACTCTCTCTCCGAAGGTAAACAGACAACAGCAAGCTGCTGGTCCAGCCAAGGGGATTCAACCCAAACAAATATTACTTACGTTACTTAGTTTGTCTTAGACAGAGTCTAAACTCAGATAAAAGCTGTGTGAGCTCAAACATGATGACATCTTGTTTAGTAGGCACACCAAGACCTCTAAAAACTATTCTATATCCACAATGTCCCACTTCCGGGATTGCTCCGTTGCCGACAGAAATTCCGCCGGATGTCCCTCTTTTCGGACGGATGTCCGTTACCTTCCGCTCTCTTTGTGTTGGCGTTTTAAACTCCGGTGAATTTATGAGTATGGTTAACTGCTCCTTAGATCTCTGCAGGGTAAATCCAGACAGCTAGCTAGACTATCTGTCCAATCAGATTTTCTGTTGCACGACTAAAACAACCTTTGAACGTACACGTTCTACCAAAACAAGTTCCTTCCCGAGGCTATTTTGCAGCGGCACCGGGGCTCTGTCCGGCGCTTAGCATGATGATTGTGATAGGTTTAAAAGACGATTCGCCAGACCCGCCTTCACAGCGCTGTGGAGGAGGATAATGCGAGGTCTGGCAATGGGAGACTATGAAAAGCTGACTGAAATGACTGAGTTCACCTTTGTGTCCTCAGAGACCGGAGGCTCTCCTGTGGCGTTGGGTCTCTTCGTCGTGGTTGTCCTCGCTCTCCTTTTAGCCGTCGGCTTTATCTTCTATAAAAAGAAAGAGCCCACTTCTCTACTACCGTCCGCTACAAGAGGACCTTTGATGATGGAGACGCCACCAGTATAATAACCCAAGATGACTGAGCTTGCCCAAATAATCAACCTCAGGGAGTATTACTGTGCTTTGTGTGCATTTAAGTAATTTTCACCAAGAGCAGATGCAGCCTTCACCTTTTTTAAATTATTAATTTATCCTGCTCAATGTGGTGTGAAACTGTAAATATTGTTAGAGAATTGTGAATACCCGCCAACTCAGTGTCTTAATTTTGGTTATTTTGGATTATGTTTATGAAGATCCCTGTGTTCTACCTAATGTGAACACTGGGACTGATGCTCTCTGGTAAATGTTGATCATTAACGGAAGTGGGATTAGTTTGGATTGCTGTTTTTGTTTTTTAGATTGTAAAAAGATTTTTGAGTTGATTAACAGAAGTATGCAACCCGACAAAACACTCCCATTCATCCTTAGAACGGCTTGAATTTCACTGATGTATGAGTGACTCCAAACTATCAGAAACAAAACATTGTTGCTTACAGTATATATCGTTACTCAAACTATTCCGGTTTCACTTTTCAACTTCAGAACTTTAGATTTTTCCATGGTTACAATTAATAAATACATAAAATAGACTTTTAAAAGCCTAGTTCACCTGACGATACGGTCTAACCTGTTTTCTTAAGCTGTATTTTTAGTTGCACTGTGCCTTCAATAAGTAGAAAGAATTGTGATTGATGATCTTACGGACTGTGCCTTTTAACATTATTACTTCAGAAGAAATGGGAGTTTTTAAGCCACTGGATAGGGTGTATTTTAATGATTTATTAATATTAATATTAATCAATATGTGAATGATGAAATAGAAAAATCTGAAATTTCAGTCCTGCTGATTAGTTTTAAAAGTGTAGCACACTGTCTTAGCCTGAGAAGGATTCAGACATCTGCTTGTATGTATGTGTTTATGTAGATGGGACTTTCCTATGCACGTACCTACTGAGCTAAAACGCACTTTAATATGTCTTGGAGCTACAGTTCCTTCTATGTTTAAGCACAATGAGGTTGAGTTGTTAGGGATGTTCAAATTGCACTGGCATTTGCTTTGAATGCTTTGTAAATATGTTTTTAGAACCATGAATGAACCAAAGATGCTCTGGGTCATTTGAATGTCAAAAGCCTAAGCTTTCCTTTCACTTTGTGGAACAGCCTCAATACGGCTTGTTAATACATTCATATCATATTGTAAACCAAATGGTATTGGGTTGTTTTCTTGTTGTTTTTTTAACTTCCCCACCACTCCTAAACAGATCTATCAGCTCAAATCAGGTACAGTATCTTTCAAATAAAATGTCCTGCCTTCAAAGACTCTTTTTCTATCTTGTTCACTGTTATTAGTGTATGTGATGTAAAGCTATTCTAAGTTATATATTTTTTACATGCAATTAGTCAGGCTTAAGCTAGCAATATAATTTGACTAATTACACCAGTAGTGCATGTGCAAAAGTCATTTCATGTACTTTAGTAAAATCCAATATACAATAGAGCTATATCACACATTTAACAGTGGAGCTAATATTTACAATTATTCACAGAATGGAAATAGGAATTTAAAACCTTTAGGGTTGGTCTGACAATACATTTGTTAATCACTATTGACTTGGACTTTTAGATATTATATCCAAACAACTTATATTTATAGCTACCACCGGTCCGTTTCAGTCAAATCATCACAGCTGCTATTGTCTTAGTTGTTGCCCATTCATCTGAATTTTTATATATAATATATATATATATAAAAAAAAACCCTGTTCACAAGTGATGAAAATTGTATTTTTGGGTGGGTTTTTCCTTTCAGTCTTCAGAATATTCCTATTGAAGATGTTTAGAAGCAGCATGATAATGCCATGTTTGTTTCACTTCATTTAGTTTGAATTGCCAAATGGGAGTAGTGGACCCAATCACAGGCCTGGAACCGGACTAACTTACAAGTACTCAAATGTCAGCAGTGGCCGCAGTGTTGTTGTCCAGCAACATAGCTCTAGTTAAAGAATGGAGCAGAGATTCAACCATCAACTACAGTAAGCCCTGTCAGACAAGTCTGCAAACAGGAAACACCTCTGTTAACTATACTGTGCCTGCAACATAAATAGATAATAGTAAATCAATATAAAATAAAAGTAGACTTAACAAAAGCAGCATTTTGCATTTAATCTTAATTTCCAAAATTAAAAGCATGAAACTTAAAGCATTTCAAACACTGGAACAAAGATGAACATTTGTTGATGGGGTTAAGTTCTTTTCTTCTTCCCCGTGGGAAAAGTCAGGATCAACAAAAGGAATAATCACTTTGTATATTCTCTCCTAAAAGCATCCATCTTACCATCACACAAGTATTAATCGACACTTGTCCTCTGCTATTTTAATTCCTGCCTTTTCATTCAAACATTAAAGCACTTGTGGTATAACAGTTAAAAAGACTTGCTTTTTTATTGAATTATAATTGAATAAAGTGCACTCCCATAAGAAAAAAAAATTACAGTTGTGTCAACCAAAATATTTTTACACGTTAAGTTCATTTGGAGTTTGCATATCTGCAAAAGCCACTTGCAACAAAGGAGAGACGTGTTCTGTGCACTCCGCTCAATTTCAGATGAACATGACAATGTCAAAAGCATGTGTAAAAACTGGGTGAGCTACCATATGGCATAGAGTGACCCACTTTTTTTCTCTTTTTTTTTTTTACCCATAATCCACCCCATCACATAATTAGTACTCCTCTTCGAGATCGTCGTCCAGGTCAGAAAAATCAATAGATGGTCTGTTGTCTCGCGTTTCCTCGTCACCTTCCCCATGGGGAACTGCAATCCAGACACATTAAGTCAAATTATGTAGCCACGTAATAAATATAACAATGAAAACACAAAATGGTGAGCAATCTACATTATACTGCAGCTTTAAATATGGCATTGACAGATAAAAGCTTGCTAGCATATCAGGACTGCTTTTCAACAAACATAAGCATAGAAGAGAAGGATTGGGCAAACATACTTTCAAGATTGTCCATGTGTTCATGAAGAATTCTCACCAGGTTGAACAACTGGGTGAGAGAAGGAAGCAGTTTCTCTTTTTTAAGATTTATATATATATATATTTGACCACAATTCATCATTTAAACATTTTCAAAGGTTGAAACCTAGCATATGGCTGGACTATGTACAGTATGGTCAACATGTTTAATTCTGTCCAAATTGTTACAGAGACAGTCAGCGATAGTGTCTGTAATGAGAATCGTGGATATTAAATGTTAACCTTCAATTTTCTGTAGTGGTTCCAGGAATATTTGTTCTTAAAGTGATATCAATAGTCAATAGTTACGAATTGTAATTCAAGAAATCTATGAGTATAGGCATAGCCCCCCGTTTAATTTTTTCACCCTGGGACCAGGTTTCAAAAAAGTGCGTTTACAGGATTTGTTTGGACGATCGACCAAAACGATGCGAAACGTGCGTTTACACCAAAGTGCATTTCCGTGTGGACGGCCCCTAAGAGCTGTTGCTATTGGGTTAACCCCTCGCACATGTGCAGTGTAGATTTCTTTCGTGCCCTTTCTTCCGTTTGCAGTTCCTGTACATTACAGCTGCGAGACCAGCGATCTGCTCTCTATTGTATTTTTCTTCAGCTTCGACTTCAAAGAACAGTATGTACGTATGTTTGATACTGCTTTAATATAATTCAACAATAATCATGCTATTTTCAACAATTTGGTGTTCTGGATTACTGATCACCAGTGGAAACACTGCCGCGCCAATTCCTTTTGAACGAGTTATGGCCAATGGCAAAACTCGACTTATTAATGTTGTGGCGACCTTACTCCCTTCGACCAATGGCGCAAGTCTATCAACAGACCTCGATGTTTATGGGGCTGGCTCCCGCTTGGCTGCGGTTCAGCCAAAAATACCAGGAACCCCCGTACCCTGTAATGAAGTCTATTGACAGCAATAACATACACATGGCACTCTCAGACAATGTTGAAAAAGACTAATGTAATTGGGAAAACTGTAGAGCGGGGTTAGTACTGTAGCTCTAGTAAGTGCGAGTGTGTTCTCACCCCAGCTGCATCGACTGCGCCGAGGACATCGGAGAACCTCTGCTCACAGAAATGCAGCAGCACCACCAGATAGAGACCGCTGCTGATAAACTCATCATATTCCGACTGGGAAGCAAGAAAAACACCTTTCAGTAAACTGCACAGTTTTCACCCAGAACATATACAATACTAGTCTGGCTCCGCCCTCCTACGTACTTCCGCTCAATTTTCGTCTGGGTTTGTGATATATTCGTGGGTTTTTCTCCGGCCAAATATTTGGCGGTCCAATCAGCGAACAGAGGGAGTGGCTGAGAATGATGACGATAAGGTTCAGTAACCTTCGGCAAGTTCCGTACTAATGGTGGCGGAGAAAGATGCGAGCAAAGCCATTCGGTTTGTTGTGGCAACGCTGCCGAATATCTAGGAATAAAAGCCAGAGCAGGACAATCTTTGCTCAGTTTTGTTGGAGGCCATGATGTTGTGGCCCTCCTCCCCACGGGGTTTGGGAAAAGTTGGATTTTCCAGCTCGCTCCGTTAGTGGTAAAGGAGTTGGCTAAGGAAGCCGACGTCACAACCTAACGTTAGTGATCGGTTATGGCAGATCCAGAGTGGCTCTGGGCAGAGTCAATAGTTTTAAAGTTTTAAAGTTTAAAATATACCCGCCCTCAAGGAAGTTAAAACTTGTCAACGGAGAGTGGCCAGACTCTCTCTACAAAGGAAATGTATGAGAGTCTGGTAGGACCAGTCTAATACAAATACACCAGGGGCATCAAACTCATTTTACTTCATGGGCCACAAACCCCTAATTTGATCTCAAGTGGGCCAGACCAGAAAACTACTCCAGAAAGATCAGAAACGTTATCTGCCACAGAGTTTTTTGTCAGAAAACGCAGGTTGCTTCTGCTATGGCAGCGTTCTAAGGCCATTGTGGTTAAAAACATGATGTTACAGACCTGGGAGAGACGGGTTATATTTCAACAACAACAACAAAAAACTAACTCAAACATTCTATGAGATTAAAGTGGTAAATGTGGAACTGGAATTAATTAATTAATTCCCTGCAATTTCCCCGGAGGGGCGGTTCTGGCCCACAAGCCGTATGTTTGACACCCCTGCAGTAGACGATTGACAAAATAAAAGGATAACCCAACAAGTGCGGAGCCACCAAGAGCTTCCACAACCCATACTAATTCATTTAGGGGTTTCCCCTTTAAGTTAAGTTACTGGTAAACTGGTACTATGACATGATGTTAGGGCTCCTGCACACTGCCTTTGTGGCGTGTCTGTTTTTTTTTCACGCACGTCTCAGGTGCGCCGAAAACGTGTGCATGCTAGAAATACGACCGACGCTTATCTTTCAGACATTTATTGCAGTTATAAATATAATCTTAAAAAAGGAATAAATAAGTATTGACTTTCAAATATTGCACCTGTTAATACAGAACAAAATACTCCTAGCATATTTTGCCATCAATACTGCCGACGTTGTCTTTGCTGGTATCATATCAGTATATATTTATGTTTAAGAAGTATACTACTGCTTGAGTGCAGTACATTTCCACAACTCCCCCCCCATATGTCAAACATGGGTGATCCAAATCATGTGACTTTTCAGCAGCGCCGCGTCAGACACGTTTCTGGTGTGCAAAGACATAGAAAACGCCACGCAGGCAGTGTGCAGGAGCCCTGAGTCGAGCAAACTGGAACACATCATGCAACATCAGCCCAGGACACCATGCTTCATGTGTTATCAGCTATCAGACTGGGGTTTGTGGTTGTTTCCAATTTGTTATAGACACACACACAAAAACTAAGATGAAATGTTTTAGTTTAATTTAGCAGTTGTTTTTTTTGCTTTTAATTAATAAGGAATGTATCTGGGGCTGTACATTTTGAAATTCTATTCTCTAAAAGGAACTTAAATGGTGACTCACTTGCACATGTGTCCTGTATAACTCCTGAATGTCAAAGTTGTCTATGTTCAAACGCAGCTTCTCCTTGCAGAGCTCACATGTTGTGATGGCCTCAAGGTTTGTGCCTAAAAAAAAATGAATAAAAAGACATTGACTCGGTGGACAAGACGATGTTTTGGTGACAGCTGTAACCAAGTAATAAATAGGTTTATATATTTACCAGAGCCAATTTTGGAGCGGAGCCATCTCTTGATGCAGTCCTGGTGGACGTATTGCAGACTGCCTGTACAGCGGCAAGGCTGAATCAAGGGGTTGGCAGCAGCTTCCTCCCCCATCTGGCAGATTCGGCACAGATCACCTTCTTCCTCGTCAGAATCCTCCAGCAGCAGTCTAGAGCAGTAAAGGAGGATATTTAGTTCTACTGTGGATACAGTAACTATTTTTACATCTCTGGTTTCATATATAAAATAAACTTATCTAAAAGTAGTACTTTTCAGAAGTCCAGAACCTGTAAGGCCGACATGTTTGTCACTCAGTAAGACTGGCACAAGAGCCACTTTTAGTCTACCTTACTGTCACCTGAGGCTACAATTCAAGAGAAAACAAAACAGTCACATGTATTGTAAGACCAATTCCCCCTGCAACTTTAATGTAAGATAATATTTTAAAAATTGTTAATTACAAAAGACACAGTTAAGAAAGAAGCATTCTATTGTAAGCTTGGATTATGCTACAATATGATGTACATTTGTATTATAACAGATGCAGTCTGAGATCAAAATCCATTACCTCTCCTTAATCTTACGCAGCTTCTCTTGATCCACACTGGAAACGGATTTCTCCTTCTGGCCGTCCCGTTGGCTCTCAGCACCACCCATAGAAACCAAAATGTTTTCAAATACTCCGACTCTGCGACGCAGCGAAGATTCAACCGAGGCATCTTCGAGTTCAGGTAACGTTTCCTCCTCAAGTCTCCAGGGACGACCTGTGCCTAAGGGCTCTAAACCAACCGCTCCTTCTTCCTCCTCCTCCTCCTCCTCTTCTTCTTCTTCCTCTTCTTCATCATCATCATCTTCATCTTCCTGCGTTGCTTTATGCTCAATGTCATCCCACCTTCTCAGTAAATGCTGTGGGCGGCTGTAGCCTTCTTCTACGCTTGCAGACGACTGCGCATTCTCGTCTCGAGCATGTCTTCTGAGGCGAGAGAGCAGGGGGGGGCATCTGCCACGGAAGGAGGAGGAAAGCCAGGAGTAGCTACTGCCTCCTCCACTGCTGCTTGTATTACTACTGCCGACGCCAGGCTCTCTCACCAACGCCGCTCTGGACTGAGCCAGGCCACCACGACAGCCATCGTTGTTTTCCTGGATAGGGGCGAGGTCGGCTCTACGATTCCGGAGGCTACCCAGCGTTGCCTCTGATCCTTTAGTGTCAGGTTCCACGCTAGACACTCTGGCTCCCTCGTCACTGTCCACAGACTCTCCGCCAGTTGATGGACTGTCATCATCAAGGGAGCGAACACTGGATGATCCACTAGAAGAGTCTTGGCTGGAGCGCCGCGAAAAGAGACGGGACAAAAGACGGCGAGTGGAGCTGCGGCCCTCTGTCTCTCCACCTTCAGGGGCTGGCCTTGAAGGGGGCGGGACTTCTGGTCTGGGCCGGGGAGTGGTGTGCCTGGAGGTGTGCAAGGAGTAAGAGGAGGAGATAGGGTTTCTTGTTTGTTCCTGAGGTGAATGGAGGGTGGATGAGCCGTTCAGGAAGCGGGATGGGGTTCTGTTGCTGAAGTCGCGCACCGGAGGAGATCGGTGGGAGGTAGAAGATGAGAGGTGGCTATTTAGGTAGCTTTCTCTAGTAGCGGAGGAGGAGGAGGAAAAGGAGGGAGAGTAGGTACTCTCTTTAGGCCGAGCACCCTGTGCATATGTGGACGTCACCCTGTCTGTCGGATCTGAAATGAGGGAAGAGAAGAGCCGTTTGTGTGGGATTGATTTACAGTATATGTAACCATACATTTGCATAGGTTGTGTACATTACAAAATATGCCTACACAATGAAGAAGACAATCCAGGAGTACTTCTCCTTCTTTCTCCCAAACCTGAGAGACTGGGCTGGTTCTTTGTCTCCAGCTCCCTCCTGGACAACAGCGGCTTTGAGGAGGAAGATGACGGCGACCGTGGAAGTAAATGGCATGAGCTCCACGATGAATCATAAGTGTCATTTAGTTTTTGACCTGTACCTGTTAAGAAGAAGAAGTGACAAGCTGTTTAGAGGCTTGCTGGGTTCATTTTCCAAATCATTTGAGCATTGCTGAAAATATCAGTCAACAATAGTCCTCATAAATCCACCAAATAAAGAAAGTGGAAGGAAACAGAAGATACATGCATCTGGCCGAATTTCCTGCAGCACCAGCGCAATCCCGGAAGTGGAACGTGGAGCATTTGGACTAGCCTTAGGGAAACAGTTTTTCTTATGACCTCCACAGGTCTGGTATTATGTACCTCTGCCACTGCTAAGCCCAGTACTGGAATAAGTAGATCCTGTAACGGAGGTGCTGGCCGTTCTTGGGTACAGTCCTCTGTTGCTGTATGACAGTTTGGCCCTTTTAGAATCGCCATCATCACTGGCATTCAACAGACCAGAGCGCATCCCCAACCTCCCTTCAGAATCAGGCTGGGAAAATGAAGGCAGACATTAAAAACTGAATACATTTCAATTACATCATTCCGCAATATTACTCTAAACTAAAATGTTTCAAGTTTTAGAAAATACCTTCGACCAAAACTGTATTTTGCACGCTATAGACAAATGAGACAGTACAGCTTCAGTACCAATTTACTCCTGCTGCTGAGGGAGGATTCAGCCCACGGGCGATCATAAGATCTGCTGGACGATGTCAGAGAAGAGGGCAACTTCCAGCTAGTGGAGCGGCTGTCCGAGCTGCTGTAGTCTCTGGACGAGCTCAGGAGACGAGAGTTCTTCAAAAGGAGAGAAGGTATAACATGTAGCCTTTAGTTAGTACTCACACACAGAGCCAAATAAGTAATACAAAAATGTGTAAATCTTTCCTGTGTTTTAGCAGGCGCCCCATTTTGTTTGCATCTTGTAAACTTATGAACAAGCTAATTTTCAGCTCTTTTCCCAGTGTGTGCACTGTATGGGAAAGCCCACCTGTGTTTAAAAACAAACAAAACACTCATACATGCTAATTTGGGTGGTAAAGGGGTATAATATAGATTTGTCTTTCAATGCATACTACTTTAAGAGAATAGCTTAAGTTGGTGCTTATCACAGTTTGCCCATAAAAAAAAAACATGGTGAGCGGTTTGTTGGGTCACCTAGCTTGGACTCTTCTGGAAAGAACAGGAACTAGACAGGGCCCAGGCCAACAGTAACACTATCTTGACAAGCAGCGGGACTGAAATACGCTTGTGTGCCAAGGAATCTAGGCTGCCCTATAAAAAGACCTCCAAAGTGTCTGCTGTTGAACCAATGACATATGTAGTTAGCTGCTGTACCATGCTCCTGAGGGAACCTGTAAGAAAGGAGCTTACTTGAACACCCTCTCTCTGGAATACACTAGAAAGGCAGATGACTAAAGCTCCAAGAGGAATAGAAACACAGATATAGCAGGATGATGGGAACTCGGGCCCAATAAGTGCAGTTGTTGTTATTGTCACTCTTGACTGTTTATCCAACTTAAACCAACACTATTTTAGCTGACATTGTCACTGTACATGAACTTTGCATCCTGGCTGAATTAAATAAAAGCTGGTGTTCATCTACAATGACAGCTAAACACATACCCAAAAAAAAATATCAAGCATATGAACTGAATCTAATGTGTAACTAAAAACACCATATACAGGACACCAAGACTATACAGCAAACCAAACCAAGGGAGTGGTGTAGTCTCTGTGTGTGTGTGTGTGTGTGTGTCATACCTGGTGTTCCAGGTCTGCTTTGTAAGCTGATGATGCCCTCGGGAAGCGGTCATTATTGAGCACCGTCTCCCTACTGTACAGCCTAGTAGAGCCCAGTGATGAGGAGGAGACTGTTGGACTGGATGTGTACGAAGACCTTGAGCTGCTGGGCAGACAAAAAGGCAGTCTGCGAGACTTGGGAATCCATCATGGATTGCCTGTTGCAATGTGAAGATGACAAATCCAAAGATATTATTGCATGGTAGTTGAGCTGAGCTAGCAGGAAGCACTTGCTCACAAATGCATCTTTCCCCTCGAAATACCCATCCGATTATGAAACAGGGCATGACGTTTACACCTTACAGCATAGACTTTTAAAAAAAGGTCCTGCAACCTCTCAATCTTTCTAGTAATAACGCTTGTGTGAGTCAGATTTGTTGATGGAGTGCACGTGACTGTATGTCTGCAAACAGTTAAATTTGCGACCGTTCTGCTTCCTGGACTTGTAATCAAAGTCAGTGCCTATCTTTGGCACTATGAACTGGGATACATGAACATGACACTTCCATGGAGCAAGCGGTAGCACTCTGAGCTGGAGATCTTTGCAAGCAAGGTGCTCTAGAACAGTTATGAGACACTGGGGTCATTTATTATTAAGCTGCATTACTAAATCTATCACATAGAGCATGGTCAAGTAAATTGTAATATTCTCCTTTTTTTATTTGAGTATCCTTAAGTGCTATTGCTGTATTAGCTAAAAGCCAAACATAAGGCGGTGCAGTATGAGTTACGCCCTGGTAGTGATATGGCTCTATGGACATTAGCTACAGCAGCTGTGGTCAAAGATAGCTTAGCAAGCCAGCAGCCTGTCGGACTGAAATGATCAGTGGTAAAAGAAAAGAAAAAAGGCCAAAAAACTAACATTTTAAACCACAAGACAGCACTTAAACCTTTTCACCACCACAAACAGAATACAAGATATTTAGGGAAACCTAAATGTTTTATCATTAACCCTTGTGTTGTCTTCCCGTCCACCATGGGAAAAACCCTTTTGTTGTTTAAGTAGCTTTTTTTTCCCCCAACACTGGTCATTTGTTTTCAACAATTTTTATGTTTTTTTTGGACCAGAGGACAACATGAGGTTTGAACAATAAACACAACTTAGTAGTCTAGGAAGAAATAACCCACAACAATTTGCATATTGTTTTGCAATAAAATATCGTTTTGCATAAAAACTTGTGTTGGAATGGTTAACTACCAGTTACAGAAATAGTCCCATTTGCTGCTGCAAATTAATTAATGAAACGAGCTGCAGGTGTCCTGTCTCCTAGGAACAAAAACACCCTGCAATGAATCCTACCTTCACAAAGCTTTTAATGTTCATATAGGCGTTGGTTCGACTTCAACGGCCAAAATGATAAAGGCCGTAGTTTGTGGTGCTGTTGTACTGTGTTGCCTTAACCAGAAACGAGTTTCTAACATTGTGTCCAATCCATTTAGGATGTGTGAGCCGAAATGTTGTCTTCATGTTGTTTTCAACTAGTCAGCGTTAAGTTAGCTGACGTTAAGTTAGCCGACTATCGAAAGTTGAATAACGTTTAAATGGTAGCTAGTTAACATTAGCACTAATCTAACCCTAGCGTTATTTCTGTTTACGCTTCAAGCTAGAAACGTTCACGTCCCTGTTTATTATATGCATTTTAACTGTTAGCTATATATATTTGACCGTTGTAGCTAGCGTTAGTCATTTGGATGGTATATATTTGATTGCTATACATATCTCATGGTTATATATATTCGTTATAGACATTTGATTGTTATAACTAGCAATATATCCGATTGTCTTGCACATTTCATATGCGACAAGTAACGTTAGCTACAAAATAACGTACGTTAGCTAATAAAAACAAAAACAAAAAGCAGTTTCACATTTGCAGTGTAGCTAGTTATCGTTAACTAGCTATCTTAGGTAGCTAGTGGCCTCCCTTGTTGCTGTTTAGATGTAACAGGGTGGTTCGGCTGAAAACTCAGCTAGCTGGTTAGCTTGTCATCTGTACGCTGGCATTAAGAAACTTTGACATTTTGCGAAATTATCGGCGCTAAATTTAAGGTTGACCGATGTTTGTTTGAGACAACCAGTATCAGTACTATGTCCCATTTTACATACACTGCATTTCTAACACAATACACTGCTGTCAGAATTTAAACATTCTCACCTTTGATTTCAATCTTCTTCGCTTAAGCTAGCACAACAGAAGCGATGGCGTCTGTGTTGACTGCTGTTGACGCAATGACCCGGAGGCGTTTTTGTTTTTGTTTTTTTGCAGGATGGTAGGGGAAGACTCATGAATATTCATTAGGTAACTCATCCTTGAATGGCTAATACTCGTTGCCTACGCTGGTTGGGTTGGTTATGTTTAGGCAAGAGGAGGGTTATGTTTAGGCAAGACGAGTGGGATTGGTTATGGTTTGGGAAAAAATGTCAGGGCGAGCAAATCAGGGATAAGTCTTCCCCTACCATTCTACGAAAAAGGGAGTGATGTTATGGAAAGCAAACAGTTCAAGAAGTTCAAATGTCTATGTGCCTAACACAGTGATAAATTATTGCCCTGAATAAAAATAAACAGAATGAAACGAAAGTCTCCCCACTACATCATTTTCCTAGGTAGTTATACAAGCAAATCCACTGCCCTCTGCCCGGTTAAACCGCTGCCACTCCAGTTTTAGAACACTAATATTGGCACTTATGCCATTATTATGAAACAATTATTTACCAAATAATTGATTACACACATGTGATGCATTACTCACTCAAGCATAGACCTACTTATCAGAAAATAGACACTACATTGATAGGCAATAAACGGATTACATCAAAATTGGGTTGTTGTTTTTTTCCATTGATGATAATTATTATTTCCAACCTCTATATCACAGATGGTTGAGATAATTTGTGATATATCTGCCTGTTTTACAATATTTGACCAACAGGTGGTTTCGTGTAAAATGAACCATTTTGCAAACCAATTTACTGGAACTTCATGAAGCTTCAGGAGGAAGTTGTTAGGATAAGAAGATTGTTGCAGGTGTTTTATTTTCCTTATGCACAGTTTTTTTAAGGACATTTTAAACCAGGCCCACTAAATTAATGCAACCCGAGAAGAATAGACACATTTATGGCAATGATAAAATCTAATTTCATACCTCACAGCAATTTTGAAGCCTCAAATATAGTCAAATAGCGTCCTCATGTGGTTTAGGTAAATCAATCGGGATTAATTGATTTATTCCACCACCAACTCCAATGCTGTCACACTGCATTTGTTTTTTGTACAAATACAAGCCCATACACGGTTCTACAATACAACATTTGGGCTCTGGAATAACCTGACTACACCTAACATGATTTTATTTTATCAGTGGGAGTCTGCTTCTTTCTCAAAATATTTCACATATACATGATGCTTAATATTTCCTTTGTCACTTCTGTATTTATAGCATGGTTTTCAGTACTCAACACAGGCAGGCTGCTGGTTTATCTCTGTGTACAATCCTAAAAATGTGTTATTTAATGGCTTAACATGAGTTGAAGTCCCCTGAGTAGGGATGGGCGATACGGCCTAAAATCCATATTGCAATATAAATTGTAGCCTCTTGCGATAATGATATGTATCATGATATATAAATTATAATAGAACCATTTCAGAAGCCAAACTGCTAAATGTATTTATTTTTTTAAAGAGAAATAAAAGTAGTATGTAGTTTTGAGAAAATGTATTGTGAAAAACTGCAATTATACAACATAATGTTGCAGATGAATAAAATTCAAGTACACTAGTTGCAAAGACTTGACAGAAAAAGCTTAAAATATTGGGTTTCTTTCCCTTAGTGCAAACCATTCTAAAAGGCACACTAAAGAAGATAATTCCAGTATAAGGTACATATACTGTATGTCAACTAAAGAAAATGTTTCAAGTATAAGGTGCTACTTTATGTCAGTGAGTTTGGAATAATGGCAAACACATACATCTGAAACAGCCCAAAACAGACAATGAATCTAGTTGGAAATAAAATAAACAATTTGGGGTTTATAGTCTGGACTATAACTTATGAATAATACAGTAAACTACACAACATTGTAGCAGGTGAGATGCCATATTTTCTTAGACTATTGTCTGAAATATAGAGTATACTATTTGAGGATGCTGTTTCCCTACTGAAAGGCTGATTTAGTCATTTCATAATGTAGCAGTTTAGCCTGTGGTCTGTTTAGTTTCATTTTTCATTGCTTATATATACTGTATATTACAGGCAGTGGTGGGAAGTAACTAAGTACAATTACTCAAGTACTGCACTTAAGTGTATTTTATTTACATTTGATGCAAATTTATACTCCTACTTGACAACATTTAAAAGGGAATTATTGTACGTTTTACTTGATTTGGAAATTAGTTACAGTTGCTTTGCTAATTTAGATTTGCATACAAAAAATATTTAACAAAATATATGATTGAATAAATTATATAGCCATGTTGTTACAGATCAAATAGTGTGTTAAATAAAAAACAAATCAGTTAACAGCATTGACATGCTGTTTAAATATCTGCAACAGCAATACAACTCCAATATAATAATACTTTAACATTCTACTGCAGTTATGAATAATAAGCACTTTTACTTTTCATATAAGTGTTATCGACATATTGTCGATAACACTTCTACATTTATTGAAGCAAAGTCATAATTGCAAGACTTTCACTTTTAATAAATTACATTTGACAGTGGTGCAGCAATGGGTTGTTTTGTATTATCATTGTTTGACATCGGATTATTATGATTATGGCAAACTAGCTTGATAAACCTCGCACTTCCTAATGATGAGCAGCAAAGACATGGATGTGGAAAAATTAACCTAATACATGACTGTCAATTTAGTACAATGACAATAGAGAAGATGTAGCAATTAATGTGATGAAGGAAGATATTAGCCATCGCAAAATGGAAAGAGAGACAAATGTCTATATTTTTATCTGCCATGATTTATTTACGGGAATAAAATGTTGATCAATTAATCTGTTAAAACATCTAAATTGTAGCAGTTGTAAATTGAATGTATTGACTTGAAAGTTAATGTAATTCAGGTTTCAAGTATCTGTCTTTTCTATAAAATATCTCACACACACACACACACACACACACACACACACACACACACACACCAGTCATTGGGTTTTGACTAAACTGGGTCATGTGATGCATCTTACGTGCATCAAGGCATTTTGACATTTTCAAAATTGCTGCCCCAAGGGAGACACTGTGAACACAAGTCAAAATTAATAAGTGAAAACTTTGCTCACAGCTACATACATGCTTTCCAGCACTGCTGAGCAAATGCCAAATAAGTGTTATGAACACATGAAAACATATCTAATAATTGGTCTTGTTTCAGCAATGTAATAGTTTTTTTCTTCATCTAAAAGATATCAGAATCTGGGACACACACACACACACACACACACACACACACACACACAGTGTATACGCTGGACAGTCCTGTCCAGGGCTGACGTCATTATGAAAGCCAGAGGAAACTAACAGCCACTAAGTGGTGCTGCAGCTCACACTTTCTCCCTCCACCTGCTTGGAAGAGGCAATTGAGAATTGAGTGCCACTATTATTTGCATGCCAGAACTTGGTGTTTGTTTAGTCAGGGAGGCAATTAAAGCCAATTTCAACAGGTTTAATTAGATTGATTTGAATAATTGTTTTGAAAGGCCTTGTAGATCCCGTCATCACAGTAAATCCAGGATTAGCAACATTCATTTGAGTTGCATGCTTTAACTCACATCTAATCAAATAGACCTCGGGAAGCATTGATCAAAGATTATCCTGAATTTATACTTAAAAAATATATATATATATATTTTGTTTTCATGTTGCATATATTATAGATGTTGTGGTGTGTGTGCGTGTGTGTGTGTTGGTGTGTCGGTGTGTGTTTTTCACTGAGTAAAGTGTAAATGTACCATCTAAAACTGCAACACACTGAATTTGTGTTATGTGGGGGGGGCTCGGAAAGGTCAGTTTGGAGCGAAGAGGGAGCACTGTTGCACAGCAGATGCATAATAATGTGGAGGTCAACGAGACACTCATCATGCTTGGTAAAACGTAGCACTTGACAGGCCGAGCAATCCTTTATTAGTCGCATGCATTCAACAGTGAACAGTCAGTGATCCAACCAAGTGTAAATCTACCCAAGGCTAACAGAACAAGGGGTGAAGGAGAAACTGAGAGTGAAAAGGATAAATATAGGAGGGCGGTGCTGGTGCTGCAGATTAATTACTGACAAAAAGGACGCATGACCTAGACAAATGAGGAAGTACAAGGTCTGGTAAGTTGGGGAGGAGGATGCTTAAACCAATTGTGGGTCTCTAGGCCAATGCCAGTGCCCCCCTCTGCCAGCCCCCAACCCCCTTCCTTCAGACACATGATTCTGCTACATGAAGAGAGACTACAAGCTCTCCTCCCCCAGTGCTGCTGATAGGATGATAATGGAGCATTCCTTGGAGCTGTTTCTCATTCATGCTAGCTGTGACAAGGGAGCAACATGCTTCTTTTCCCACTTGGGGCAGCCAATGCTTTCAACTAAGATCGTGGGCATGTAACCTGAGATTTGCACACAATGCCTTCCTCTTACTTAAATCCTCTGGTTTATGTGTTGTGGATATGAGATACAAACCTACCTGTCTCTCTGTGCTGTTTATATCCCAGCTGTACAAAATGTTGTCCTATGTGCAGAGCTAAAAAAAAAAAAAAAAAAAGCCTAATTACTTCAAATTGGTGGTGACGTTTCCCTCAGGTTTTGCTGTTTTTCCAAATGAAATAGCTTTAAAAATCACAAAACGTAACTTGAACAACGTCTCACAACACCTTTAAGGACATAGAGATGTTGATGTTTACACTCTGTTCATGAAATTGACTTAAACTCAAGCCTTTAAACAGAATAACTGCAAGAATGTCTGGATTTGTCCAGGGCTGTGTAATCACAAAGGAATGTCCGGAGACATTTCTTGCTTTTCCTCTACAAGACCCCTCTTTTCCCACGACTCGTCCAGGTCTTGAGAATCTGTTTCCTCTTGCTCTCTCTCTCTCTCCCTCCCTCTCGCTATGCCTCCCTTCCTCCCTCTCTCCCGCTCTCTGTTTGTGAAGACACATGAATGCCACAAAGGCTGGTTTTATAGGAGTACTACAATACAAGCTCAGTGTCTTCAAGAGCACAAAGAGCAAGAGTCTATGCCTTTTGAGAAACCTCCAGGAGGCAACATCCAGGCTAAGGTTGTGAGTTATTTCCAGTGTAAATCAAATTGAAGATTCATGAAAACAAACATGCAACACAGCAGAGTTGAGGGAACTTACAAAGCACATATTGTAAGTTGTTGTCCTGGGGGACTTTCCTATGTTGTGTTGCTTTCAAAAATATTCTCACCAAGACGTAGCTTTTTTTTTTTTAAAGGTTTTGTAGAACAACAAACCTCAGGCTGAATGTGGCCAAAGATTTGTGATGCGTGGAGCTCAGTTGCATGCTTACAGTGCAATATCTCGGATGGTGATGTTCTCATTGGGGATAGGCAGACAAGGTATTCATATTTTTATAATGAGGAAGTCTTTGCCCACTGGAGGACGACGGTTGGCTTTATTTAAAGTGTGTATGGGTCTGTGTCAAACACAGGACTGCAGGCATACATCTAAACAGATCAACAACAATGGCAAAAAACAGCAAGGCCACATGTGGTAACACTTTAGCTCACATGTTTGAGGGGCACCATCAAAATGCTTGTGAGCTATTTGCAGACATTCTTCTCAGACCATAGGTTTGCTCCTTTGAGGATAAGTCTGTTGACATAAGTCCTATCAGTGGAAATGTTATCTTCAAATTCTGTGTTGCGGACAAATAAAAACTAAAAGAACATAGACTACTCTTGATTCAGGAAAAGAAGGAGTCATTTTTTGAATTAGTGACTTTTTTAATAAAAGAGCAATGTTTTACGCCACACAACCACTAAAAGGCTTTTTCCAAGGATTCAAAGAACATTTGCTGGTCTTAATGTTCCCCAGACACAAAGTGACATCTGCCTCCCTCCCTGCATGCCTGCTGCTCTTTGTTCAGATGAGCAGTAAGGGGAGAGCACACTGAAGGCAAAGATGATGTCACCATTGTGATCATTACTGTGCTGTGTGGTGCCCTATTTTTGACCAGGCGTCACTGAGGGCAGGCCAGAATGTGTGCCTGCACACTGCCAGGAGGAGCAGCGGCCTGCCAGTACCAATTAACACAGGGCCTGTTTTCATCAGTCCTAAAACCGTCTTAAGACCACTCTCTCAGGCCCACCTAAGTCTGTGTTCAGATGCCCCATACATGCATGTATTTCCCTGCTAAACTGCAAACATTAATACTTTATTTATTATCACTCAGTAATTAATCACTAGACCTGCCCAGCCGTATTAACATAACAGTTCACTGTGAACTGTGTCTGTTGAATCCTTTTTTTCCCAATCAGAGAAATTAATAGAGACAGTTAATTATTAAATGAATACAAATACACCCAGTTACACTAATAGAAATATACACATTTACAATCCTTTTTTTTCAAAGAATAATAATTAGCTTCAGGGAACAAGTGTGGATTTAATTTGAATTCTACTAATGGAAATCCTAAATGCTCAATTGGCATATAAAGGATTATATCACTGTAAATTAGAACATTATTTCACACAAAACCTGCATTCCATGTGACAATGTTCTCTTTGACACCACCATACTTCATTCATTTATTATTCATAATGAAACTTTCAAACATGCAGGTGTGACAGGCTGACCGACAGATGTTATCGCCTTTTGACTTTGTCGTTTAAGGCACGTAGACAATATATATAATATTTGTCTCATAGTATTCTACAGTGGACTGAAATGTTGAAGTTTCCAAGGCCCATAAAAAACAGTCCAGTCCAGTCCATACCCTTTATAAAGATTCACTCCCAATAAGAGGTTGCCACTAAAAAGATCAGTAAAGATGCACTCCCTGATGTTGTTATTGTGACCAATAACGTCTATATATTCTCAAAATTCCTCCCAGCTCACTGTTGATGTTTTCAGTTTTTGTTTTCAATATCAACATTGAGCTGAAGGAAAGTTGGGGTTTTATCTTTAAACACAAAGTTTACGTTTTTTTTTGGATGAAGCGCTCCAAAACACTCGGCAATCAGGCTCGGAGGCAAATGTCAGCTCATGATGCAGATAAACCAAGCTGTTATTACACTGAGAGATTAAAGATTGTTTTACAGAGAAAAAAAATCTCTTTTTTTCACTAAAAAGTATTGTTGAACTCTCTGCCTAAACATTTGTACAAAATGGGTGAAGAACTAAAAAGGGTTTGTTTGATCATGCCTTCAATTTCTGATTTTGCTTTGACATATTATGGATTATTCAAGATGTAACCGATGTTGGGAAAGGATGGGAAAGGTTGTTCATAAGCCTTCATTAATCTCAGACTTTGCATTTCAAACAATCAATTTTTGTGGGAAAGTCACAACATTTTGCTCAAACTGTACGTTTCCTCGCATGTTCAGCTACAAGACCTCAGATCTCATCAAACACTAAACAGACTTACTGTCCTGAACATTTTGTCTTATGCACTACTGATTAAAAAGAGTACAGATGCTGTTCTGCATTATGTCTATGGACATTATATCTGCAGGGGGGCTTTTTTCATACATTTTATAATAGCGCTTAGGCTTTATACACAGTTCAAACACAGCTCTGGATGAATATGAAAGCTTGTTCAATAGATGGATTTTTGATGGCCTTGACACACCTCATCTGAAAATAGCTCATGGTATGCATTTTTTCCCGCATTTAAATGAGACTTTAAGGTCTATAATTAGACCAAAGAAAGCATTTTAAAACAATGTATTAGCATCAATTTTGCTTTGGATTCGTTTTTTGTGGTTTCTGCTTTTATTTGTATGAAGGTAACAAATACATACATATTCCCCTTGCACACAAATATATGCTCTTAAATATTATTCTTTTTTATGGTATCCACATCAAAACATACACAGGTTCTTTGAGTAAAGTAAGATTTGCTTCACATGTAGTCATGTGTGGGTGTTAAAACCACTCCTGAAACCATGTTTCAGGCAACTCTTATAATTATTTGGTCATGAAACAAATGTCAAATCAGACTAGTAATTATTTTGGTTTTGCTGCATAGCCACAGTATAGATGTATGTGACAGCAATGGCAATTTAGTAGCAGTTCATTATCTTGACATGTGTTCAGAATATAGTTGAACAGGGACATTTGAAGGGAATGATACACACTCATAGCTGTTTTCCTACTCTTCTTGTACCAAACTTAACCTTTTAGATGCGCCATTTCATTGAATTTAATTATCCATTTTCCTGTTGTTAAAACACCAACACACACACTTACCACACTCTTATTTTCTTTGGTTCTTTTCTATTACACCAAATTAGGTGTCTATGGAGTCTCTTTCTTCATGAACACTTGTTTCTTCAACGTACAAAGAAATGATTAATTTCACACAGGAAAAAAATCGTTGAAAGCCATGTTGGCCGTTTCAACATGACTCTTTCTATTCAAAATTTTAAGTTAGAACGCAAGACACAATAGACCTCCAGATCTGTTATCTGTATCTTTTTTTCCCATATCAAATGATTAATTTGTTGTAGATGCCTGGCAAATTTGCATAATTAGGGCTAATGTTCCATCAATGAAAGTGCCAAATTCTAACTCATACATTTGGTCTGTCCTAAAAAAAAAAAAGGTCAGTGTTGGGACACTGGTTAGCTCACCTGGTAGTGCAGGCATCCCCATATAGAGGTTTACTCCTCTACGCAGAGGCCGCAGGTTCGACTCTGACTTGTTCCCCTTTGCTGCATGTCATTCCCCCCCAAAAAATAACAATAAAAGGTCGTTGTTCACACTAAATGCTAGTCATGTAACACAAGGCATGGCTATTTTGAGATTAGTTACGAGTTCCACTTTTCAGCACACTGCAGTGTAAATGACATTATTCCTTTTTCATGCTTTAATCCACATTTTTCAGGGAACTCTCTTGAAAATATAACTTGTCCAAGTATCCTCTTAACAAGAAAGCGTCACTTGCAGATACTGAACACTGTTTAAATCTCTGATGACTGATTTGGCCAACAATAATATCTGTCAATATGAGCTGAGAGCCTCCTGAGGATTAGCATTTCAGTGGAATCCCATAAAAGGTAGCTTACCTTTACCTTTGCATTACAAATCACTAGTGGATCACTTACTGTAATAGAAGTACAACTGGTCTCCATGGAATCACAATAATGTTTCTTATTTTTCCAGGTAATGACCATGCATTATTTAAGTAAAATAAGGAAAACAAACTGGTGTTACAATTGCACTACAGGAATATCATGCTTTCTCTATGCGAGTCAGAAAAGAGAAGGCAACACAGCAACACCTCAGTAAAGGTAAGTACAATGGTCACTTATCTAGCAAAGTATACTCCACTGTCAAACATATAGAAACATATATGTTACTTCCATTGGACAGAAATCAAAGCTAGTTACGTGTAGGAACTATGTGTGTGAACTATGATAAAGTAATGCACTGGAGCTTGAAATTCAACTGTGAAAGTAATGTCCCTTGAAAAAATCCCCTCAGCTTCATCCGTCTCAAAAAGCAGAATAAGAGAAATCAAAGTCACGGAATGTCAGTTTCTATGTGTGTGTGTGTGTGTGCACCTGTTTTTCTTTTTCTTTCATTTTTTTGTCAGTATTGAGTAAGGGAAATGTCACGCCACTTTATTTTAAATTGATTAAATTATAAGAAGTAACTGTCAACGGTATTTAACAGCAGGGTTCCTGCAGGGTGATATTCACACGGAAAGACTAGGTTGATTACCTTAGCTAAACTCCGGCACTTACAGTAGGCGCAGGTTTAGCAAATGGAATATCTGCTGACATGTGCTGTGGTGTGTGTACACACTGAAGTGGGTAAAAATGTGTTTTTATTTGATTCAAAGTCATTTGGCTTTGCTCAGGTTGGGGTGACATTTGCTTGTGATCTAATTCTTCATGGAGAGATGCATCACTGTAGGGCTGGGACGAGTTTCTTCACTTTCCTGGCACAAATGACTCCTCATTCCCAGAAAAGGAACATACTAATGTGCTCTCTCTTTCTCTCTCTCTCTCTCTCTCTCTCTCTTTCTCTCTCGGTCAAACACTGACAACATGTGCACACAAACTGCATCTCCTCATTGAACAACAGTGTGAATGTACCTCATCAACGAATGAGTCATTCTACTACTCTGCTATTATGATGATTTCTCCCTTCTGTGTATTACATCATGCAACAGAGGGTTCTGCTCAGTTACATTTACCACAATAACACTCCCTAAGTGCACTCATTTTGAATGTGCAGGGGTTTATAAGTCCTTGGTAACCTTTCATGGAAATCATTTTTTGGTCAATCACATTTATCTAGTCCATTCTGTATGTATTTACTGAAAAGTACAATGTTTATTCAAGCTGACAGAGAATCATAAGGCCTAAAAATATTTGTGTCACAAAAAACACAACATCCCTCAACCTGCTTCCTGTAGATGACTCTGGGGTTAAAGGTCAATGATTAATGCACGTTTCACTGGCACATGGATTCCCATATACCACTGGTCGGAGATTCAGAATATCTGTAACTGGGTCTACAGACTGAAAGCCATTACATTTATTGCAAACCTTCTAAGGGGATAGTAGAATACCAATCAATAACAGCGTTCATCTGGCATAATTGCTGAATTTCATGTCAGCGAAAGAATATGAGAGCTACTTGAGACACACCAATATTCTACATATAGCAGCTGCAAATTGGTCCCTTGTGCTTCAATCACACAGGCAGTTCAAATCATTGACTTTGCAAATCATTACATCTCACAAGGCATTGTGATGAAGACTACTGATGTATTGAAAGGATGCTACAACGAGAAGATACTACATGGATGGGAAGAATAATTGCGGTCCGGTTGCTGGGTTCCTTCATTAATCCAAAACAAAAGATTATATTAAACTCACTCACTATCATAGCAGTGTCAGATGTTGGAGGCAGAGAGGAACAATAAATAGCACTTGACTCATTCTACAGAACATTGTCTTAATTTCATTTATTGGGTGTTTATTTAATAGTTATTATGTAGGACACAACAACAAGTGAAGCCTAATTCAATTGCATAAAAAGACATCCTTAGGGCACTTTTCTTGTGTGTGAACACTATTTTAAGCCCCATTTATGGTGTTCAAATTAAACATCTCAGAGTTGCTGGAAGCTTTTTGTGTTAATGGAATCCCACATAGCGGATTGTGTGGGGAGGAGAGAAGATGAATCTGTATTCCCTGAATGTGTCTGGGCAAAAATCAATAAATGCAAGCACAGCTACTTGCTTCTGACGGCTGTCCCTGTCTTTGCATGGTGGACTAATAGAAAAATAATAATTAAATCCAAATCACCACATTAATTTGTTTTCCATCACTCTCAGGAGAGATGTTTTTTTTCCTTCCTGTTTCTTTAGTAGCTCATTATACTTTCTAATCAAGACAAAAAAGTCCCTCTTTTAGACAGACATGTTTTCTCCCTTCCCCCTTCTCTTCCCTGTGGTGTGCTTTCTCGCATTGCAGTCATTGTGCTGGCACTTATTATGTTACAAATGACCGAGGTACGGCAGGCATTCTGAGTGTGCATGCAAAGAGGGCCCACCCTTCTATACTGCTAGTGCCTTCTCCTAATGACGATGCTCAGAGTGCCCCCCGACGCCACCCCATGCAGCCCTCTCCCCCATTCCCGCCCCCATGTGCTCTCTTTAATGAAGATTCTCCAATGCAATTAAAAATCCTTGCTTCTTGCTGCTACTGTATGACAAACAGAGCCACCGTCATTCCTCATGGCCTGTCATTCCTGCTGCAAGAGGCGGAGGACATGGAGAAATACACCAGGGTGCCAGTGGCTAAAAAGACAGATAGAGAGAATTGCGTGTGTGTGTGTGTGTGTGGTTCGACAAAGAGCCCCATCTCAACAGGTAATGAAAAGGGGCAGAGAAGAAAATCAATGACCAAAGAACATGGAGCGCAAGCTTATAAAATGGCTATAATGGCATACCACAAGCTGAATAAGGAGTTCTGTGTCCATCCTCCAAACTCAGGTGATCATGAATGTTTTATCAGACCCCTACCCCACCACCACCTTTTCCCTTTTTTTCTTTCTTTTTTATACATAAAAATTATTTCTGAGCAACATCTTTGCAATTCTTGCAGTGACATCAAAGAGCCAGCATGACACTTTTTAGGGTTTGACATAACAGCGGAAAGAAACAGAGAGAGAGAGAAATAACAGGAAACATTTATGGTCATTTATAATGTTTATGAAGCATTAATATGAATGTGCCTGTAAACCAGCACTCCATCAGGCTGCCAACAATGAGTTCATTGTTTGCGTGTGATTTATGAGGTGCCCATAAACTAACAGTGAACAGTTTGTTAATCCAGTATAATACCTGTTAAAACGAATACAACCAGGGGTGGTGTGACATGTAGAGAGATACACACCAGTTGGCTCTGGCTCTGTGACCCATCCTCATCCTCATTAGGGTGGGGCATATAAGAACAGTTGCCCACTCCATCTGCAAAAAAAAAAAAGTAGGAAAAAAATCCTCCCTTCCACCCCACCCCCTTGTTGTTTTCCAGTTGAATGAAATAATCTTCCCCCGTCTGGAAACCCAGTCTGGGTCAGAGGGCCTGAGCTCAGCCTGTTGCTTATTGTGTGTTCAGAAGAGGAGGTAAAGCATACAATTAGGCACAGATGGCTGTCTTTGCCAGGCAATGTATTGATCCCATCCCGAGGAAGATCTGTCCCATTTCTGTTTTTGTTTGGCAAATGCCTTCTAATTTAGAGCCTTGTGAAACTCATTTGTATTTGTTTGATCATGTATCATCTTTTCAAGGATCGTCATTTGGGCAGTTATTAGTGACACACAAAAGGAATTGAGAAAAGACGGTGACTTAAATATATAGACAGAAAGATAGATAACCTACTAAAGGGAAGATGCAACTCATTAACTAAATAATTACAGTACATATAGGCCTAGCAGCTAATGTGTGTGGATGACAATATTCCAATCAGCCTTGGAGTGATCACTAAGGATTCCACCTTAGTCAACATCACCTGAGCCATCAGTTTCTCTAATAAAACCAATTTCAGCTGAATTGATTAATCAATTAATCATCAACTATTTTGAAGATCTTTAATCAATTAGGTCATTTAACAAGCAAAAATTGCAAAACATTCTCTGGTACCAGGTTATGAGCAGCTTTATGCATATAGGCCAGCCCATTTCAAAATAAATCCATAAAGAAAATAAGATCAAATGTCTGAAATATGAAGATGATTGTAGTCTTACGACTTTGAAATATATTGCATGCAGGTAACCTATAATTTGATCTAGGCCATTTTATGTAAATCCATATTTTAAAACATAAATTCAAACCACGATCGACATCCTAATAATAAATCAAACTAATCAAAGTTATATGAAAGTTGTGTATTTTATATGAGAAAACACAAATAAATGTTTTTTTTTTAAATGCCGCGTATTTATTATGTTATTTGTTTACACATTACACTATAATCGCCACAGGTCTGTATGATTTAAGACGCCATCACAAATAAAGT
This sequence comes from Etheostoma perlongum, assembly GCA_026937815.1. Classification (NCBI taxonomy): domain Eukaryota; kingdom Metazoa; phylum Chordata; class Actinopteri; order Perciformes; family Percidae; genus Etheostoma; species Etheostoma perlongum. The sequence continues at coordinate 20,388,388 of CM049371.1, read as the reverse complement.
TATCGCTTCATCCCTGACGGTGCTGTGAGGCTTAATGACTATGTCGCAATTAAAGTAGTAACGGTCAATAACTGTATCCTTCGCTTACTACGGCCGCTGCACAAATAATAAGTTTTCTTTGTGTGGCAGTAGTGAGCTGACGTCAGGTCGGTTCCTTGAAGTGGAGCTGAATAAACCTTGAGAAGAGTCTCCTTCAATCTGCTGTTAGTAACTAACACACACACACACTCACACACCGAGGCTCAATTACTGCCCAATTCCCTTCTTTATCATTCGTCCCCGACCTCTCTTTCATAACCAAAACCGACCAAGGAAACAAAGAGGCGACAAGAAGACCGAACCGAAGTGTTAGTTGAACTAAAAACCCACGTTGGAAATAAGTAAAGTGTCGAAACTAAAAAAAGGTAAGTCTTTTATTTCACTGACGCTGTTTTTGCCCCTCGTCACAGAACAAGCGATGAGCTGCGTAGAGCTGGCTTCGTTTCTACTTTCTTAGCTTCTTTTTTCAGCTTGTGTAAACTGGTTATTAGATAGTTTTTTTGTGTTACGCTGTAGCTAATTCATTCATTCAGTCGGTGTATTCGGTAGCGGTAGGCTACATTTAGTCAAATGTGTAAAGTTTTTCTCTCTTTACTATAAAAAACGAAGTGTTTTTTGTCCTCTTCTGAGTGGTGACCTGATAGTGGGAATCGTCTTTGTGTCCCTCTCTCCATTTCTCTCGCACCGTTCACTCAGGCTATCTGATAACTTGTCTAATGGTTAAAAAAATTAACTTTTCAGGGAGTTTATGGTGTTTTGCTTGAATCAACCGTGTGTTTCTCGGTCTTGTTTGCGTATTTTCTGCTGGATGTTCGTAACCGTCAACGTTAAACGAGGGGGTGGGGGGTAACTAAGACACTGGAGTGCCGTTGGTCCTCGCTTCCCGTCCGTTAAAATCCATTCAGTTTAATAGTCCCTCGACGCGAAAATAAAACAATTAGCGACAAATACATAAGTATCCCCTTCGGTTCGGATTAACTTGGACGTGTAATATTCATTTCTTTTTCCACAGCGGGTCAGAGTTTTTAAGCTTTTCGTGTTGTAGGCTTATTGCTGGCCAGCCTGCCGGAGAGCTGATATCGCGGTCGCTTCCTCAAACCGAGAGGCATGCAGGCAAGCTAGCAGCCGCCGCTTGGCCGAGTTGTTGAAATGTATCCCTTTGTATATATTACAATATCCTCCATTTTTTCTGCCCCGTCCAAAACAACAAGCCTCTCGCCATCTTGGTTATTTTAAAATTGTCCCCCAAAGCACCCCTACCTCCCCCTAACTATCTCTCTCGCGCGCACGCACACACACACACACACACACACAGGCTGCTTTAAAAGGAAATGCATCCACGTTTTTTGTCGCAAGTTTTTACCAAAGTTTTAGACTTGCTAAAAAAACGGACGGTCACCGTACTTTCTGCGGTTTTTAAAGAAAAGGAAGATGGTTAATAGATTGTCAGCGATGATTTGAAGCCAATTGTATCTGAAAGGGCAGTTTGTGGTCGAGAGACGTCTACTTTAAAAAGCAAATATAAAGTGACGTAACGTTACATGTCAGGATTGTGATATTTGGAGTGAGAGAGGTGGACTTGGTGGCATTTCGGTACAGCCTCAATTGAACAAAAGTGATTATGTTATTTTTAAGCTATGTTGTTTAATGTGTTTGGGAAGTTTACTTAGTGCCGAGCTATGTTTGTCTTTGCAACTGAACGCGAATGGATGACTGAAGGAAGGAAGGACGGAGGAGGAGGAGGGATGGAAGGAAAGAAGGATATTAATTGCCAAGAATCCTATTAAGGGAAACACAGTCAAAATGAAATGTAACTGGATGTCACTGCCAAATAACAAGTGATTAGACATCCTTTAATTTGCAGACTTGTTTGAAATAATTATGTGATTCAAAAGGTAGTTATTGCCCTTTTAAAGAAACCTTTATTTGTGTTCTGCTGTTGTTTACACAAAGTTGAATTGATGTATGATTAATAGATTTGCCAGATTGATAAGTTTAGGATGTGCACGTGCATCTCTCGTCATCATTATACAAACACAATTTGAATCACCCCTGACTGAGCTAAAATATTGATTTGACAATTGATGTGCACATTTAGACAGAAGCGTCTTGGAAAATGGTGACCTTATTTCATTTCTGTCATCCATCTTACAAAAGGTGTTATTTTAGCTTATGCATTTGCTCTGCCCCTCACAGTTCAAACTTGATCTCACTTTCTCCCCCCCCACATGTCCTGTAAGCAGTTTATAAAAGAGGAGGGGAAACGAAAACAAACTGAACAAATGCTTTGAAATGGAAAATCTGATCATTTCACCTCCCACCTCTTTTGTTTGCCCGTTTATTGCTGCAAAGCTGGAGTGCAGAGGAGCAGATGTTTAGCCAAACATGAAGGCGCGGTGCCTCTGTCCTTATGGGGATGGCTCTCCCTCCTCTCACTGCTGATGCATCGACATGACAGCTGCTTGATTTCATGGAGCTGCTAAGAAGCCATTAGTGGTATCAGTGAATTAAAACGGAACATTGTCTCTCAGTTTTCTACCACTATTATAACTATTTGTTGTTGGTGTCATTTTGTGCTGTTTTGTTTGAAAATGTGTGTGTGTGTGTGTGTGTGTGTGTGTGTGTGTGTGTGTGTGTGTGTATGCTGCAGCTGAACATACAAACCAACAAGAAGTGCTAATAAATTTGTGCAGTGTGTTTTACCATAATTTAAGAGAGGGAGTGAGCAAGAGCAAAAGTGAAAAAAGGGGAACAAATCTGTCAGAGATTGTTTGCTATGTTGGTTTGAAATGAAAGCACACTGTGCTACCTCAAGCACACTCAAATCAGAGATGTCTCTCCTTGTCAGGCAAAGAAAAAAAAAAATCTCGGCTGGAGTTTTATTTTCTCTCTCTGTCTCTCTCTCTCTCTTTCTGTCTGTCTGTCTCTCTTTGTCTGTCTGTCTCTCACTCTCTGCTTCTCTTTCTCGCTCTGAAATTAGAACTGTTGTTTTTGAAGAGATAAAGGAGGACTTCCGCTTGACTTGAACATTCAGGAATTAAGGATAGACATAGTTAAGCCCTATTTGCATGTCTACCAAAGTCACAGCAAACGGTTGCTATTGACTAAGCTGATTAGGTAAAATTAGGTTCACAAGCTCTATGTCTGGGGGTGCTGAATCTGACAGAACTTGGACAGCTTTTGAGAAGACAATCCCATGTGCACACATGGCTGTATTCTCTATAATCCTTTACTATTGAATATGGGGCTATCTTTTTCTGTGGAGGAAACCCATAGTTAATTGTGTAGTGTTCTTTTGAAAATGTAATGAAGTGAGATTCATTAGGTATGCATGATATATTGATCAAGTCATCGGTATATGAGGCAGTGATGCTGGCTTAAAGATGTCACAGTATCACTTTGTACTGGGAGTGCTATTACAACAAATTATTGTGGGGCACATGAATGATTCATCTGTCAATTGCATGCATGTGCACTTTAATGACAACCACAAACCTGTATAGACAATCATCAACTTTTGGGGATGATTAAGTAGAGCTCAGTACCACCTTTTTTCCGTTAACCAAAACTTGTTTTCACTTGTGGCAATTGAGGGTCCACTTGCTGCAGAAAAAAAGCAAGAAAAATACAATACCAAAATATATAAAAAAATGTGTGCTCATCCAGCTTTGCCCGATTGCATAAACCTTAAAACTAAGTGTTATTACATCATGAGATGAATGGATTGAGCAGTGTTTCGAGGTGTTTGCATCTTTACCAGGGTTCAGACTTATAGTACAGTTTAACAGGAATATTAAACTCAAATGTATATATCCATATTGGCATCGGTTTTGGCAAATATAACCATAGAAATGATGATCTCCCCAAACTGTGAGTTTGTTGCTGATAAATTCTACTGCTGACTTTATCGTGGGCTACAGCATGTGCTGTTTTCTGCAATGAGATATATCATAAGGTAAATGACATGTTTTTTTTTTTTTAGACACAATAGTAGAAAACTAAATTAGTGAGGACAGAACCATTTAACTTTTGAGTGACCATACTCATTGTAACTCCTAATCTAAAATATGCCATGCTCTTATTGTCACCTACAAACAATCTATTGATAATAATGGTTATCTGGGAGCCATGTTGAATCTCTGCATGTTAGCGATGACACAGAGGTGTGAAATTTTGAACGGAAGTAGAGGTCTGCTCTGTGTTAACCAAATGATTCAAGAACTAACATTATACAGACTCCTGTTCATATTTCCTCATCCCTCGCCATTGGGTCAGTCTTTGAAATGTAAATGATAACGCGCACACACACACGCACACACACACACAAAACAATAATGACAAATGAAATAATGTACCAAGAAACTGAGGACTTTAAACAGATGTTTTGAAGTAGACATTAATCCTATAAGGGCTAATGGTCCTTTTGAGAAGAAGCAACATGTTAGCGAAAGCCCTAAAGCTTCTAGGCATTAGATTGACAATCCCTCTTATTGTAACAGATTGAATTGATGCTGCTGTGTGTCTGTCTTGGCCTACTGTTTTGTGGCTGTGTGTTACAGGTTCACGTGGGAATCTCACATATTGCTATGTGTTTACATGGCATCACAGGTTAATGTCCTCTCAGCTAGACACTTGGTTAGAGTTCAGATGATCTACGTAACCTTCTGTTACCTTGCTATTTTGGTAACACTGCATGTTCACTGGATGTCCTGATAATCATCAGGGTACACAAATAATTGTCTAACGTGCATGCTCAGTGACGGCCACTTTTAACGTGAGCCTTTTCTCATATTCTGGCTACATCTGAGCAGAACTGTCTGCCTGTGTCTGTATAATGAGAAATGCATCTTATGTTTTGAAAGCCAAGCTAATGAGATGCACATATGCCTCCTATTGTAGAACCAAATGAAACAATCCAAACTGTTAATTAACACGTAACAAATCAACATCCAGTTTAGTTGTCCCTACATTTCTGCGTGGATTACATATGGCGGATTAATTACCAAACAATAAGCAATGTAAAGTGCAAGTGGGTCACCCTGCATTGACTTTCAGAAGACAGGAGACAGAGCAACCAAATTTGGGAGGGAAAGGCGATAAGCTGCTTCTTTGCTGTTCGTCCCCCGGGCCTCTATTTATCATTCAATGTGAGAATTTCCTTGATGAAAGTCAAGGTTGTTTGTGCTTGCTCTGTCTCGTTGGGATGCCTGTTTTTCCACCAGCAAGGTGAAAAGGTTGATTTCACCCTCCAAAGAGATGCCTTGTTTGGAAAGTCCAGGCTAGTTTCTTTTAATGAAGTCTCAAAAGGTCCTTATGATTGTTCCACTTCAGGGGTGTTTTTTGTTTTCTACATTAGCGAGGAGGCAACAAATACAGATGCACTTCTTGTTTTTGTTGAGCTACAGAACAGCATGCACACAAGTCCTCATAATTCATTGTTTGTCTTCATCACATATTCATGCGGAAAAGACATAGCAAAGAAGGTTATCACTTCATGTGAGCGGAAAGCATCCATTTAATGTGGTCTTTATAAAACCTAAGGGTGGCAACAAAAAAGACATGGCAACACTATGAATGCATTTCTTCTCTTGAAAAGAAATCCCATCAGTGTTGTTTGGCTCCATGAAATGGAGACATTCAGGGTCTCTTAACATTGGCTAAAATAGACTGTATTGGAACAGCATAAACACAATGTTAGGGATTTGTCCTAAGAAAAACAAACAAAATGTTTTCTGGGGTTTTTCTCCCCTCCCTGTCCACGTTGTATACAGGTGCCCATCATTTTGTTTTAGCAGGAACTTGATTATGGAAATGTTGACAAGGGCTGGAAAACCTGTTATTTAGTTTGATACCACACATTGGCATTCTTTATCTGTAGCAGGGGGCCTGTATTTATACTTTGCTCTACAATTCACCCATGCTGGCTGGCTGCGCTCAGATGGGAAAAGGATGCTGGGATTGGAAAAGAAATAGGAAGAAGGTTTCGGATGTGGGAATGGGAGTGATATTGGTTTCTCTATTGGTGTGCCTCCTGGGTCAGTGGGGTTCTTGATGATACTATAGAATAGCTTGTAGCTGGCAGGGGAGCTGTGAGTCTCAGTGGGTGTTACACACACACACACACACACACACACACACTTGCTGTAAGAACACAGGAGGCAGTTACGTATGGGACAGGACAAACACTCAGACATACACACACAAATGCATGAGATTGCGCCTCGACAACCCCCATTTATTGATCTTCTTCAGCCTTTAAAATCTGGTCACTGCTGCCACAAAGGCTTTTATTTTAGCTGTGCTGGCACCAAGCTAAGCCAGAATTTTAAATATTTAACTCCTACAGAACGCCATGAGAAATGACAAGGCTGGAGAAAAACAAATAGGAAAGCAATCTTGGGCTGTGCTGTAGCTCTATGTGTTATTTTTTTTTTTTTAACCATGTTTTATGTAAACCACACTGGCACAATAATCATCTCTCACTGTGTCAACTGTATACGCGCTACTGTTTGGGGTGAAAATCTGCATATACTGCACCCTTTTCTCCCTGCATGTTTTTTATCTGGAATTCATGGGCATCCTTTACATCTCTAGCAAATGCATTCAATCTAAATTGAACTTAACTCAGTACTGACCTACATGGACTCACCTTGTTAGCAGTGCAGGCTGAAATGCTAGCAGTCATCGGATTATTCATTACTGGACCTTGAACATGTTGCTGTTTTTAGCATTTTAAGGTTAAAAATGGATACTCATGTTTAGAAAGGCCACTCATCGATGTCTAATCCTGAGACACCCTGTACCACAGAGTCTTAGAACCATAATCGTCTCTTTCTCTGAGTATACTGTGTTTGTCTTTCTCTGTTCTCATTCAACACAAAACAAGGTATTAAATCATTTATTCCCCCTTTTTTCTTCTAAGGAAGTGTTCAGTTGGTGAGTCCCAGGTGGTGTAGAGGAAATTATCTGATTCACACTACATTTTGAAATACTTTCTTAAAAAAAGGTCAAAGCACATTTCAGTGATTTTGAAATGCGCACACATTTTAGTGAACACTTATGTTGCATTAACTTTACTTATTAAAAACACCGCCAGACCACCAGGGCTTCCTCACCCAGTTGAACCTGCTGCTGCTGTTGTTTTTCTCTTGTCCAGCTATGAAAGCCTAGCCCTGCGCCGTCTCTGGCATTGTCTCGCTTTCCCCTTCTGTCTGTCTCTCTCACACTATGTCTGTCTCTCTCTCTCTCTCTCTCTCTCTCTCTCTTTCGCTTGTGTGCTTTTTTTCTGAACGATGACACTGAGAGACAGCTGTAACGTGAGACGCCTCTCGATCCTGGCAGGGGCTTCGAAAGCCGAGGCAGAAGGGAGGGAGAGGGCCTTTATCTGAGACCGGGGGCACTGACCTCCCTCATTCCCCTTCTCTCTTTCTCCTCCTTTCTCTTCTTGTCTCTATGTCTGCTAGCATATTCTATCCTCCCCCCACCAACAGAAGCCAAGACTGCACTCTTAAAAAAGTGTAATGTGGAAACCCTTGCCCCAACATGAATGAAATAGCGTGCTGCTGCTGTTTACACCATTTAGAGCTGCATGTTGCTTTTAAATTCCCAACATATCCCCATTGTTTGTCTGAGTTAGATAGATGTGACTGAATACAGTGAGTGATAATTAAGTGACATATGTTTGAGATCTGTATAAGGACACTTATTGTGCGTGCATGTGCGTTTGTTTGGATGTAGATGGAAACATCCACACATCCCCGGACTCCAGGCTATGGCTGCTAAATCCTCTGTGAGAGCTCCCGTGTGTAATCCAAACATTTAGAGCTAATTTAAGCATGCAGGCAAGAGCAGCATCCTTTAGGAAACAACAGCTCTCTCTCTCTCTCTCTCTCCATCTATCTTTCTGTGTGTGTGTGTGTGTGTGTGTGCGTGCTCGTGCGCGCACACAATGTATGCGTTTTTGTGCACATGTCTTGTCGCTGGAGGGAAATTAAAGCACTCAATCACTCACCTGTCAGAGTACTTCAAATTCTGACCATAACACAACTCTCTCTCTCACACACACACACACACACACACACACACACACACACACACACACACACAAGCACACGGACACATATGTGCATGCACACTTACCCCGGAGGGTTTGACAGGGCTGGCCCTTTATTGACTCCCTTGATCAAGGAGACAGCAGATCCATTTACTAGAAGCTACACACACACACACACACACACACACACACACACACACAAAATATACACACAGAAGCATTGAAATCAAAGTGGATTCACATCTGCTCACCACACAACTCCACTGTAGCCATTTCCTCTCATACAACAGAGTTGTTAGTCTTTTAAAATTGAGGATTTATTGTTTGTTGAATTAAATAGAGCCAATACTAATACATATCATATTGTTTTTCATTGCGGGATATGCCAACAGTTTCCTTGTCATAGTTGCAGATGTCATTATCCCAAAACAGCTCTGATTCGCCTTTTCACCACATCTTGTTTTATTGTATGGAAGGTAATCATGTCATGATACAAGCCCAGCCTACGTTATAGGCATGTTCTGTTGGCCTTGGCCCCTCCGCTACCCATTTGGCTAGGTTTTGTGCCGAGTGTTTTGGAAGGCCAGTTAAAGTGTGTGCTGGGAGAAGATGTGACAGCTGTGTTGGTCACAGCGACTCTGACCTTCACACGTCATCTTGATGGATCATCAAGGCTGTAACGATACACCAAACCTGTTGTGTGCTTGCCTGATTATCTACTGGTGATGATCTGGTCACATACTGTACTGATATCATTGTTCATGATGCAACTGTGGGGCAGTCACCAGCGAGGCCAGGTTGACTGCATATTGGAAAGAGATTTATCTTTGCAAAGAAAAACAAGAGAAGGAAGTGGATTAGTTAATGCAGCAACATGCTCTTTGCCATTTAGAGAAGAGTTATCATGGCAACACAAAAACATGCATACATACACAGACAAAAAAGACAGATGCATACAATAGAGCCTGGTATTTTATAGTGTGTGTGTGTGTATGTATGTATGTATGTGTGTATATATATATATATATATATATTCTACCTCTCACAAATGGATTGCACTAATGTTCTGAGCTTTTTGCCACTCTCAAAGCGCTTTACTTTTTGTGTATGGTGTAACCCGTTCCCTTGAGATGGCACTTGTTCCATCAAGTCAAGGAAGAAACCATTTAGTGGAATGACAAACACACACACACACTGCACCGGGAGGCTGGGATGATTTGAATTGCACTTTATTCCCTACTTTGTCCTGAACATACACTTACTCACATACAAAGATAGTTGGCACAGAGATTCCATTTTGTCAGCTTTCAGCCCCAGATCATGTAACAATAAAAGATGCTGCCCTGCAGTTAAACACTGCCAGTAAATCACAGGGCAAAGAAAGCTGGGAGAAGCACTTATTTTTAAGCAGCATGAGAGACCACACGAGGGGGGGGTTGAGACAGATAGGGTAAGACAGAGAGAGAGAGAGAGCTTCTTTGTGCACTGTGTACGGCATTGTGTGTGATGAAGAGATGAATCACTGCTATTTAGGGATTGGTTTCCTGCAACTGATTGTGTGACGACTCGGTGGCGGACAGACTGTCAAGACTTGCCTGTTTTGTTCTGGGGGCTTCAGGAAAATGTCTGCGGCCAAGTCTCACTAGCTCGCTCCCACAGGGCCTGGTGTGCCAGAGATCAACAGAGATAACGGAGACAAACACCTCACCACTGTCGCTCTTCTAAAAAGGCATCAAATATTAAAAAGCAAGGGATTTTAGTCTCAATATGTGTATGTTCAGAGTACACTTGTTTTCTATGCCCAAATACCAGAGTTTCTTTGTAAAGGAGGCTTACATGAAAGATGGTGACATTTCTTTCTTTTTCTTTCTATCCTCCTTTATTTTTGTATGTTTGTTTGTTTCTTTACTTTTCCTTGTCTTTCCCTCTTTCGGGGCCTGCTACAGAAGTCCGACCCTTTTATTTAACCCTGTGTAGATGCATGAGAGCCTCTGTATGAATCCTAAAGTAAAGTCAACATCTGTGTGGCTGAGGCAAGGGGGGTAGATTAGGGAAACCAAACCAGACAATTCAAAGAGATGTCATAACAGTTCTGTTGTACACTGTCCATGTGCAAGCACGCCTGGAGTGTAAATGCAGGTAATTATAACTTTGCAGAGAGTTCCTGTTTTTCCATTTTGTTTGCCTTTTAAGTTAATAAGATGGAAATTACAAAGTAAGGATGATTATAATAAAAGTGACATTTGATTGTTACTCAAAAAGAAGTTCACTTACATAACTTAGGGCAGAAGTTTTTTGTATCACGTTGTTCATTAAAGGCTATACACAATAGCTAACGTAGTTACATGCGCTGTCTCTCATTAAATAGTTGCTTGTGTGATAAAATGGTAATATCCAAGTAATGAAATTGTTTGTGTTATTCAGTAATTGGATGATAAACATCCTGTTTTATTTAATTTGAAGTTTTTATACGTCATATGAAGCTGAAACATTTAGTTGATGAATAAATTGGTCTATCAAATAATCTGCATCTACGGTGACGATCGACTAATCGTTCATTACACTCGCCGTCATTTTTCACGCAATAACGTTCCCTTGTTCACACCTCACACCCCGGACACTCCCTGTTCACCACCCTCCAATCAGGCAGACTGAGAATCCCAGCACACACACAAATAGACAGCTTCTTCCCCAGAGCTGTGAACATATTACGGAAATTATACACACATAACCACATCCACACATAAAAACATACACACATCCTTTACCTTCGCAGTGTAATAGGACTGCTGCTGTGGTTAATGTATTTTTTTTAATTTGTTGAGAACATGGAACAAATTTGTATGTGTAGATGAATGTGTATATGTGTGTGTGTGTATATGTATATGTATATATATAAATATTATTATTATTCTTTTTTTTTTTTTTTTTTACTTTTTACTCAATGCTGCTATTTGGAGAGGATGTCTCAAACTGAATGTTGTTGTATCGCATAGAATGATAATAAAGATCTATCCAACAAATCATCTTAAGGTTTTAGATTGTTTAATGATTGGACTTGTTAAAGATTTAAAAAGGCTGGACTTCCTTTTGACATTGTATACGCCCATTGAGTAATTGAAAAAAAATTGCAGATTCATTGATAATGAAAATACTTGTTAGCTGCGGCTTCTGATGTCATTATACTGACACAATTTATGAGGACATTGGTGTTGAAGAAGGCATTACATCTTAGGAAGAGAAAATGTGTGTTTTGTGATATTTTATCTATCTGCCATTGATGTAAAACTGGTAAGATCTTACAGTAAAATGGGGTTAATAGACTAACAGCCTGCTTCTCAGTCAGGCAAATGATGGCAGACAGCACTGGCTTTCTTATCCAGTGTAATTCACCTGCCTCGTGGCTCGCAAATCATTTTCTGTGCTGAAGCCCTATGAGCAGAGATCCTTTAATCATCCACTAATAGGCTTTTATGAAAAAGCTGAAGAGGAATTCAGTCTACCTGGCTCTCTGTTATCATTATCACTGCGATGAGTTATCAAAGTATTTTTGTGTGTGTGTCTGTAGTCTTTGCATGTGTGTGTTTGTCAGTCTGTCTGTGTAAGAGTGTAGATAATGACGGGGAGCATTGCAGTTCGATCGGTGTGGTTGTTATCAACAACACCAGTGTAGGTGATTTTTGGTCGGGGATAAATTCAGCTGTAATGACAGATGTGCGATGCATTATGTGCCACTTTGACATGACTGGAGGGCATCTAGGAAGACAAATCACTTATATAATATTCCCATTTTCTTTTTTTCATGGCTCCCACGGGTCCTTGAAATCCTTAAAAGTTTGTGGATTTGAGCAGAAAGAATGAAGGCTTTGAATGTTTTTGAAAAAATACATTTGACATGGGTCATTAAAAACTCTTGCATTGATATATTTTGTGCAACAATAGAACAACAGTAATTAACAGTAACAATAATTAACCTTAATCCGTGTCTCAAACTACGCTGTGTTTGGTCCTTAAATTTGAGTGAATTGTGCCTGGAAAGTCCTTGAATTTGATGTTTAAGACAGTGTGGGAACCATGCATTTTACCCTCATTCAAGCTGACATTTACATAAATTATGGTAACAGCAGTTAAAATAACATTTGAATCCAAGATTGGGCCATTGAATAAAAAAGTAGAAATGCATAACTGCGATAGTTGACCACATCCGTTCTGATGAAGTGTCCACCAGTCTGGATTCTGTTGAATGTGACCAGATGGATGTGTTTACTGTCAACAAAACCTCGTTCGATAGCTACCCACACATGGTGAAACGCTGTTTGTGTGTCTGTGTGTCTGGAAATGTCTATCAGAGCCTACTTCCCTATGTCCGGGTTGCATGTGTACGAGGAGAAGTGTGTACTGTTTTTGATACCATCCAACCATGCTGACACAAGTTATAACTGACATTTTAGCAGGAAACCCTTCTTCAGAGTTTGGCATCAGTCTGATTCATTGATGATATCATTCATATTCAAGAATAGGAGTATGTTAGCATAAATAAAAGTCGTAAAATCTGTGTGTGTTTGGTTGCTGTAGTGAAACCTACATAGCTGGGTGGCGTCTGTTGTGGTGAGCTGCTCAGATTAGGCTCAGCGCTGCAAGAGCACAGGAGGGCCTTAGAGACAATGAGTGAGAGATGGGCGTGAGAACGTTAGTAAGGCTTGGTTCTCTGCAAGAACGGTCTTGTGTTTGGGGAAAATATCCTCACACTCAAAGCTCCAGTGTCTAGATCCATTTCTAACAAACAGGTTTTGCAAGAAAGGGCTCAGGGAGAAAGAGACTTTTTGTGTGTGTGAATATCTTTCTGTATGTGTGTGTGTGTGTGTGTGTGTGTGTGTGTGTGTGTGTGCTGCCACAGCTGTGTTTCAGACGTCACTGTATGTTTTGTTTGATGTGTCTAAAAACCGCACATTCTAAGCTGTGTGCCTGTAACTTTGATATCCAGGTAGTTATGGGCTCCATCCCCTTCTGGCTCTCTAAGGAAACCCCTTCAGCATTATCACAATACTGCATATAATCTAAACATTTTATTATCATATAAATGAAAGCATGCTGGAAAAACATCAGCTTTTTATATTTTTTAACCTGAACCACTGTGATCTTTTGTTTCTGCTTTTTCTCCAGGTGTTAACAGCAGTTATGTCAAAGAGCTAAAGACAACTCTAACAGTGAGTACAGCATTTACTAAACAGTGTTTACGTCTCCTCTGTCCCCCTTTGTGCCCCTGGTATATATTTTGCGTGTGACTTTTTAAAATATACTATTGTCACACACTTCTGCTTTCACAGTTTTTTTTTTAATGCCAAGCCAGAACAAACTTGCCGACTCTTCCAGTTTCAGGCCTAATTTGATTTTCATTCATTCAGAGGATGTTTTTTTCTCTCTCCACCAATTAAATTTAACAAGAGCCCCTTGAAAAGCAGTTGTTATGATTACATTACAAATTCGGGGTTCATTCAGTGAATCAAGTAATTAATTAGATTTTTCCCATTCTAATCAGAGTATTTGTCTGAAACGTAGCGCCTAATATACATCCTTTGACTTTGCTATCTGTAAGCCAACGCTAAATGTAAATGGCTGTTAATGTGTCCTACAGGGCTTCTAGGTTAGGAGGATGGTGTTTAGTGTGTATTGCGATGCAATACTTTGACTACTTTAATATCCTCCTCCCTCTGCCCTTTATTTCTTTCTGTCTTTCTTTCTTTCTTTCTTATTCTCTCTGTTTTCTCACCATCTCTGTGTGAGAGCTAGCAGTGCTCAGGGGCGCGGCTGCATCCAAATGCTTCACTTCACACACACCAAGGTGGCAGTTTGTTGTTCCACACACAGACAATGACTTGCACTTTTCTCTGCTGCCTGACTTGATGGTCTTGTGCCTGCAAGTGTGTCGCCAGATCAAATGAGATCTTTTTATATTAAAAAAAAAGATTTTTACTGAATGCGGAGCTCAGGGAAACACTTGTTTTGCCCGTGACTGCCTCTTTAGCCTAGTATGTGTTAGCAGACCTGATTCTATTTAACCGTTACTGCTTCATCTCTGGCTCTGAATGATATATTATATCCCCTGCAGGTTGGGTGTGTACTGGTTGTATCATTTGTGATAAGTATTGATGAGTCCTCTCTCTTGGGGAATCAATTTTTTTTGTGTGTGTGTGTGTGTGTGTGTGGGAGAGGGGACTTGTAGATCAACCCCCACTGCTGGCTGGTCCTAACTGGTGTCTTTTGGCTGCCTGACTTTTCCTGCAGCCCCATAGAGAACAAGCACAGAAGAGCACAGGGAAAGATGGAGCTCATCCAAACAGCTATGGTGTAATTAGCTGACATTTGTTGCTTGGAAGACAAGAGAAGGAAAAAGGAAAGAACTGCTCAACTCAAACACTCAAAGGAATAATGAAAGAAAAAAATGAAAAGAAAGACGGAGAAATGTGTCTAATCGCATTCTCGTGTGTGTGTTTGTGTGTGTGTGTGGGTGTGTGTTATGGACCCATTGAACTTTATGTGGGTATATTTGTCAGTGTTTTGCCACTAGAAAGCACAAGCCATTGGTCAGGAAGGACTAATAAAGATATTAGGGTAAGAATGTCTAACCAAGGCGCTTTCTCTTCTACCAGATGATAGTTCAATCTGCTGTTTAGTGTTCCTGTTTTGTAGAGCATGTCTTAAGGTATTCAACTACATCAGCTAGGCATTACACAACTGAGCTACACAGTACCCACATGAAGCAGCCATCCACAACCGTGCAGATTCTCCGGTTCCAGGAAGGTTGTGTGTGTTCACACCACTGTATGTGTTTGTATGCATGCATTTAGGGAGAGTGCTGTAATGCATGTGGACTATCTGTACTTAAGCCAAGGTGCTGCATAAAGGGGCAGCAATGCTTACGCAGCCCCATCTGCTTGATCCAAGCTTGAAATGCAATGCCTTTTAATGACAAAAACTCAGTGACTGGGAGGTGTGCAGAAAAGGGAGGAGTGTGTGTGTGTGTGCGTGCGTGCGTGCATGAGTGAGTGAGTGAGAGAGTGAGGGAGGGAGGGTGTGTGTATGAGTGTTATGTGAGTGTGAAATAGAGAGGAATAAAGGGAGAGGGAGAAGGAGAGAGAAAAAAACATCTCGAAGGTCAGGAGCAGCGGGCGGCCGTAGGGGAGAGACACGTGAGACAGAGATAGTCTTGCGTCAGCCCCACAGCAGTCTGCTCTTAATGTGTGTGTGTGTACATGTGTACGTGTGTACGTGTGTGTCCTGTGGGGCCAGCATTTCCATCCGCATCTCACCGTGTGTTACAACGGAGCAGCATGCCGGTGTTTCTATTCTGAGAGTCTTGATCTGCAAGTATAGACAGACAAAAAGATAGATAGATAGATAGATAGATAGATAGATAGATAGATAGATAGATTCTTTGAGGCAGTCATTGAGCTACAGATGATTTTTTACATAGTTCTTGTGACAGTGGAAGGGGAAATTACGCCTTCTAGCCTGAGGGGAAAGAATTTGTGTCTCACTGCCTGTCACAAGACCTGAATAGGGTTTCATCAATCCTAGCAACTACTATCATTTTTCAGCTTATTCATGAACCCCCTTTGTTTCTCACAGTGTCTTTTTCCTAGTGCCCTTTAAACTAGTGCTCTGTTAGATTGGGGAAGTGTTAGAGATAACGCCTAAACATTTAGTACTTTGCACTTGCCTCGGAGCTAAGATTGTTAAAAAGCTGCTGTGAGATTGTCCTCCGGATAGGGAGCAGTGTAGATTCAACAGAAACACTCATTGCATTAATTTGGGCTTACCCACTCATGTCTCTCTGTCTCTTTAACTCCCGCATTCTCAACCTGTCTCTACACGCACTTACGCACGCACCCCTTTTGCCTCCCTTGGTCTGCGTGGTCTCAACAGGGTTCAGTCCTCTAGCCAGACTATTCACCCCCATTGCCAACAGCCTCTTCTCTCCTTGTCCCCATGTAGGGCTGCTGCGTGGGGCAAGGCTGCTCTTTTACAGACCCTTGTGCCATGAATCACTGCTTGCACCCAGGGAGCCTCAGTCCACTTGGGGGCTGCCTGCCCGGACGATAATGTGCATGGTCATGAGGGGGCCATTTTGAATGGAGAGCCAGACAAAACAGGAGCTAAAGAACCCAAGCTGTGAGCTTTCCCAGAGAGGGCAACAATGGGAGTGGGGCTGTGTGTGTGGATGTGTGTGTGTTGATGTGTTTGTTGTAGTAGAGGGGAGATGTTGGACACACAATGCTGAGTTTTGGGTGTCATAATGTTACATAATGCTGCCAGTAATTTATGAAACTTAAGCCATGGACCTTCGAGCCCCATACATCACAAACCTTTTAGCCCCACAGAAACGGGATTGCAATTTGAGCTCCTTGGACTCAGCCCTAATGCCTAATATGCTGTTAGGTTTGAAAACAAGATGGTCATGCCTTTGCTATCTTGCACTTACCTACCAACCGACCAATCACATCATGTTAACTTTATGTATTTTTTATTGCTGCTGGGCCATTCATCAAATTGTTGATATCTTGATTGGGTGTTATTTTAGAGCATTTGCACTAGTGCTGCAACTAACTATTATGTTCATTGTCGATTAATGAGTCCATTATTTTCTCAATTAAATGATAGGTTGTTTGTGTTAAATGGTGAAAAATGATCATCACTGCTTTCATGCCCAAGACGACAACCTCAAATGTCTTGTTTTGTCTACAACCTCAAAAATATTTAGTATATTGTCATAGCGGACCAGAGAAAGTAAAAAAAAATATCCACATTTAAGAAGCTGGAATCAAATAATCTTTTACTTGTTTTCATAAAAAAGTCATTGAAATCGTCAATTATTAAAATAGTTGGCGATTCATTTAATAGTTGACAGTTCATCTTTGCAGCTCTAATTTTCACGTAGTACAGCATGAAAATTTTGCCATCTTAAGAAACATAACTAAAATGAAGTTGTCGATCGGTGCCATTATAAGTTTGCAGGAGTGAGTCCGTCACATGGTTTATTGGGTTTGAAGGTTAAGAAACGGCTTGTATGCAAAACAACTTTATGTTCATTGTCCTTGATGATTTGCTATTATGTTAACTGAATATATATACCTTTTGCTTACCTTTTTTTAAAAAAGCAGAACCAAATTTCTCTCTCTCTTTTACACACACACGCGCACGCCCACGCACACACACACACACACACACACACACACACACACACACGCACGCACACACACACCACTCTCATCCGCTGCCAGCTGTTGCTCTATCCTATGAGAGCCTCCAGGGTTTATTAGGTCTATCTGCTGCGTTTATGGCCAAACCACATCTCTTCAACTGTCAACCTCCTTGGTCTCTGTTTCTACCAAGGCCCCCTTGTCTCTTGACATCCTCTACTGTTTCCTGCCCCCCCTAACCGGCTACCCAGACCCTTTTTCCTCCTTCCCTACTTCAAACACCCACACACCAAACTGTGGACCTGGTTTTCTGACTACACTGTGTGCCTGTGACTGGGAATCGTTTGTCTCTACTGGGCCTGTGTGTCGCAGGCCTGTCAGCCAGGCCAGGTTGTAACCTGGATACAGCTGTAGTCCAGAGGAGCCATTAGCAGTGCCAGGAGGCCTCCAGCTCCCAGTGAGGGCTCATTACTGTATTTGTGCAGTCACACTTCTCCTATGAAACACAATAGTGTGCCTGGTGAAACTAGCCAGGACATTGAGCCTCGGGGAAACCATCCCAGCTCCAGCGAGAGAGACAGAGAGAGACAGAAAGAGAGAGAGCAAGGTTTCTTCGAAAGAAGAGCGAATACCAAGAATAATGTTAATCATTAAACACACCCAGTTTTCCCTGTACTTAACTGTGAAAGTGTGAGTATCTGCGTTTATTTGATTTGATTTGCTCTTTGTTCAGTGTGTGTGCGTGTGCATGTGTTTGTGTGTGTTTGTGTGCTCTCTGAGGCCCAGTTCAGCTGCCTGGTCTGGTGTGCAGATGGCCAAATTGGGGCCTACTGAATGAGATACTCTTTTCCTTCTTTTCCTCTGTCTCTTTATCTGTCCCTGTTTTCTTTTCTTTTCCTCTTTTTTCCTCTCCAGCTTTTTTCTGCTGGGTTTCATTTACCAGTTACATCCCTGGCTGCTTTCTCCCTTTCATCACTGCATCTGCTGAGGGCCATCTTGGGCAGGGGAGAGTTTGCCACCGCTCTATTTTCTCTCTCCTTCCTTCTTTATGTGCCTCTCTGGGCTCAGTGCGGCAGCTATACGCAGTGGCTTTGGAATGAAATGTCTCTTAACCGAGCTGTGTGCCCCGGAGCTACGGTAATTGCAGGTGAAATTCAGCTTCCTCTTTAAAATGCCATCTCTCATTTCCAGTTACCGGCCCCCTCCGTATCTCTCTCTCTCTTTCCCTGCCTCCCTCCCCTCCTGCCTCTCTCCCTCTCGCTCCCTCTGGCTGTCTTTCAGAGGCGTGTGAATCCCTCAGCCCCTGTCGCGTCTCTCTGCCCCAACAGACACTCCCACAATGCACAGCGCCGATGGTTGCACAGTGATATCAGCCATGCAGAGGAGAGGGAGGGCCGCTGCTTAGACACAGGCACACTTGAAATGTGTGTGTGTGTGTGTGCGTGTGCGTGTGTGTGTGTGTGTGTGTGTGTGCGTGTGCACGCATGTGTGTGTATGAGAGAGAGTGCAAAGATACTATTCATGACAGAAACTGAAAGTGTGTTTGTGAGTGCGAGACAATAAGCATATACATGCATATACAAGAGGAAAGGAATGTGTTGTGTGTTTGAGTGTGTGTGTGTATGTGTGTGTACGGCGTCAGCAAGGCGTGAGCTGTGTAGAGGTGACATCAAGGTGAACACGGCGTGTGGAATGCTCTGCCGACTCGGGAGGCAGCAAATGGCTCTGTGGCAGATGGAGTCTTTGTCAGGGAAGAAAAATGGCAGCTCAAGAGCGTCAGAGAGAGACCCCCCCTCACACACACACACACACACCAATTTCTGTCTCTCTTTTTCGTTTTAGATGAAATACATGCATGTACACAACGACAAATGCACATACACACGTTGACACACATACCCCCCCCCCCCCCCCACCCCCCTCCTTAGTGAGCTAGGCTGGCGGGCGGTGACCTTCTCCTGCTCGGAGGGTTCCCTGGCTGTTTGATCAATTATCCCTCTCCCATTGTTTACCAGGAAGCTGGAGTAGAGAGGAGAGGAGAGAAGGCTCAAAATGGCCACTGTCAGGTGGAGGGATCCATTTCCCTGCCAGCGTGGGGGGGGGTTAGGGAGAGAGGGGGAGAGACAGAGAGACCAGAGCTGTGAAGCATGCTTAGAGGGAAGGGAGGAGCGTCTCTCCTCGGCAGCTGGGATGATATGACATTATACTGAAGGTACAGCTCTGAAACATTTGTGATTCTGATAGTCATCTGTTCAAAGGTGGTTTTAAAACCCCGGAACTTTGGACAGTCAAACTTAAGTTGTCTGTATTTAAATCCTAAAAGATCTTTTTTTTTCCTTGCTCTCAAGTCAATCTTGTATTAATTTCTGAAATGTTGTCATGTCCGCGTAATGCTGCATACACATGCATGTTATGCATAATGCCACAGTACTGCAGGTACACGTCCTATTTTTAGAGTGGAGAAGTGAGGGGGGGGTACATACTATAAAGGTCAGGTGGCAGAGAGAAAAAAACGAGTGGGAACAAATGATGCACTAAGCGAATGACACTCTGAGGTCCTGCTTTAATATGTATGTATCGCAGGTTGATGGCTGATTTCATTAGCGCCTCTCATTGTTATGCATAGATTGTCTTCCTGCAGCAAAATGAATATTGTATTCATATGCGTGCACGCACGCACGCACACACACACAGCCATATACAACAAACAGTGTTTTCCAGTGAATACTGTATGTTTGGATCTTGCAGAGGGCTCGAAGAAAAGGTGGATGTTTCCACAGGCTGTTATCTGTGTCGGCTATAATTAAAACAATGTACAGCGTTGTTTTTTGGCGCTGCTGTGAACAATTCCTGCCAGGTAGTTGGTGTGATTATTTAGGGGTCCGTTTTTGATATTAGAGTATATTATTTTCAAAGCGGCAAAGAAAGGCTTTGCTTCAATGACCCGAGCGGACTAAGTCATGTCGTGTCCAAGGTTTCAGATTATGTCACTTTAATTTACCTAACTCTGTGTGTGTGTGTGCGTGTGTGTGTGTGTGTGTGTGTGTGTGTTAGAGAGAGAGAGAGAGAGAGAATTGGAGAGAGGGAGGGAAGGAGCGAGAGACAGAAGAACACGTTGAGTGCATACCAGTCAATATGTTTATGTGACTATATGCTCATCCTTGCTCACACAGAATACATATGGTGAGTGCATGAAAATGCCTGACTGCCTTTATCTAATCCTCCTAGATGACTGTGTTTCAGCAGGAATTCCAGTCCTTAGTGGGACAGGAGCAAATGTTCTGTGCAAGATATTAATAGCTATTGTGGGCGGGAAAAAAAGCTTCTGCATTTTTCCATATGTTTTGTAAGGAAACAGTCCAGATGGATTATCTCTTGGTCTGGAGCTTTCTCTTGCCTCAACCAGCTCAAGTCCAAGTGGTGCTGTACTTGCCAGAGACACACACACATACACCAATGCGCTCACACTCCTCCCGTCTGAAGTACAACAGGCTATTACTGATTAACATGTCTAAACTCAGACAGTTCAGAAAGCCACTCTAATTCCTTCTTCATCTTGCTCTCAGATAAATCATTGATGACGAGACATGTCGTTCTTCCTAACATACCTTACGTTCCTCACAGTCACAGAGATATGTTTGTCGCCTTTCTATTTGTTGCCTGAGAAACCATGTTGGCTTGTCGTCTCACATTTCACACTTGGTTTCATCCCCTTAACCCCTAATGCTCAGCCTAGATGGGCTGCCTGACCTCTTGAGTCATGGATGTTAGACTCATCGACATCAAGGGCCATAGTTGGGCTTTGTTTTGCCTGGTGATTGTATGTGTGGATGGGAGCAAACCTCCTTGGAACAAAGATAATAATAAAAACAAATTCACTAATGCTGTTTCTCAACACATTTAACATGTTCAAAGGTATTTGTTTGTTGCTTTTTGATTTATTCTTTGGATTTGGACTTCTCTGAGAACATAGTTTCATAGTATTAAGACCTATACATACATTCACACTTGGCATGTGCTTTTAATGTGGAAAGACAAAGCAAAACACCCACATTCACTCCTTTCCTGAGTTGGCACACGCACACATGTTCACACATAGAACCATTATGTGGTGTGACAGGACGTCACATATTTAGAGTTTCACAGCAGGCTGGCATTCCAGGACAGCAAAGAAGAGATAATGTCAGTGTGTTGCTGGTTAACTCACCGTTCTATCCCATTTCTGGTCAGAAAGCGTGAAGGGTGTCTGTTTATGACACACACACACACACACACACACACACACACACACACACACACACACACACACACACACACACACACACACATCTTTGTGGGGATGTTTCATTGACATATTGCATTCCCTAGCCCCTTAACCCCTAACCTTAAGCATCACAACTAAATGCCTAACCTTAACCCTTACCCTTACCCTCACCCTAACCATAACCTAAAGGCCCGTACACACCGGGACGAATATCGGCAGGCGTTATTCGTCAGCGTTTTTCGACGCGTTTTTTGTGTTCACACCCAAGCGATTTTCGCTGACGATGAGCCGAATGAACATGCAAATTCATTATCTGTCACTAGATGGCGCTTAATGTAAAACAGAAATACCCCCGTACATAGGGTGGCGCTGCGCAACTTTGCGCTTCTGATACTCGCTTGCAACTCAGAAGAAGAGCAGAGAAGAAGAGAGCAAGTATTTAGAACATTTCTTCTAAATCAGATATAGCTCTTTATGTTCCGAAACCAAGGAGACCAGCAGCTCAACATTTATTTTGGACATCGTGCTTTGCCTCTTCCTCGTCTTGTGGCAGTGATGACGGTGGCGTATATATGTCTTCTTCGTTGGTGTGCTCGGTAAGACCGTTTTGTGCTTGAGCGCCGCCAAGTTGTGTTTTAGTGTAACTTCAGAAGCACAAGACACGTGAGCAAAAGGGCCGATTTCATTGGTCGGATAGTTTTTGACGCGGCGCGTCAAACCAAAAAAACGAACCCGAGGCGTTTTTTTAAAAATGACGCTTTTACGCGTGGCGATTTTCGCGTCGGTGTGCACACTCTCATTGACGCCCTTTTTGTTTAGTCACGACGCGTTAAACGTCGGCGAATATCGCGCGCGAAATTCGTCCCGGTGTGAACAGGCCTTAATTCTAACCCTAATCTTAAAACCAAATCTTAACACTCAAACAGCCCTTTAAAGTTGTGGGGTCCATCATTTTGGCCCCACAAAGCAGTCAGGACACCACAAGTATGCTAAACTCCTGGTTGTTGGACCTCAAGAATATAGTTAAACAAGAACAAACACACACACACAAGGCTTTGTGAGTGTGCTGATTCTTTGAAACCCAGTGGTGCTATATTTAAATTAAGAAATCATGAAATTCACCTAGTCAGCAGCGGGGGAAAAAAAGAGCTTCCTCTCCAAACCGCCCACACTGCTTTCAGCCTTGTTGTGACTTGTTTGTCTGTCGTTGGAGGATTTCAGCTTTTTCCAGAACAATTGCATTTAAAAACCCACAGCTCCAAAGGATGGGAGCTAGTTACACAGTAACAGAACAGGGCTCAAAAACACAAACATACAAGTGGAGCCTGTGAGAGGGAAACTGGAAAATACTCCCTCTCCCACCACAATGTAGCCTCTCTCTGTATGCATGTCAGGTGCATGCAGGCTATTGTTACTTTCATCACTGGTGTGTCTGTCATGTGCAGCTGTTTGCTTTCCAGTTAGTGTACTGTGTAGTGAGTTAGTGGAGTTACGGCAGTGTGGAGCTTCTCTTTACTCAGAGCTTCTCTCTGATTTATTCCTAACATCTGTTTTTGGCAGGTGTGTGGAACCACAAGGTCCTCTCTCTGAGCCTCTGATGTAGCTATGATTGCTGGCAGTGTGTGTCTGTGTGTGTGTGTGTGCATGTGCATTTGTGCAAAACAACAGAGAGGGCCTTCCTCCACCCCCTCCTTGGGATGAGTCATATTTGAGCCCTGTGTAATCCAAGCCCGTGTTTCATGTGTGTGAACAGACAGACCCTGAGCAGTGGTCTTGGTCCTGACTCCCTCTGGGGCAGTGAGTGGGTGAGACACAGCCATCAACAACAGGCCCAGGCAGCTTCGGTTTCAGCCTCACCACGCGGAATCTACTCGTCGTGACATAGGTGCAGATACACACACAAAACACAAGCATACACTCAGGTCGAGCCAGAGCTATTAGTTTTTTTCCCTCCTTAGCTCCATCTTAAATAATATCAGGTCACAAAAGGGGACTCTGTGATTGGTTCAACTATAAGGAAGTGTTAGGATTCAAAGGATGGGCCAGTGAATATAGTTTTGCACGAAAAGATGATGTGACGCTCAGTCTGACCCTCTGTGTGTCGATGTCTGTGTCTGTGTCTGTGTGTGTATTTAAGTTCACGTGTGTATTCACCTGTGGGAGTGTGATTGCAGTGAATGTCAAGCCTGGGCTTGACACAGTCAACAATAGGGGTCAAATATTTTGACTTTTTATATAAAATCACACAGGAAGTGTGGTGACACAGGAAATAGGGTCACAGGGAAAAAAAAGGAGCTCTATTTTGTGGATATTCTGCACAGCATTTCACAGCACCGCATCACTGGTGTGACAAAACTCTTTTAAAAGCACAGCTGGACTTGTAGAAAGGCCTTCTCGTTTGCCCCCAGGGGGGAAAGAAGTGACCTGGATAGAAGGCAGGAAGGTGATACTGGCAAAATGGTAGAGTGAAGCTGTTTCCCACTATGACGCTCATTTATCATCTTTTTATTCTGCATGTAAGGGCAAAAGAATAAAAACATTGTTTTCTCATCTATGTAAAATATTTAGTGAAAAAAACCCAAGCAGATATATTCTGTATGTGTTGCCAGATATACCCTGCCCTGATTTTGTCAAATGACAATGACGAAAAGGAAGGCAGGGGCACAGAAACACAAGGATTGGACAATGAGATTTTCACACTGCGGACATCATTCACTGAATCTTTTGGGTGCACTTGTTTTTCAGAGCTACTTTGAATCGGATGTCACAATAACACAGCAGCAAGAAAGAGAGAGAGAGGAAAAAACTGGGTGAAAGTAACATTATGCGTGCCTCGAGGCGAACTGTGGTGACCACCATGTTTTAATCTCAGCTCACTGAAATGTGAATTTCCTTGAATTGATGTAATTTTAAGCCTACTCAGAGACTCTTTACAGACACAGTTGTCATGTATTGGTGTCATACAGTTAGGTTTTGTTCATACGGCACAAAAAGACACAATTCAACACACTTACTACACCTACCTTTCTGGCACTATTGAAGCTACTTTTAACAAGTGCATGGATCAGTAGAGCTCATAGTTAAACTGATTAATAGTGGCCTGTTAATTGTTCCTGGTGCATGCTAAAATTGGCATGTTGTGTTAACTTATTACCTAGACATTTGGAAACAAATAAATGTGGATTTGCACTAGTTACATGCACGCTGCCAGCTGTGAGCTATTTGGCAAGTTATGCAACAATTGCAACAGATTTCCTTTCCCTGTCATAAAAGCAGAAAACACTTATCTTTTAGCAACAGATTGTACAGTTACCCAGTTGCATATGGGAAAAAATATGTTGCTTTTGGGGTGCCCAAAGTATCATGTCTGGTTTAATTCTGACCGGGGACCTTTTATTGCAGGTCACCCCTCCAAAAAGTTATATGTTGTTAGTTGTGTAGTCTTGTAACTCCAGACAAGGCAGCTTGTATCCTGTGATTATAGACCACTTTAATTATTGGGGGCAGCAAACATCATTATAAGGCTTCATATTGCTGTCAGTAAGCATCTCAGTGCATAGCAAGGACATTTGATTGGAGAAGTCTTTTGGATTCAAACCAAACCCAAAGGCATACAAGCAGCTAGTTGCCTGTTTTTGACATGTGGTTGTATTGCACAATTTGCACAAAAGTATTTTTAGTCAATACTCCTGTCTCTAACAAGTGTCAGTACTCCCATGTTTTTTTTCTTCTCTAAATCACTGCTCCATGCTTTACATTGAATGTATTAAATGTAAATATAAAAATGTGTCTTCATGGATCTTCTACAGAAATAGAAAGCGCAAGATAAGATATTCAAATGTTCTTGTAGCCATACATGTTTGCATTCCCTAATATGCCAACCATAAATCATCTCTGTGTTGTCTGATCCACAATTTCTTTAAGACTTTCACAATGCAATATTTAATAATTGAAATACAGTTCAATATCCAAATCAATTAATAAAGCTATCTTCTACCATAATTAATGTAATCATGAAATCACACATGAAATAGTATTGAAAGACATCAGAAAATATCCTGTAATTGCAGCAAATGTATCATCTTAACACATCATAGAAGTAACCTACACAGAAACATAAAAGTGGCACATTCTTCCATAAATACTATTATTGGGTGTTACTGTTAACTCACTGTTAGTCAAAATCTAAGCTTTCAGCTTTATCTTTAGGTCAGTAGGTTGTGACTTCACTAACTCACAAACAACAGTTAATCACAAAGGGGCAATGGTCAGGCTGTAAAGCAATTTTGGTAAATTTTAAAATGTGCAGCTCAATATTGACTTAATAAAAACATTACAGTCCCTTACCCAACAAATCAACATGTAGATGCTTGCCAGGACTGCTGTGGGGTCTGAGGAGGGGGAAGAACAAGTTCATGTATGCAATTGTTTTGTCGAAAAAAAGAGACAAGGAGTGTTGTCATACAAGTTCAGAGTCGGGGAGTACCACAGACGTGTACTCGCAAGTTTCAAATAAGTGATGGAATTGTTGAAGATTTACCCTTGACACTGTCTTCCTCCCTTCTGTCTGGAGCGGTAGAGTGGGAGTGAATGCCTGGCTTTATTTGTCTGGAATTATCTGCTCAGTTCATCAGTAAAGGTTGGGCAGATTTACTAACTGTCACAGTTAGTTTACAGAGACTCAGCTGTGATATTTAATTATAAAACCTGAGCAAATACATTTTCTCTCTTCTGTGCTTTAGCTGCATCCTGTGATTCTTGTGTAATATGGATGTAAATGAGTGTCTGATATTGCAGCTTAGTTTGTGTCTGCTGTTGTATGTTTGTACATGTATGTGTTAACGTGTGCCTGTGTCTGTCTGTGTGTGTGTGTGTGTGTGTGCGCGCGCGCATGCATGTGTATGTGTGGTTTGTAATTTTTGTAATGTAGTACACAAATGTCCCAAGGGGTTTTCCCCCCTTTCTCATTACAAATGCTAATGTCACATTAATGAAATCGGCTTAGTTTGAGGTTTATAGCGTAGCCTACACTGAGAGATTTGGCCTTGACACTTCCCACATATTTCAAGTTGAATCACATTTTTTCCTGTGGGCATACCATTCTGGGTTACTCTAAAATCTACTGGCCCCGAGTGAAACTTTGGGGAAAGTTTAGACCATGGGTGCCAAGCTTTGTCATCGTTGTTAATTGGCCACAGGCTGCCTGCTGTCTAGCTTCTGAAGACGACTGTTAGCTTAGCAACAGCAGTAATGGCTTTGATGAGGGGCTGGCTAATCTAAACATTTTGGTAATGTGCTAGCAGAGGTTTGTAGAGTCACTCGCTGTTAATCATTGCTCAACAGAGAGCTCGTCAGGCACAACAACATGCCAAAGAGTTAATCATGGTGATATATCCTTGTTTTTATGCAGAGGGGATATTTAACAGCTGGGTTTCTAATCATAAGCACGTACAGAAATATCAGCCATAATTCCAAGGTTTACTATAAATAAAGATGATTTTACCATCTCGCATAAAGTGTAGGGCATTTACGAGTTTATCTGTGTTTTAAGTCCTCAACGTCTCACACTAGGATTAGGCTATGGTTATGGGTAGGGTTAGGGTTAAGGCTAGGATTAGGTCAAAGGTCGCAGCGCTGCCTGGAAGGAGACGGGGGCTTAAGACACCATTCAGCCATTTACGACTAGAAAACATTCTTTCAGAAAAACCTGCAATTTAAAGATGAACTCAATGATCTGTATTTCTTCCTGCTTTTTCTGCCGTCTATACCCTTTAGCCATCAATCTTCATTTTTCTCACTTGAGTGGGATGGGTAGCGTTTTGTAACCTTGGGTGTTTTACTTCTGGCCTCAGTCTTTTTTTTAAATACTGAGGACATTTAAATCTTTTAAAACACAGAGTCAGAAGAAGAGATTGTTCTTTGTAATTAAAAGCCAATTTTGTAAAATTGATTAGATTATGCTAATCAAGGGAGATAATATCTTTAAAGCCGTGTGAGGAAGAGAGATAGAGGGAGTGTGACTAGTGGAAAGGAGTGACAGTCCAGCCGCCATTACAAGCTGCTGATTTCTGCAGAGTGCTTCATAAAATGTCAGAGCGCTTCTCCCTGAGCAAGACACTGAAAAATGGCAGCGCTGTGATGTGCTGGCACCTCACCTGCTGCGTGTGTGTTGTGTGTGTGTGTGTGAGAGAGAGAGAGAGGAGAGAAAGAGCAAGAGGACGAGTATCAGTGTGTGCGTGTGTGTGTGTGTGTGTGTACATGTGTGTGTATATGTTTTTACATCTGTGTGTGTGTGTGTGTGTGTGTGTGTGTGTGTGTGTGTGTGTACATGCTGGCCTCCCTCCCATGTTGCGGTGAAGCAGAACAGAGTGGCTGACTGCCCGCTGCTTTGCCTCCCTCTCTGTCAATACAACACTATTCTCTTCCAGCCAGTCATTTCACATGTTTCGCATTAAGAAAAGCACCCTTTTGAACAGAGGAATACAAGTGATTGACATATTGAGTATAATGCAAGTGGATTTTTTTTCTCATCAGAGCTTATGTTGCCAGATTGTTATTTTGAAACTACCCAATAGCATTAAAGACATCCATCTGATTTCCGATATTGGAACACTGTATTGTGTGTAATTGTAAATACCTAACATGTTCTCTGTTTACTGCCTCATGTTAAGTGCTTCATGCTTAATGTTTACCTTCATTTGCCATTTAGCATGTGTCTGTTTGTGTGGAACGGACTGCCAGGGTCCTTTTAATGAGCCTATTACGTTCAGGTGTTTTGAATGTTGATTTTAACCAAAGCAGGAAAGGATAAAAAGCAGAGTGAGAGACGAGAGACTAGGCGGGAGAAAAGGTGTGAAGGTATTATTTAAGAATCATAAACACAGCATCAAGCCAAAGAAGTGAGCAGCCTTTTCATTTAACAAACTTAACAGATAAATGAGTCCGTGTACTATGTTGCAGGAACCAGGGAACTGATAGTGATCAAAATTCAGCTTTTTGTAAGTGTTAACACTTCTGGAAAGGGCAAATATAACTTAACTTAACCTGAACTACTTACAGTTTTATATTACAGGGTTTGCAAAAAAAAAGGAATAGCAATAGCGTGCATTAGGGAGTTGTTTTACAACGATTTACTATTAGAAATCAAGGTCTTTTGACCTCATCTGACTAACAGTTCAACACTCAGATATTCAGTTTACCTAATTATTGTTTTTGTTATTTTGCTCACTTAAAAGATTTATTGGTTATCAAAATAAATGTGAAGATATTTCTTTCGATCGGCTTATCGTCTTTTGTAATATGTGAAGCTGCTGTTGTGGGTCATTTTTGTCACACATACTGTATAAACAAACAAATGCATAGGTACTATTTTCACTGACTATGTTTAAGTTAGCCGTGTTCTGTAAGGTGTCCATAATAGTGAATTAAAGTGAATTATCACAAAGTGTGTTACATCGCAGAGGATAAATCTGTAAACATAGGGATTCCTTTTTTCTCCACAGTTTGGCCAACAAGTATGGCTACTGAATCTGTGTGTGGCAGAGAGGAGCTGTACAAATTAGGGTCTGTAACTGTTTATGTACTACTTATTCTTTTCTGTCCAACACCACATTATATGTGTCAGGAACAGTATCAAACCAGGCTCTTGTAACTGGTAGTCATGAATAAGCTATTTCTGCCATCACACCACTTATCCGAATTCTGTCACATTTGCACAGTGATATCAGTTATCCTGCAAGTAAAGTTTCAGTTGAACAGAACAGACTCTAAATGGTTTCTTCCCATGGAAATGGACAGAGGGGGCTCCAGCGATTGCTCAAGCAAGGCTTGCTGTCTCTGGCTATTCCATTGTCCTGTCACTGTCAGTTTGTTTTGCCATTTGACATGCATGTCATTTGCATTATGCATATCTGGAGTACTGCACTCATTCTTCTCTCTCTCTCTCTCTCTCTCTCTCTCTCTCTCTCTCTCTCTCTCTCTCTCTCTCTCTCTCTCTCTCTCTCTCTCAATTCAATTCTGTTCAAATTGCTTTATTGGCATGAATGTCAGAAATAAAAATATTGCCAAAGCATCAAGGATAATAATGTGAGAAGAAATTCATACATACAATTCATTGAGTAAACTAAAATATATACATTTAAGATAAAAATAAAACAGGAAATCAACAACAGTATCAATAAATCAATATACTGTATCTCTCTCTCTCTCTCTCTCTCTCTCTCTCTCTCTCTCTCTCTCCTTACTTGATACTTCCTGATAACTGATGCTATTTCTTGTTGTGCCATTTTATATATTTTTGAATTTCCTGCATTTATTTAAATATGTGTGATTCATAGACTGTGGGATATCTTATTTAGGTTTACTCAGGAAATCAAACTCGACAATTGTAATCCATGGTTTGTATCAGAGCTATATGCTGCATATGCTGAATGCATTGATACCTGAAATGAGCTCAAAGGCGCAATATTTAAATAAGGAAGATAGTACATCATTTAAAATATTTATTCATGTAACAAAAACATTTTTTTCTGTTAAATTGTACTAATTTCAGGAATCTTATAAAATACATGTTAACAAGTCATTCCAAAAAAACACAGCAATCAAGTTATTAATCATATAAATAGCACCAAGCAAAACATTTTCAGTTAAATGTAGTGCTTCTTTTTTAATTACTTGAACTTTTCATTTTGATACTTTTGGATATTTGGATGTATGGTTACAGCAACTTAATGTAAGCGAGATTTACAGTTAAAACACATTAAGTGATTGCATCAATCTTACTAGAAATGTTTTTTCTCTCGACTCCAAACACAAAAGTACCGTGTTAGTATTACAGCACTTACAGTATTGTAGTGCTACTCATCTGGGCAATGTCGTCGTAAATATATGACATAATTAAAAATGCATTTTCACTTGATTTAATACTACTAACATTTTGCAAACGTCTGCAAATGTCTTACTGGAGAATTTCAGTTGCTGTATTTAATATGTTGGATATAGTTTATGAAGTGAGGTATGCACAGTATCTACGCTCAATGTTAACGGCCTCAGGCTAAATTTTTTTTGCAAATCATCAGTTTGGCTTTTTGCATTATGCTACATACAATGAAGCTCCGTTGTGAAAATTGGAGCAAATGTAAAATACTACAGTCTGTAATCTAAATGCTAATTAACCTTAACAGGCATTGGCTTACCACTCACCGTGCCTTCAATGCCTAAGTGAGTGTGTGTACATGTGTATGAATGTATGTGTTATTCTCTGAAGCATCAAGATGGTGTTATTGTGTGCTTCCAAACGGCTCCAAAGTCATTATGGACTCTTGACACATGCAGCCAGTAGTGAGCAGATCTGGTTCAGACTGGCAGATGAGTGTGAGTGGCTAGCAGAGGGAGAAGGGCAGATTCATCAGGGATGATTGCCTGATATACACTTCTGGTTTTTTGATGTGAAGACCCTGCTAGGTTACCATGGGGAGAATAATTAGCTCTGGCTGAATGCAGATGCGAATGAGCATAAGAAATGGGAATTTTTCTTACTGAGCTTACTTTATGATACTTAGAATGGTGCATATGGGTGTGCTTGTGTGCACACAGATGCACATAGCCTTCACACACATACTCTTTAACAACCACATGCACACGGACACACACTCAATTCCAGTTCATTCTCCTCTATTTATGGCCAGGAAATGGGAGTAGTGCTATGTCTGGTTGAGCTGAGTAACACTATTCTGTCACACATAGGTTTGACATCAAACACAAGTGACAAGCCTATCCTATTCCTCTCCGACGAGTCATCACCATGTCCCAAAATCACATTATTGTCACTGAGAACCTAGCAAAGACGGATGGTGAGTAGGGGAGTTGATTCCAGCCTTTGGCATCTACGGTATGCTTGAAAAGGCAAATAAAGCTATTTGGTAGGAGCTGGTTTCTTGTCATTTTAAAAATATACAGAATATGTGTGTAGCGTGCCATCTCGTTTTATTATTTATCTAAAGCCTTTTATAGTGACATGGATACGCATGTGTGTGTTTTATGACAGGGCCTAGGGAATACCAAAGCTGGAAACTCTTCAATGCTAATGCCACATTCTACCATTTCCGATACACAGGACCATATCATTAGCTTTTTGCCCTGGCAGGCGGTAAGCAGCTGTAGTGTGTGGTAAGCTGCAGTGTTACATGGAGGCAGGCAGGCAGTGGTGTGGCTGTAATAAGACCTGTGGCCAGCACCGCTGCCAAGGCTAGCAGAGGCGGGGTGAGAGATGGTGCCCATCCCCTACATGCCCTGCTCTGCCATCTGTCACTGGGCAGGAGCAGAGTGGAGGGAGGGGTCTGAGTCACTCTAGTTGTTGTCACCTAGACAGGCCACACTGGGGCATGCTGTCTCTTTGTACTCCTTTCAGGCCTTGGCTCAATTCACAGTCGGTTTACTAGGCACTTACGCAGTTCTGCAAATATCGTATTTAATATCACGACTCTGTAATTCATTATAGATTTTATATTTCATGAATTGAAATTGAGTTAGTCTAAGGCCTTTTTCCAAATTGTCATGAAGTGCTACAGTGATATAACACCTTTAAATAGAGCTTGAGCGATTAGCCTCGTCATTTCCAATTCAAAGTATCAAACATAACCCTGGTTCCATCCTCTCAATTGTGAGGATTTCCTCTTTTTCTTTGTCTTATGTGATAATAAACTGAAAATCTTTGGGGTTTGGACTGTTGTTTACACAACATAAGCAATTTGACAATATCACCTTGGGTTTTACCAAATTATGATAGCAAGTTTGGATGAAGTTTGGTGATCAACCAACAGGAATAAAACACAACAAGGTGTGGTATGATACCACACAGTTCATACTGTCTCTTTAAATGTTCTCTGAGTTGACGTTTGACTCTGGACAAAGGTTGTCACTTAATTTTTGCAAAGACGCCTGGTTATGTCATTTCCTGGCTGACGGTGTGTGTGTGTGTGTGTGTGTGTGTGTGCGCAAGCGATGGGGGAGGGGGGTGAAGGGAGGAGAAAAGGGGTCAAGCAAGCTTGTGCGTGCCCTCTTCTGTAAGCAAGATGATCTTGCTCAGTTAGTGTTCATTGCCAACAAGCATGCAAAGTACAAACATCCACATCCATATGCACACGTCGTGTCGAGAAAAACACACACCGGCACGAACATATGCAAACACAAAGATGGGAAATTCAAGCAGTGTGAGGAAGAGCTACACAAGGTCAGAAATAAAATATGTTCTTGCTGGTTCAGAGTCAGTGTCAATGCACTCACTTTCACAAACACCTGTAACAGAAACTACCTGTGTGTGTGTGTGTGTGTGTGTGTGTGTGTGTGTGTGTGCGTGTGCGTGTGCGTGTGTGTGTGCACGCGCAGTGCCTTTTGTTATAAGTGAGTTATAAGAAGTGAGGACCTTCTGGATACTAGACACGTATTATTAGTTCTCAGAAGAAACCTAATTATTTACTGGAATTGGTAATATAAAAACATGTCAATGGTAAATAGTTTGTTCGGCGCAAAGTGTAAATAAAAGAAGCTATGACTCCCATACACTGATTAAACAAGAAGTGCTAATGGTGGATTACTCATTCCTATCATGATTCTGATCCCCTTCTTCACCAGCAACCTTCATCATGACACACTAGCTATGTTGACATTTGTCTTGTTAGCTGCTCAGAGCAGGACACTACTAAATAGAGGTCTGTGTTTGACATAGTTGCAGATCACAATAAAAGACGGTGAATGTTGCAGAAGCAGCAGCAATGATACAGTCTTTGTCGGCAAGGAGAAAAAAGAAAGAGAGCTGGGAGCCACTGTGTGTCTTTGAATGGGGTCAGGGCATCATGGGGAATAATGCATTTCCCTTCTCTTGCGCCAGGCGCTCCTTCCATTACGACAGGAGAAGAGACATTGTGTCCACACTCTGATTACCACTGATCCATGCTGATGACTCTGTTGGCGGATTATCTCAGTTAGTATCAGCCATCTGTTACTGTGTGTACGCGTGTGTGTTTTGTGTGTGTGTGTGTGTGTGTGTGTGTTTTGAAGGGGCGAGAAGGAAAGGGGCAGGAGTGAGACACACAGGGGGTTGAAAAGTTTGAGGCTGTGACACAAACACACACACACATAAGCACACACACACACACACACACACTTACTTGTATCGGCACATGCATTGGCAGTCTTTTGTAAAACCGCTGCACGCGTAACCAAGCCCCGCCACATACACGCAACACAGACACACAACACCACAAAACATATGCATGATGTAAGGCCGCATACCAAGCAGCACAGGCCATTATAGCACCACCAAATGTACACACTCTATCTCTCCTTTATACAATTTTGTCCTCCTTTCAGATAATACTGACATGTAAAGGCTCCTATATGAAGGCCACATGCAAACATAAAACCGCAGAGCTGTTTATAGCTACACTATCTCCTGAAGGGCCGTTGTATCCGACCACTGTTTGATGCATGTGTTGACAGCTGGGCGCTGTGTTGTATTTGTGGACGTGACTCTGAATCCGGCGCCGGAACACATCTTATAAATCATAGTTCAGCCATTAGCATAAATTCTCCCTCTCCTTGCATCTGCGAGACCTGCTGTTTCTGGTTGCACTGCTCCTCGTTGATTGGTTGGTGTTGTTCAAGTCAAATTGATTTAGCCGTTCATGGAGATTATAACGCTTGCCTTATACCGCCACTGTAGTGTGCCGTTAATTACCTATAAAATCAAGCTAATTCTGATGCTAAATCCATTTTAATTTCTCATAATTAAGTCGGGATTGGATCCTTAAATACCTTGGCGCTCCATTATTGTTGCAATCATTGTTGTGGCTGTGCATTTGGTGGTACATTGCTAGGCTCAATCTTATTATTGTTATTAGATTTAATTGCACTAAGTGATCAGTTTGTTGTTGTCAGAGGAAGATGGACTTGTCCCCCCCCCCCCCCGTCCTTTTTCTCTCCATCCCTCATCCCAGAAAGAGGCCCTTTGAGAGAGTGTGAGAGATGAGCGGAGATGAGGGGGAGGGTAGCTCTGCTTTACACCTCTGCAAAGGAGGGATTGGTTTTTTTGTTGTTTGTTAGGGGGGAAATCAATTCTGTTCACATCATCACGTTTTGACAAGGCGAGACATTAAGTGCAGATATTGAGAAACGACAGGAATGGTTTACAGCCTGTCCTTCATCTTCCACACTCTTTTTGATTCTTCTGTCTTTTTATCCATAACAAAATCAGAGAGTATCGTCTTGCTTATCCTTTTTCGCCCTCAATCTTTCTATCTCTTTTCTCCCGCATTCTCTGTTTTTTTCCTTCCCTGTGAAAAGGTAGGGAATGATCCGCTTCACTTACCAGCTGACACCACATAAGCTTACTCGTCCTCTGAGAAACAAGCCTTTTGTTTTCATGTGCATTATGATAATTATGAAGGGCCACAGCTTCTCTCACACTTTTAATGATACTTACATTAATTGTCAATATGAACTCTTTTTTTTCTTCAAATCTTGTTAAAGAACCCTTTTTTCGCATTATTTTCACCATAACCTGGCATTGAAAGGGTGACAGCCGTAGCGAAGGAGCACAGAGTGTGACAGCCATTCATGCAGTAAAATGTGGCAGAGAGGTAGCAGTTTTTTTGGTTAAGATTACAATGAAACACTTCATCTTCGCTCAGCCAGAAATGTGTTTTGTAACTAATATGTAACGTTCATTTTTTTGCGATTCAGGCTGATAATGTGCCTCTTTAACCCACATCCTGTCACCTCACGTGAGGGGCCACTAGTAGGACCTTTGACCTTGCTCATAATCACACAACCACCATTTTTTCACTGCAGCAACGGCAGTCATGGCTGCCCAAGTCCGATGGCACACCAGCCTCCTCCCCGTGGACTGCAGCAGGTTTTCTTGTCATCCGCGCCTCTTGCTCTCCCTCTCTCCCTCTCTCTTGTCAGTGTTGCTCCTGGCGAAAGGCTGATACTTGATATTCAGAGGATAGCAGCTTTTGTCTCAGAGATTTAATCAGTGGCTCTGCTCCCACTGCAGAGGAGAGAGGGAGGGAGGGTGGCAGAGGGGTGGCAGGAGAGAGGAAAGAAAAGAGAGATGGAGGCAGAGACTGTTTATGTGTAATGACACAATAACAAAGCCTGCCTGTAAAACACAATCTGCAAACTGTGCTTTTGAAGGGGATTTTCAGTCCTGGATTAGTGTCAGGCAGAGGGATATGGAAAAAGAGAAGAGAGAAAAAGAGTCAGGTTGATGTGATAGACAGGGGAGGTGATTTTGTGTGTCTGCAGCGGGGGTTGGAATGTGGAAGTCTGCGTTCACGCGTGTGTGTGCAAATTCATGTGTTTTGAAAGTGTTTTGTATTTATTTGGCTGCACAAGTTAGCAGCTGTGTGGGCACAGCAAAATGGTGCTCTCAGTTGTAAGCAAAGGGGATTAAAGTTGAATAATGCAAAGAAAATATTTAGATGCAAAATGGCTAATGTTTCTTGTGAGGGTTTTTGTTGTTGGTTGGTTAATGGCTGGCATGGTGACTCCGTGAGACTGATAATGGAAAGCTGTGCTAGTTAATGCACCCATCATCTAAAAGCCTCTCCATTTAGTTCTAGTTGAAACTGAAAGGACTCAGGGAGCAATGTTGTCTTTAAAGGCCTCAAAGAGTTCTTATGTTATAATGTCATTCTTTTTCATTAAGGAGATGTAAAGGGATCCTGGCTGTGAAACACAGGTGTGTGTGTGTGTGTGTGTGTGTGCGTGCGTGCGTGCGTATGTGTGTGAGCTTGTTTGCACACATGCGCCTCTGTGTGTCTGAGAGAATGACGAAGAAAAGTGCAACATTTTGTTTTTGTCTTTCCAAAAATCCCACTTCAACCTTAGCAGAGTGAGTTCTCAGTAAAAGTGTCTTGTTGCAGAACACATTCTCAGCACTGGCATTGTATTGCATCAAAATGTAAAACTGGCTTTGTTGTCCGGCATCAGAGTCCTTAAAGACGTCATCCTTCTTCCTACCCTATATAGAATCAATGGAGGCTGGGAGCCAGTGAGCATGGCTAAATAGAAATATTGTTCAGGGGAAGTGAGATGTGAAAGGAAAAGTGTCAGGAGATGTGTGTGTGTGTGTGCGTGCGTGTGTGTGTGTGTGTGTGTGTGTGTGTGTGTGTGTGTGCACGCGCTTGCTAGAACACGTTGTGTGGGTGTGACAATATGCATTTGTGTATATGTGTTTAAGCCTGTGTGTTTGTGAGTGTCCGGGTGTGTGTGCTTTACTATTGTAACCCTGCTGATTGGATTGTGTTTGACAGATATGGAGTCTGGAGAGCGGCTGGCCTCCCCTGCGCCCACCCTGTCTGCTGCTCGCACCTCCTCCCCCGCGGCCTCTTCCTCCTCCTCTTCCTCTTCATCCTCCCCTGCTCCCCACTCTAAGAGCAGCCTGGCCCCGAGCCCCTCAGCACTGGGATCCACCCTCGGCACCTCTGGTAAGAAGCACCTTTTCTCCCTCGATCTTCTGTCTCTCAACAACCACGTGTGCACAGGAAGAGAGAAATACCAGGACACCTTGCAACAGTTTACAAGTAACCAAAAAAACAAAACAAGCCAAATATGGTCACCTTCATGTCTCGATAGCATTCAGAATCCTCTTCATTGCTTTACCTTGAAAAATGAGTTTCCTCCTGTATTAATTATAGTTATTTTGCAGCCTGTGTGAACACACCTCTCTCCCAGCTACAAGGATTTTTTTTTCCTGACAGCTTGGGTTGCAATTGAAAAGCTGCTGCATTAATGAATCCCAAACAATTAGGGGGCTCTTTTGTGTGAGAAACACACACATGCTTCACCATGTCTCCTGACAACCTTCAGCTCCCTGGCTCCAGCTGCCTCAGAGTCAGGCTCAGCACGACACTTTGCGTGTGTGTGTGTGAGAAAAAGAGAGAGAGAAAGAGAAAGGGAGGGAGAGAGAGAGAGAGAGAGAGTGACCCTCTGCCTGCATGATTTAACATTTGTCAGCCACTCTGTGTCTAGTCAGCCCTGTCCAGCATCCAGCCTCTTTTCTATGTATTGGTCAAAGCCATTAGGTAAAGAGGAGTGTGTATATATTTGTGTGCACGTGTTTTTAGCTTTGTGTGCTTTTCAAATATCCCTTGTGAGAGTGAGTGAATCAATTGCTCATACTCTCTTTCTCCTCATTTCTTAATGTCTTGCTCTTTTTCCAGAAGCCTACTTTACACAACCCCCCACACACACACACACACACAGAGACATACACACAAAAAATAAGATTGCGCTTAGCACTGAATAGCATATTCTCTAAAATAGTTGTTTTTTCTGTTCGTTATGAGAAGAGGAAGGAGAGAGCAAAAACGCCTCTTGTTTTGTCCTCCATCTCCTCAGTGTTGCCCAAAGAAGAAGCCATTAGGAGCATGTCCTCCTTATGCATTATACATCCCTCTTATCCCTCTGTGCCATTATGTGTGCTCAGATTTTCTAGATAAGCGATTTTGGACTGAGCGTCAAATGAAATGCTGAGAGGCAGGCTGTTAGATCTGAACTTCTGCTGCGCTATGTGGGTATTAAGCAAGCCAATTCTTTTCCATTTCATACCTTGTCCATTGTGTGGACTGTAATATGTATACAATACATACAAGTAAGCCAAAAGAGTTGAAGTCGTGCCATTTGCTTTCCCAGATCAGTGTCATAATTAAAAAGGAAAAGCAATCTCAACCAGAACAACAAGAATACCGGTATGTCAAGTATTTTATATGAGCAGGCAACATCAGTCATTACGTATTGGAGAGATAAAGTTTCATCGCAGACTGTGAAGACATTATTTCAAGGTTCTTTGCCAATGTGCCACTAACACTTTAGAAGGGAAAAAAATCTGAACAACATATAAATGAGCACGGACTGTGAGCGCCCATGTGTCATTGATGAGGATATCACTTGGAGAATAAAAGCTGATCGGCGCTGGCACTGTAGCACTCTCTTCTTCTGGGATCAACTCACGGATGCAATTAACTTAAATCTGTCTGTGGGAATTTGATTGACTGCAACAAACAACAAATTAATCCCCCTTCGGCAGCATCCAAACATGAAAAAAGCAGGCGGTGCAGTTTGTCAGAGTGGAGGAAGGATTGCAACAGAATGAAAATGAGGGCAAGGGGGGCGAGAGAGAGACAGACACAGAGCGAGGAAGAGAGAGTAGGTAATCGTAGGTATGTCTATCCCGTGCTTCTTTCTCGCATTCAAATTTTTAGATTTAATTATTCGCCTTCTGGAAGCCTGCATTAATATTGAATAGGCATTTGCAAATGCCTAGAAAGGGAAGGGGTGTGTGGGGAAGAGGTGGGCACCTCAGGCATAAGTGAATGCTGTGGCTGGCCTTTTCCGGGGGGTTGCATTGCAGTCGTTTATCTTCATATCCGCTAGCTGATGCTGGCAAGGCGGGCTCTACATATTCAGCATATTGTAATGACATTCAAAAGGCAGATTTTGCTATCTTCTGCTGGAGAGGGGCCTTGAAGCCAACACAAAGGGCTATATTCTCATACGTCACACTGCTGGCATGCTGGTAAAGCTTTGTCTCCTCGCCACATAACCACAAACAGTTTGATTCCATCTTAAAAATAGTCCCTGAGATGCATCTGTAGAGTCATGTTCATTAACTGTCTTCCTCAGTGTTTTGCTGTAGAGCACACATAACTGGCCCTGCTATGTAAAGTCTCCCTCTGGATAATGAGATCCCAGACTGCATTAGTTCAGAAAACACTGTGTGTTGGTGTCACTCTGTTTTACATTTCTGTGGCGTGTGCAAGTGTATAGTAGTTTGACATTTTCATCTACACCATGCACAACACTTTCCTTTTCTTCAGTCATCACTTTTTGTTGCATGTGTATTACCTGGCTTACGCAGAGGCATCAAGCAGGCTTGCTCTCTTTTCCTGGAATAGAAATTGAATTTGCATGAAATATGCTCACACCAAATTGCATCTGACTCTGGGAGGAGGTAATACGTGGCAGTCGCCCCTGCCAGAAATGATTGTGCTCAGGAAAACGCTAGACGATGATGATGTTGATGAAGTATTCTTCTGTGCTGAAATTGAATGCCACAAGGATAGAAAGAGGTTAGCGTTTTACACCTTATACACACAACTCTTTTTCTCACCGACAATATCCAGCCACAGCACAGTATATTCTCACTCACTCACTCGTCTAAAGTGAAGAAATACCAATACACAAATAGTTGGGTGCTGAAATTGGATTATGACAAAATTCTCTATCATTTAAATGTGGAGGTTTTACTGTGTAGACATACGGATCATAGTCAGTCTGTCATGCTCAGAAACAGTGCCCTTTAAAATTAGGTGCACTCAGTAAAAGCTAAATCTGAAGTTAATTCAAATAGAAGACGGCCGTTCTGTATTTAATTCTTCTATAGTCAGGTGGATAAGAAGTGACACTTTCAAAAGCTGTTTAAGTCTAGTTTTTACACCCTGTCGGTCCATACATGAAAAGAGCTCAGCGAGGTAATTTGAGAACAATGTTCTCGGTCTACACAAATAAACATACAAACTAACAGTAGGGCAGTTAGTTGTGCTAAAGGTGCAATAAACAACTGTCATACCATCTGTACATTAATGTCAAAATTGCATTTAAAAGAAGAAGATGATAAATATGTACAAATAGTAAAATTAAGTCACAAGTGAGTATTTTTAGAGTTCAAAGCAAAGTTCACCTCCTGTATGGAATTCATCTTTTAATCCTGTGATATAGGGCTGTTTAGTCAGTATCTGAAGGTGAAACAGTAGCTTGAAAAAAACAAAATTCCATGAAATTCTCAAAACTCTCAGCAAGAATAATTATAAGAATAAGCTCAGACACTCTGGGCCCTATTTTAACCTGCTAAGCGCACGGCGTGAAGCGCATAGTGCAGGTGTGTTTAGGGTGTGTCCAAATCCACTTTTGCTAGTTTGACGGCAGAAAAAACTTGTTTCAAAAAGGCTGTATTTAGTGTCTTTGTTAAGTCATAGATGTGTTTTGGGCGTAAGATGCCTAACCAATCAGTGTCATCTCCCATTCACTTTAAAAGCCAGGCTCATTTATCCCATTGCTTATCATTGCTATTATGATGGCAGATTTGCGCCGTCATACTTTTATTTGTAATCTTTTGCGTGTGTGTGTGTGTGCACTGCTGTGCTTCCCTGTGTGTGTGTGTGTGTGTGTGTGTAACAAGCATAGTGTGTACACGCTGTGCATAAAGCCTAGGCGCATTTTACCAATTTGCTGTTAAAATAACAATGAAATGCTGCGCTATTGACTTTAGACCAAGGTTTTTGTTGATCAATGGTGCGATCGCTTCCCACTGCCTCAAGAAAGCAATATGTCGAGATTTCACCTGAACACACCTCCCTGTAAGACCAGCACACCCATAGGCGCAAAGTTGGGCAAAGGTGGACGGTCTTAAACTAGCAAGGGGCCCTCCGTGTCGTATTTACTGTCAAGAAGTCTTTATTTTTTGTGTTTGAAGATTTGATGGAAACGCAAAGACCGCAACACACATCATTTCTCCTTTAACATATCTCCACTTTGTTGCATTGTTTCATTGGCCAGTGTGTTGTACACAACTATTTGTTGTGGACTGCATTTGAAAACATTTGAACACATCCTGCTTGGTTTGGATCTCTCTCAGGCCGTCTGTTTGGAGCACCAGGAGAGCAGCCGTTCATTGGCTCCACATTGTCAAGTGCCTTCCCTCTAGTCAACCACCCAGCCTTCGGAGCCCTCTACACTACCGGAGCAGGCAGGCCTGAGTTTGGAGGCCTGGGTTCCCTAGGCATGTCAGCTGCTCTGGCTGCCCACCCTCAGCTGGGAGCTCTCTCTGGTAAGACAGGGACTTTTGGATTGTTTTGGGCGGCAATTGGCTGAATGGGAATGCATCTTAAATTTCTCTCCTCTCCCCTTACAGCAGAGTGGTGGCGAGCTGCTGAAGCCCATGGACGGGGAGCTGCTGCCTTTCTACCCTCTTTCATTAGCTTCCCTCCATTCTTCACCCCTCACATTCAGCCCAACCACAGCGCCAGCCCGGTTCAGATCAGGATGCCTGGCAAGAATAGCCATGCCCCACCCAAAGGTACAGCGCTATGCAGAAGACCGATTCATTGATCCTTACAGTTACATTCAAATAGGTTATTATTAGAGAATTAAAGCAGGAAAGTAGTAGTTAACAAAGGGACATTTACATTTGTTTTAAATGAAACATGAACATATCCATACAGTATTATTATATGTGTTATGTGAGTCTTAAAATATGTGAATTAATTGATTAGTTTTCTAAGAGGGAATGGCATTTTCTGTCTCCGTCTCTTCTCTCACACCATCTTTATCTGTGTGTCGTCTTCTTCCACAACCTAAATCCACTTTGTCCTATGATGAGATTTCCCCTATTCAAGGCAGATTTAATGACTTCCAGTCCTCACTTAGAGATTCTGTCAACCTCCCTCTTCCCCCTGTGTTCTCTCTCGTAATCTCTGTTTCTTAAGCTCTTTTAATTTCACAGTATCTTTTAATTTATCTTTTATTATGTAAACCAGTCATGTTGGGCATGGGCCTCGCGCAGCCAGCATGTTTGATGAGATACATGTATAAATCAATATTTTTATTAGCCTTTTTCCATTCTGCAGTTTGTTCCAGCTATTTCATTATCCCGTGTAGCAAAGTTCTCAGAAAAGATGGAGCTGATTAGTAATACTGTAAATCTGGTTTTGTTGCTAGGGGTGAATGGGGCAGTGAATGGCAGCGGCGTCTGTCCTCCCACCACACAATCAGGGAGCTTTTCTGCGAGTCCGGCTTCTGTTCAGGCATCGACTAAGCCAACTAAAAAGTCAGACCCCTCTGATAGTCACCGTAGCAGCCCTAAGAGCAATCCAGAGTTGGTGGAAAAACCGATCCACAAAACTAAGGAGAAGGTCAGTACTGAGATTTAGTTTACTCCTCAGTTTTGAAAAGACCATATATATATATATATATATATATATATATATATATATATATATATATATATATATATATATATATATATATATATATATATATTATGTGTTATACATTATACAGTAAGACTGATTCTTGCATTTTTTGCTCTCAACTCAGAAGCAACGGAAGAAGCCGGCAGACACTTGTGTGGCAAGCAACAGTGAGTCCGGCACATCCTCAGACAGCTCAAGTGACGGGTCCCTCAGCAGTGATCTGGAAGACTTAGCAGAGGATGACGAAGATGATGATGATGAGGATGAGGATGACGAAGAAGAGGACAAACAGAGTGACTTGTCAGACTCTGATAAGCGGACAAGGAAGAGAGCAAAGGTAAAGAAGACAAGTAGATGATCTAATCTAATCTGCTTTTGTGCAGGTGCAAAGCAGAATGCCAGCAAAATAGTGCCCAAAAAAGTTGATTGTAATAAACTAAATGATCAAGTCATGAGGTTATTCTCAGTTCCTTTTTTCATTTCCTCTTCAGGTTTTGATACCAGGTACTGGAACTGCAAAGACTGACAGACCACTCTCTGGGGGGCTCCATGACAAGAAAGACACCCAGTCTCACAAGGTCTCCTCCAACCCCCCTAACCTTTTGCCCTTACCCTGCTCTGCCTCCCCTCCTGCCTTGTCCCAAACGGCGCTGCTGGCCATGCACAGCTCCAGGTCCTGGACAGACAGCCCACAGCAACACTTCAGTGTGATCCAGTCCACTGGCTTGGCTGCCAACTCAAAGCCCCTGGCACTCTTCTCTCAGCCCCATAGGGAGTCTTCCTCCCCCATAGCCCTCACCACATCTCCAAAGGCACTCTGCAGCACTGCCTCTCCCAAACCTCCCAAACTGTTGCCCTCCTCCTCCCCCCAGCACCTGCCCCTCTCCCTCTGCTCCTCCCCTAAGCCTCGCTCAGTCCCCTCTCCGCCCCACTCGACTCTCCCGCTGTCTACCTCCGCAAAACCCTTTGGTTTGACCTCATCTGCAACAAGCTCCCAGAAGTCCTCACTGAAGCCACCTCGGTGTACTGTTCCTGGCTCTGGTAAATCCAACAAGAAGAAACAGCTGGAAGCTTCACTTGCGCAGATCAATGAGTTCAGGCTAAAACAGGTAAGCCAGTTCAATAATGCCATTCATTTACCATAACAACTCAAATGACACACATTACTTTGCATATACACAGTATGCAATGAGTTGTGTAGATGAGATAAACATAGCTGCACAGTCAGCGTTAGTGAACAAAGTTATTCCTAACACATTACCAGTAATGAATTTATCCACTTGAGCTGAATGTGCAGTTAGACTTCTCTGTTTTTTATTCTATCATTACCACACCATAACCAGCACCCCTTTCCATATGCTGGCCATTTATCACATTAATTAAACACAATAATCCATTGCCTACTGTAGTCAATAACTATATTGTGTAATTGCTGTGTAATGGACACAAGTCATGTTCAAAACACACACGTTGGAACCAGTCCATCCTCAAGCCTCGTAGCAAATGCTTAGTCCCTTATACAAGTTAATGTGGTATTTTCACAATTTAATTTAGTTCTTAATTTAGATTGTGTACTGTCCTTTTATTTAATGAAATGTTTCAACCATTTTTGTGGCTCAAATTAGCACTTTATAACATAACATCTTACTTCTGTGGATTTAAGTGGCTATCGCAGCAGGTTTACCCTTAAAGCTGCTTCAGGCCAAATGTGTTGTATAAAGTTCAAATTTTCTTTTATATATAGTTTTTTAAACTCTGAATTGTGTGTTGTCATGGTGTTGTGTTTTTTTAAGTTTGAACAGCTTTTAACAGATTTCCAGTGTTTACACACAGTGGTTGCTCTAATGCTGATAAATTTAGCCTGGTTAATGATTTTAGTTGTTTTACCATTCTGAAGCACACCTTGTGTCTGCACATATGCTACTGTATTATTTATGTTTTTCATCAGTTCAGATGAAATGGAAATTGACATTTTTGCTTTTATCACACAAAATCCTTTTCTTCAGATGGATGGTAGAGCAATAATCAATAAGCTAAACCTTTCAAGATCAGCTTATTCTGCGAAAATCATTTCCTCTTTCCTGTTTTTACCGGTATAGAGAAGTTTACAACAAGCTAAATTCCCCCTGTGGTTTCAGCACTGTTACTGTATTTCATGGTCTGTAAAATTGATTTGTTTCACTTCATATCACATCCAGTTGAAAGTGCAACGTTAAAAGTCTAACCTGCCTTTGCTTAAACACAAAGTTGTCATCAGTGTAATAAAGGCAAACAGCCCAGCTGCATGATGATAATGATGATGGAGTTTTTCGAATGCACCGAGTCTCTTTTTGTGAACTTGGCAGAGCACAATGCCTTTGGTTATTGCATTTATGTT
Organism: Etheostoma perlongum; assembly: GCA_026937815.1. Lineage (NCBI taxonomy): Eukaryota > Metazoa > Chordata > Actinopteri > Perciformes > Percidae > Etheostoma > Etheostoma perlongum. The sequence goes on along the minus strand of CM049371.1, from coordinate 20,343,420 downwards.
CTTTTTGTTTCCTAGAAAGGGGTTTAAAGACAGTTAACTGTACCAGTGTTCAGCATTGTAGTTGTGTCACCTGCTCAAACAATCAACAGTGATGCAAACTGACAGCTAGAGCAACTCCACTTTGTCCCACTTCTTTTCTAATTATTTTGCTAACCTTTTTTTGTTCCTCCCATTGTCCCTTTCCCTCGCCCTCCCTCCCCCTGACTCCCTGCCTCTCCTTGTTCTCTCCCTCTTTCCTTCTCCTCTATTCCCAGACCCTCATGTCCCAAGGGCAGACGTTCCCAGCTGAGCTAAAGAAGCAGCAGCAGGGGCCAAACAAGTCTCCCAAGAGGACGTCTCTGTCTTCATCGCCATTGCCACCCGCTCTGCCTCCTCCACCCCAGAACAATCACTCCAACCTCTTCCTCTCGAGTGCCCTGCTGGGGCTCCCTGAACCTCACCACCCCAATGGAGTCATCCAAAGCATCACTCAGGACGCACCTTTGGCCCTCATCACAAAACCTCGCAAGGACTCTGCCTGTCATGGCAAGTCCCCTCAGTGTGACTCTGATGCTGGGTCGATGCCTGTCAATCTGAGCACAGGGGCGAGCAGGACCCAAACTACTGGCCAATCTGGGCCTCCTTCACAGCCCTCCACTACCTCACCCCATGCCACAGGCCATGGATCCAGAAAGAACAAGACCACTAAGGGTAAAGGACAGACACCAGGGCTGGGACAGACACCAGGTCTGGGACAAGCAGACCCTTTAGCTGCCTGGAAGGGTTTCTCTCAGAACCATCTGGTACAGTCTCTAGTAGATTTGTTTCGTGGAGGAGAGCCCGGGATCGGGATTCCTGGAGTTAGTATACCTGGAGTTGGAATTCCTGGAGTGGGGATCCCTGGGACATGTAACCCCACAGCTGGTCTTCCGGCTAACAAGGAATCTGACGACTCAGGAGATGATGATGATGATGAGGATGACGACCTTGAGGAGGAGGAGGAGGAGGAGGAGGAGGATGAAGAGGATTCAGATGATAGTCTTTCAGGTTTGTACCTTCTATTTCCAAGAGTGATAGCAACTTTCTCCATTAAATGATGAGCTGACCATTAAAATATAAAATATTTAGGGCTGGGACTATATGCTTTTGTCTTGATTTGATTCTTTCACGATACATGGGTGCTGTTTGGATTTGAATTGTAATTTTCAGTTACAGCAATTCTAGAAGTTTTGCAATCCGATAGTATTGAGTACTTCTAAAAACAACGCACGTCATGGGCTCCCAGATAGCTCAGTTGGTAGAGCGGGCACCCATGTTTAGAGGTTTACTCCTCGATGCAGCGGGCCTGGGTTTGACTTATACCCCCCCCCCCCCCTCCTTTCTCTCCCCTTTCATGTCTTCAGCTGTCCTGTCAAGTAAAGACCCAAAATTCCTAAGAAATCATCTTAAAATGCACATCACATTCCCAGTCAGTCAGTCTGACTTTTATTTAATTTGTAAAGAAGTACATCACATGTATTTTCTGCATTTTCTGCTTTCGGTCTGTTTTGCTGGAAACGGATATAATGTACTGGAGTTGCTGACGGCGGTACCTTTTAAACAGACAATATTTAGGTGAATCATTGGTAAAAAATAAATAAATTAAAAATATTGATTCTAAGGAAAATAATCAATATTAAAAATTGCAGCAAAAAATCACGATATATACCCCTATATGATGTCAAAATTGTAAAAAAATAGAAGAAAAAAAAGTCAGAGGCAATATCATTGAATTGCTTTATTTGTCCAACCAGTCCAAAACTGTTTACTTTCCCATAAGACAAATAAAAGCAGCAAATCCTCACAACTGAGAGTCTGGCACTACGCAGTGTCTGTATGTTTACCTGCAAAATATCTTCAGCGATCCTTACCCACTTCGTGTGTCCCGGACTCCCATTTCAGAGTCTGATAGCAATTCAGACAGCGACATCTCTGGGAAGAAAGTGAAGGAGTTAAAGCTGCTGCCGTCTGGATCATCTAAGAAGGAGATGACTCCCCGTAGGCTAACCAAAGGCCCAGAACTACTGAACACCTCAACCAATCACACCGCCACCAGCTGCTCCCCTCTCAACCTACAGGTCATCAAAACTCCCACCATTGTCACCAGCTCCAGTGCCTTGGCCTATCACAGCTCTCCAGGCTCTTCCTCCTACAGCCTAGCATCTCCATTAGGTAATGTCTTTGATGAATATGTGCATGAAAGGGTACAAATTAGTGATGAAGGATGTTCGTAACAGCTTCTCATTTTATGTTATATTTTTTGATTGTGAAGTGTTGCAGAAGAAAATGATAATAGAGATTTAAGAGGTTATGTATTAACTTTTTGAAAAGATATAAAAGTATAAACTAAAAAACTAGGTTAATTGGTTGAATGTGACTAATTGGTTGAATGTGCTACTCTAGTCCTTATTGTGGACAGTATATGTTTATCTTTACCACCCAGGCATATACAGTACCACAAGAAAGCTATAGTATACTGCAGAGCTTGCTTTGCTGCTCTGCTTACAAGGCCTCTGCTCTTGAACAACAGAGCAACTCATCATCCTCAGATGACTGTGAAGGGGGATTGTTACTTTTAGAGAAGCAGGAAGGAGGTGGTTGGTTGTGAGTCTGGCTAACCGGAGCTCTTAGGTCCTGTAGGGACATGCCTCAGAGCCCTGACAACTTGTTTGACACAGCAACAAGGTTAACATCCGCCTTCATTCAATGTGGAGAGGTTACCTAGATCAGAGAAAATAGCTTGCCAGGAATAATCCAAGTAGTTATTCTTAGTAGTCATTAATGTAGTATTAGTAGTTATTAGTAGTTAACAAACACTGTTCATAACACAATGCAATGTGATGTAAATTCACTCCTGTGTTCATATACATCACACTTGGCATTTTAGTTTTATGGTTTTAAAATGGCAGCTCAGAAAATTGTGTGTAACTTTTGTGTTCACCTGATGCTGGTAAATGTCACTTTGAAAGGCCAGTGTGCGTACACGTGCATGTTCTTGGTTACCTGCCAGGTATGATTACTGGTTAGTTCAGGGGCTTTGGCTGTTGCTCCTGTATGTGTGTGGGTTCCAGTCGGCAGTTTTGCTGTCAAATTGATGGTTGAACTCTGTCTCTCCACAGGCTTAGGGAAGAGGAAGAGGGTGATGGATGAGAAGGAGTTGATGATACCTCTGGAGTTGGGGTATGTACAAGAGGCTGGGAGAAAGCATTTCACTATAGAGTTCTCACATCAGTGCTTGGTAACAAATCTACGACAGTCTTTCTGAACAACCTATTTGCTAAATATGCTATTTCTTCATTCTTAAAAAAATCCCAGGTGGCGGAGAGAAACAAGAATCAAATCTGTGGCTGGGCGATCACAGGGAGAGGTGGCCTACTACGGCCCGTGTGGCAAGAAACTAAGGCAGTACCCAGATGTGATGAAGGTACCTCGGCCTCACAGCACTGCAGCTTGGTTTACATCCATGATACAGAAGCAAATATTTGGAGGCATACAGATGAGCAGTTTGTAACGGATTAAAGTTGGAATCACTGTGGGCGGTTTATGATTCAATATGGAAAGATGTTTTGGCTAATAATTGCAACACTGCTCATCCACATCGCTCAAACAAATGCTTGTGTATCAGGATTTGATGTATATTATCTATGATATCGCTCCAGCTGCACTCCACCCCCACCCCGCTTTCTATGACCCTGATAGTGTGAGATGATATTCTTAGATTCACTTCTCCTGCCACTTTTTTCAACTCTCCTCCCCACCCCCTCCCCAAAGAAATGATGAATGGTTAGTGTTGGGATGCACAGCTTTGGCCCTATTTGTATAGTATATTATAGTCTATAATCTTCTTTGTCTGCTTCATCAAAAGCCCAACTACGCTTATAGTCAGAACTGCCTTTCAATGTAGTAGTGCAAAGAGAAAAATGTGCACTCAGTAACATTCACTCACTGCTAGTCAGTCAGTAGGCAGTAAAAAGCAGAGCATGGCCTCAGATAAATAAGAAAGGCCCTGAATTGTGCACCCCAAGGTCAGAACCGTTTTTCTCTCCTGAGAGCTTTTGCTCTTTTTGTCCCTGTGGCTTTTATAATGATTAGTAGCACTGCACAGATGCACACTGTAACCTTAGACTCCCAATCTAGTGCTTCCCAGTTGCTTTTCAATGTCGCTAATTTCACCATTTTTTTCTGCCTAAACCAACGCCATTATTATTTTCTCTTCTGTAGTATCTATCCAGAAATGGAATAAGTGGCATCACGCGCGATAATTTTAGCTTCAGTGCAAAGATAAGGGTTGGTGACTTCTATGAAGCCAGAGAAGGACCCCAGGTGACTGCCTTTCATCTCTCTATTTCTCTCTCTCTTTCTCACTTTGTGATCCCTGTTCATCTTTTCATCTAGCGGCAGGCAAAGCTTCATTCAGCAGTCACTGTCAGGGTTTGAATAGGAATCAACCAAAAACCCTCAGTAGTCCTAGTTCATAGACCTCTCACTGTGCATGGATAAATGTAATAATCAGCTGACATTACTTCCACAGGTGACCAGTTATTAATTCCATGTTATGTGTCTTTGATACAAAGAGATAAATTAGAAAATAGATTTGTGTGTAATTGAAAGCAGAATAGAGGAAATACACACAGTGCTGAGGGGCCATAGAAAAAACTCATAAATGAGTACTTCCTATTTGTGCATTGTTTAGCCAGCTTTTACTGTGTATTATAGAAAATATAATGTTATATCATTTAACTCATTTATTTTAACCCCTGTTGAATACAACCAGATTTGTCTAGCTAGCTAATAATTAAATTGTTTCTTAGTCACATGAAATGATGTATGCCAACATGTCATTCACTGTTTCACACCTCCGCATCACTTCCAATCTCTCCGTGGTACGTTTAGGGTTTACAATGGAGCCTGTTGAATGAAGAGGAGGTCATTCCTCATATTTTGGCGATGGAAGGCCGTAGGGGTCGCCCCCCTAATTCAGACCGCCAGTTAGCGGGCGAAGGTGGCAAAGGTTCCCGACGGAGGAAGGGACGGCCCCCTAATGTGGGCGATCCACTGGTGCCCGAGGGCCCCAGTCCCAGTGAAGTCAAACTTCTGCGCAAGCTAGAAGCTCAAGGTTAGCACAGGAAATGAGCCCTGAAATATGTTTGTCATAATAATAATAAAATGTGCATGTGCCATTAATAAACCAGCCATTGTTCTGTTAAGGTTAAGGAGGTTACTGTTTTAAACATGTACCATATGGACAAGTCAGTTGATGTCATGCTTGTTTGTTAGATCCCACTTCTTCATATGCAGATACAAGTGCTTTTTGAGATGAATCAGTATTGTTATTTCTTTGATGCCACTGGGCTTTTGTTTGGCTTTGATAATAACAAATCTGCACATGCTGTTATTACAAAGTCAAAACATTCTTTTTTTTGCACCAGAACCCTCTGGTAGTCAGTTCTACCCTCCTAAAAATACTTTAGCCATGTATATTTCAGTATTTATACATGTTAATGGGCAGACTTCTCAATCATTATTAAAGGGTGAGAAAATTGTCCTTAATTTTAACTAAATTTCACAAAAGCCAGAGAATTATCTCAGTCAAATATGCGAGGTCAGGTTACAGTAGTATTTAGGTATTGTTCTAAACTGTCTCACTGACAATGCCTTTCTTTCCGCTCTGTGCAGAAATAGCCCGACAGGCCGCCCAGATGAAACTGATGAGAAAACTGGAAAAGCAAGCACTGGCGCGTGCAGCCAAAGAAGCTCGGAAACAGCAAGGTGAACCCAGAGGTTTTTTTGTGTGTGTTGTTAACAAGAGCTCAATGCTGTAAGGATGATTGTGGTGGTTTTCCGGTTGGTCAGTTGGTCACCTCAAACCATTTTGTAAAGTATAAAGACATGCAGGGCCTCTGGGGATGATGATGCTGCATATATTTATATATATTTGCTGCATATATAACATACATATGTATGTTCATATTTATTTTCATCACGTTAAAGCACATGTTAAATCATATATATGTATATATATATGATTTATTGGCCTCATGCATTGTATACATCTTTATCTTAGTGAATCCTTCTGAATAAATGTGGCTTAACGACTGTAATTATTTCAGATGTGAAATCAGCTGATTTGTAGGTCATTTTTGTAGACACTAACATGACACTGATTTGACTTATGTAGCTATCATGGCAGCAGAGGAGAGGAGGAAGCAGAAAGAGCAGATCAAGATCCTAAAGCAGCAGGTAGGTGTGCTTTACGTGTGTGCTGACAAATCTTTTTCCTCCCTTTCTCCTTATCTAAGTGTCCTGACACACGTAGTCCCCGGGCGTACCGCAGGAAATGCTGAATGGTTATTTTCTAAAGCTTTAAAACTTGCTTTTCAATTACTATCATTACTTTCCGTACTAAACTTATTGTTGTGTCTTTGGAATAAAAGTGGTTGGATCTTATCTAAGGACGTTTTCCAAAAAATATTAAGAGATTATGTTGTTTTTTTACAGGAAAAGATCAAGCGCATTCAGCAGATTCGGATGGAGAAGGAACTCAGGGCGCAGCAAATTTTGGAGGTACAGAATCTGATCCAGTAGCACCTCTGATTAAGCAGAACATTCCTGGATAGCTACAGCCCCTCAGTCTATAGTGTTTAATCTTCCTAAAGCTCATTACTGAACAGCAGCATGCATTGGAGGGAGTTGCGTCTTCTTAGGTATAATTCCACATGGAACTAATGCTAAATTGGTCTTGGTTGACGGCTGTTGAATATTAAAAAGGCTGTTGCTGCCTCTTCAGACCTTATTTAAATTGGACAAAAAAGTATTTTTTTCTTTAGACAACAGTTACAGTTTAGCATAAGTGGGTCGAGGGGAAAAAAAGGTGCTGTTTTCCACACACAAACACACATACAAAGATGCAGGCACACACAAATGCAGGCACACACAATTATACTGTAGGAGCTTCAAAGTGTTTTAGCAGGACTAAATCAATTTTGAGTTGACACGGTTGACAAGCCACTCTGAACGGGAGGCTTCAACAATTTCACAATTAGGTGTTAAAGAGATACATTATTCATTCACTGTGTTTTACAAATTTGACTGGCATTCAGGAGCATGAAGTCTTCTGCTCAAACCAGAAAACTGCAAACAATTAGTTAAAGTGCACCAAAGCCCTCAGCTAAGACTGATTGATATATGTCTCTGTGATTTTTGACCTTGATCTTTATTCATAGGCCAAACGGAGAAAGAAGGAAGAAGCCGCCAATGCCAAAATATTGGAGGCGGAAAAACGGATAAAGGTATGTTTATATTTTTAATACAGATGTAAAATTACGGTTAGTATAATATTTGTACATACGTGGCATGGAACCCTCAAAAGTCACATTAGATTATTTTGTATGTACCATTATGTGGGCCTTTTTTTGCTTAAGAAGTAGCTGGCAATAAAATTAGAGCGGCCCTTTGAAATGGGCTGAAATTCCATCAGTCTGTAGTGATTTTCATGATATTGCCAAAATGGAAGCATATTGATTTTCCCCTCCTCTTCTCTTTCTTGCCTTTATGCCTTTAAGGAGAAAGAGTTGAGGAGACAGCAGGCAGAGATTCTCAAACACCAGGTAGGCATTTACTGCAACTTGCTCTGCCTCTTGAACCTAATAGTTACTGTTAAAAAAAAGTGTGTGTGTGTGTGTGTGTGTGTGTATTTGTGCATCTATGCACATTTAAACACAAGGTATATGTGTGAATATATAGACATTTGCTTAGTTACCAAACATCTATTGAATGAAAGACTTCAGTATTTACCTTTATTAAACGCCATGCTTTTTGGTATTGGATATTATTTCTGTTCCATAATATTTTGCCAACTCTTTCTGGCAGGAGTTGGAGAGGCATAGACTAGATATGGTATGGGTATGTTTATTTTTGTACATCTAACACCTGCATCGTGTAACTGGTTGTGTTATGGTTGTCATAGCAATGTATTAAGTGTAGCACTGGCTGCTGTCATACTACATTCTTCTGCATGGCTTTCCAGCAAAACCAACAAAAGAGAAAAAGAGTCAGTATGCTGCCTCCATCTGCTCGTCCTGAGGGACAACTGACCCTGTCACGGTGGCCAGGCAGCTTCTGTCCCCCTCCCATCCTCCCCTTTCTACTCAGAATGCATTGCAAAGACAGCTAGCCAATCCACACTCACTGTCTCAAAGTGCACTCAAGGAGTTTCCATCCATCACATACATTGTCTGTTGTATTGGAATAGCCTGTGTTACCCATGAGTGCTTGACGATTTCGGCCAAGACATCGAGCTTGTGTCTGCTCGTCCGTGCATCTGTTCTGCAGTCCACAGAGTGTCTGGACTTTAACCTGCCCCATCCCAGCCTCTCTGTCATTCACTGCCCCTGCACACAGAATGAAAACAGCTACTGAGAATCATTTTGTCTTTATGGTGAAGATACTTCCAGGCAAAGCACAACCTTTGCTTGAAAATAGACCTAATTGACTGTTGAACAACAGTACAATTATTTCCACCACAGGGACAAATATGGTTCTGTGTAGCATTTTAGTTTGGCCTGGCTGTCCTGCTTGTAGCCCTACTCACTCATACACAATCACAGCTGAATCTAAAGGTCTGCCTATCTGTTTCACAGTGGACTCTGAGCCTCTGACTGTTGCATTAACCCCTTGTACCTTCACTTGGAGCACAATGAAGGGGGGCAAATTGAGATACATGATAATAATCCTTGTATTTACGGTTGTCACATGCAATTGCAATGCTTTTGATGTACTGTAGCTTGTTATCATAATATCCCTCAACATATTCAATGTTTTTTGATGAATTGAAAAGCTGAATGCCACAGGCTATGTCTGTTTTGAATGTGTCCTTTTTGAAGTTTTCCATTTGTAGATAAATCAAACCAATAAGGACATAGAAATATTGTAGCAGAGTGCTTGGCATCTAGCCTATTTTGTTTATCATACTGACAAAACAATCCTTACAAACAGCCTATTTTAGTTCCTGGTATGTGCTGGAAATGTCCTTGACAAGCCCTAATAGTGGCAATTGTGTCTTTCTGCTGGATCACATAGGGAATGACAGCCTGATACGGTGGAGCAAGAAACCTAAAGAGATCAAATAAAATGATAGTCAGTCACTGGTGATTCCTGTGCCCTTTTGCAGTAGTCTGTGCATCATGCACCAAAGAACAACACAGACGTCTCATCCTTAACAATCACATACTGTGCTAATACTTACGCTGCAAAAACTACTGAAGTGGAACTGCTCGTTTGTAGCTAGTCTTTACCATCCAATCTTATTTGCCGTCACCTCACCAAATATTATGAGCAGATGTCAAAAAGCCTTTAGTATTGACTCATGTAATAATATTTTATTATTTTGATCATGCCAATGTGGCACGTCATAAGACTTCTGGCAACCAGCTTTTTGTTGCTTTTGTTGTGTCAGCTTTAGTTTAGAGGCGCCGCCACCGATTCAAGCTGCTTTTCTTTTTTGAGCCTGTCATCACATCTACTTTGTACCGCATCTTTGTGTTGCTTTTTGGTTGTCATCATATTACTGTATGTATTACTCCTTCACTTATGCTTCCACCATACATGTGAAAGTGTATACATGTGAAGCATTGTTTTGTGTTTGTTCAAGTATGGTGCCTCTATTGAATTTTGTGCTTCACAATTTCACATTAATGCATACTAAATGTAGTTGACCTTGGGTGTTGTATGTGCAATGTGTGCCTGTTGATGGGCCTGTGTTTTTACCACTCTAGGAGAGGGAGAGGAGGAGGCAACATATAATGCTGATGAAGGCTGTTGAGGCTCGCAAGAAAGCAGAGGTAGCCCATATGCACACAAATAAATGCAGACATACACACACAGTCCATTCCATAAAAAGAGCCAAAGTCATTATTCCCTGGATGGATTCCTGCTTTCTCTTTTTTTTTTGTTCACTCTTTTCTTCCATTCATTTTTTTTTCTACATACTTACCAAGTCAAAAGATTCTGGCCCTCAAGCACTTTTCTTTTGAATGCACAGCAGCATTAGGCTGAATTCTAATACTGCTCAGCAAAGTCAAGTAAACCTTCTTGTCTGTTTTCACACACACACACACACACACACACACATACACACTTTGCTTCCTTAATGCTCTCTTGAATTTTGGGCTCTCCAGGAGCGTGAGCGCTTGCGGCAGGAAAAAAGGGATGAGAAGCGACTGAACAAAGAGCGCAAACTGGAGCAACGAAGGCTGGAGCTGGAGATAGCGAGGGAACTGAAGAAGCCAAATGAAGACATGTGTCTGTCTGATCATAAGGTAGTTAAGATAGTAGCTGCAAGTGCTGTGGGTGTGAAGTTGATCACCTAAAAAAAATATATAATCAAATTTTAGCCTATACACACTTTAATGCAATGTAGAGTGTCAATTTTTTCTCATTCAAGTGCTGTTAAATACATTGACTCGTCAGTCACAAAATTCCTGTCAGCTATTATTATTATTATAATAATAATAATTATTATTATTAGTAGTAGTAGTAGTATTAGTAGTATTATATTATTATTCCTAGTAAGTTTAACATTTTCCTGAGGGGCAGTACTAAAGATAAGACCACATGTAGTGAGCATTTTTGTGTGGAGTTGTGTTCCCTCAAGTGGTTAAAGAAGAGTACTGCATAATGTAAAAATTATTCAGTCATTTCCATGAATTGGAAAGCACCATCTTGATAACAGTCAACAGATGTGAGATATAATGACAGCTGTTTACCCATTTTCCCATAAATGTTAAGATCATAGATTAGAAGGCTAAATTGGATTTAATGTCTCTCTCACACATACAACAACACTCCTAACTTTGCCCACTTTCCTTTGCAGCCTCTCCCTGAGTTCTCCCGCATTCCTGGACTCATCTTACCAGGACGTGCCGTGTCTAACTGCCTGATGCTGATGCAGTTCCTGCGAGGCTTCGGGAAGGTTTTGGGGCTTGATTTGAATGTGGATGTGCCTACCCTGAGCATGCTACAGGAGGGCCTGCTCAATGTGGGGGACAGCATGGGCCAGGTCCAAGACCTTCTGGTCAAACTGCTTTCTCTGGCAGTCTGTGATCCCGGTTTGCCACCTGGACAAAAGGTGAGCTAGTTCAAAGTTCATCAAGGCATACATTGTACTTATGTATTATATTTTTGAACCAGTGGGGCCAGCTTGAGAATTACGCCTGAAAGGGAAATATGACATGTATTGCTCTATCTGGTATTGATTTACAGCATTATACTACATAAGGTTTATTAGTATAGTTATACATTGTTTTGCATGACAAACGTAAGTTAAACTCAGTAAATATGTTACATCCCTTAGATTTAAAAGTATCCATCAACATTTTGTATACAGACCTTCTACCTACTAAAGCACCTATAATCTTATAATATATCGCTTAAAAGTCAATGCATGTCATTAGTTTACTCTGAAAGAGACTAATTCTTAGAATGGGTACTTTTAATTTGCTACTGCATAATTTCCAATTTAAATGCAGGACTGCATTAGACTGGAAGTAGCATTGTTTTTTTTCATTGTTATTTTGTTATTTTTGATTTTAGTGTTTAGATTTAAGATGTAAGGACTTTTTTCCTGCATTCTAAATAAATTAATACTTAATCCACTTAAAGCCATCAAGGACATGTTCATCAAGTTTACTTTATGTGTTGTCCTTTCCTCCTCTATCAGACAAAAACCATGCTGGGGGACCACCTGACCAATGTTGGCATCAACAGGGATAATGTGTCTGAGGTGCTACAGATGTACATGGGAGCCCATTGTGCCAATACTGAGCTGGCCCCTCTGGCCCTCAGTCTAAAGACCAAGGCCTTTCAGGCCCACAAGCCTACCCAGAAGGCCTCAATCCTGGGCTTCCTGGCTAATGAGCTGGCCTGCAGCAAAGCTGTTATCAGGTAGGAGATGCAGCTGAAACTGAAAAATAAAGTGGAGCCATCTAACTCTCCACTGTACTCTTAATATATTTTGCATCAGTGTCACATTGGTGAATGGCTATAGAGTGGTCTACAATACTACCTTTACCTCTGGATTCACATAATTAAAATCACAAAATATATATTCATCTACCATGTTCTATATGCGTTTTATGTTGCATAACACTGAAGTTATGCATCAGCCACTAATGGTGTGTTTTATTGATGCAGTGGAAAATGCTTACAAAAGCATCAGTAGGGAGCAGTAATTTGCAGTAGAGTCCTTTTTGATTGTAATGAAATTATGCAAGTATTCATTTGTGCTTCAGGGTTCGAGCTTATTAAACGTTTTACTTTGGATAGAGATAATTGCCAGTACCAAAAAAATGGACGTATATCGGCACTATTGTAACTGACAGGATTACATTTCCACTTCCAGTGAGATTGACAAGAACCTGGATCAGATGGCAAACATGAGGAAGGACAAGATCATTATGGAGGGAAAACTGAAGAAGTAGGTTTCCTTTAATCCTAAAACATTAAATAATGCAATGATTTTCTGTACACTCACGCTGAACATTTGTGTGTTAATGCAGGTTGAAGACCATTCATGCCAAACGTACTGGGAGAAGGGAGGCCAGTATGGGTGTTGAAGAGAACCAGTCTATGGGCACTCCGTCCTCTGCCGCCAAACGCAAGAGGAAACTGGGCGGAGACAGCGACGATGATGATGACGACGATGACGACAGTGATGACCAGGCAGAGGAGGAGGAGGAGGAGGAGGAGGAAGAAATTAAGAAGGTTAAAAAAGTGGAGACATATGATGAGGTAAAAACGATAGATCCATCTATAGATCCGCTATTTAAACTGACCTTGAAGGCTTGCTCGCAGACATTTAATAATTTAAAAACAATTATTTGTTTTGTCCTGCCAGGATGAGGTTGACCAAGCCACCAGTCTGGAGGAGCTGGAGAAGCAGATAGAGAAATTAGCCAAGGTATGTTCTTCTTTAATATGTCTTTAAAGTGCTGTGACAAAGGTAATAACAAAACATGAATGCATGGTTATTTGACACTGCTATTGTGTGATTAAAAACGGAACACACAGTGAGATTAAACAAAAACTAGTTAAAAACTATGAAAAGATAAATAAAGAATGAAAAAGTCTTATTGTTATGTTTGTTTCCCACCAACATTGTACATGGTTATGCAGGATGTTACTGTATGTTGCCATGAAGATGTGTTTATTTTTTAAATACAATGCATTGGAGGTAACACCACAAACACCTCCTACACTCTAGATAATAGATCAGATTATGAAAGATGATAAAATAGCTACAACCTCTAAATGCTTTAATATACAGTGTGTATTGAAAACAACCATGTGGTTTTCTACTTTTTTATGAGCATCTACGCTGACATAGGGCTTTTTGCTAATGAAGGAATTAATTAGCTTAATAAATTATCTCATTAGCATAGCATGTCATGTTTAATATATCACAGTGATTACAAATGAATGAGGAAGCATTGATTTCCTGAAAGTGTATACGTGAATCAGAATAACAAAGAAGTCACAGAGTATGTCTTTTACCATTGCAGCAACATCATCAGACCAGGCGAAAGCTGTTTGAAATATCCCATTCTCTACGCTCCATGATGTATGGCCAGGACCGTTACCGCCGCCGGTACTGGGTACTCCACTGCGGAGGGGTCTTCATTGAAGCCATGGAGAGTGGAGAAGGTAGTTACAATACAACGCCCATTAGAGTTTGATGAATTCCAATGCTAAGATGCTCCAATTTGTTCATCTGGTTGCATAGCACATTTTATGCTCAGTCTGGAAAATAAAAATCATCAGATTTTGATGTAAATACAAGATTGTTAAGCTGCATGTTCAGCTGTTTTTTGTCAGTGTGAAATGTGCTGATGATTTTTTAGTTTATCTTTATTCTAACTAATTTGAGATTGCATCTGTAAACTCTAATAATCTGACACAACTTTTCTGCCGGAAGCAAGCGTAGAACAATGTCCCAGAATAATCAGCGGTCAGCTGTACTATTACCCACAGTAGTTGTGTTTTCAGCCACATTAACATTGGCCCTCTCATTTCATTGCAGCTCCAGAGGAACTGGAGGAGGAGCGACAGAGAAGGAGGAGAGCGGCTGAGGAGGTCCAGGTCAAAGAGGAACCTCAGGAGATCGAGTTGCAGAAGGAGAACGCCACCAACCTTGATGGACAGAGCATTAGAACACAAGGTTTGGAACAAGAGAACGAGGAGGAAAAGGAGAGGAAGAAAAACTCCACGGCCCTCTTCTACCAGCAGCCAGGCTGTAATTCCAAACTGTGCACATTCCGGGATGACGGCAAGGACTTTGGCAAAGACACTATAATGGCAGAGGACAAGGAGATTCCCCGTGTGAGACATAACGGCAGCCCTGTGGGCACTCCTGTTGCAACAAGCACGGTAACATCATCCTCCCCCATTCACAATACCTCTGAGCCGGCAGTAGCAAAAAAAACCTCTATTAAAGACACTACAAACATCCCTCCCCTAGCCTCAACCTCTTTATCTGTCCCGTGCCTGCCAGTCCCACATGAAAGCCCAGGGAACACTCCTCCAACCTCATCTCCGTACCTGTCATTCCAAGCCAACGACCAGCTACTCAGAGTCTTGACAGAGAGGAGTGGACACTGGTTCAGTCTGCTCCCTCGCAACCCCTGTGACGTCACTTCCATCACCACAACTCCTCCCACAGCGCCCCGTGTGTCTCCCCAGGCGACCTCTACCCCAGCCAGGCCAAGATCCCCACCTCAGTCCCCTGCCCTGCCTCTCACCCCTTCTGCTGCTTCAGCCTCGGCCAGCCCGCACCACCCAGCTGGCCTCCTCAACTACCCACTATCAGCCCTGCAGGTGAGGCTGCTGGCCGGACACAAATAGAGACAGTTGTGTTCTGTACAGTTATTTCTGGCATGTTCCAGATCACCATATACTAGATCACCTAACCTGTGACTCGCAGTTTTATTTTTTATTTTCCTCCCTCACCCTTGACCCTTATTTTTACTCTTTTCTCCCCAGGTGAAGGCAGGTGCTTCATTGCTAGGAGTTTCTTTCGGAAGCTGGCCCTGTGGCATGATAAGTCCCAGCCTGCCTCTGTGCAGCAGCCCTAGTCCCAGCCCCATGCTGGGTCACTCTCTGGAGGGCAACACGACAGCAAGTGTCTCCAGCAAAAGTGAATCCCCTTTACCTCGCATTGAAAAAACCTCATCCATACACTCTCCTACCCTAGAGATGCCCAAATCCCTGGACCACACCCTACCTCGGCCTATTCCAGATGGTAAGTGACCAAAAAATAAGCACTGAGAGAGAAAAAAATGAAGGCCATAATGAACCTCCATTTTCTGATTGAAAAAAAATTCACCTGCCTGAAAAATTTAACTTGCATGAACAATCCAAGATAATTAGTGTTGTATGCAATTTCATGTGGGTATAACATGGCTGAGTGAAGCGCCTTTTTACAGTGATGTATGTTCGGTGTCTTGTAGTTTATGTGGATGTTTGTGCTCACTTTCTCAGAGATGCTGACAGGGTGGTGGCGGGTATCTGACATCGAGGAGCTGAGGGCTTTAGTCGGTGCTCTCCACAGCCGAGGCATGAGGGAGAAGGGCCTCCAGAGGCAAATGCAGAAATACACAGAGATCATCCCCCAAGTCTGCACCAAACACAAAGACGGTAAGTGCCTCAACACCACTGCTGAGTACATACTCCCTGTATATAGCATATATTGGTATGTATATATGTAGAAGGTAGATTTTTAAAGCTATAGATACAGATTTTAAGTGCTGATCTTCAACTTGGAAGCTTGATCCCTCATGCATCTCTGATGCAAACACTGTATTATTTATGACCAAGCTACTTATCTGTGGATGTTTGGGTAGGTTTCTTGTGTATTCACCTGCACCAGTGAGTGTGTTTGTCTGTTTATTCGTGGCTGACTGTCCCTCATGCCGTACCTTCAGTGGCCATGATCGAGCTCCATGAGCTGGAGGAGAGCCAGGTCAGTGTGGAGTCTGTGCGGGGCTGGTGTGTTGAGGAGCAGGCGATGGAGATGGACATTGCCGTACTGCAGCAGGTAGAGGAGCTGGAGAGGAAGGTGACTGCAGCCAGCCTGCAGGTCAAGGTAAAACACTCACACAACCCTACACATTGTGTAAGTGGTGTAAAAACATGTTGAAACATGGTTTTATCAAAGGCCAAAAGCCTAAACAGACGATTTCCTCTCCCAGGGCTGGACATTTCCGGACCCTCAATCTGAGCGAGAGGACCTGGTGTATTACGAGCACAAACCCCTCACCAAATTAACGCCAGCGTCTGCAAACGTGGGAGACAAGGACCCCAAGGAGCATCTGGAGGAGCGGGGGGAGAAGGGTGGGGTGATGCGTCACCTGGACAACCCACTGGACATAGCAGTGACACGTCTGGCTGATCTGGAGCGCAACATCGAGAGAAGGTACCTGAGGAGCCCCTTAGGTACCACCATTCAGATCAGGCTGGATAATGTCGGTACGGTCACTGTCCCTGCCCCCGCCCCATCCACTAGTGCTGACAGGGAAGGGTAGGTCATTTCTCCAACCAAAGCTCCCCACTCTCCCACTAAGACCCTCTCCTCTCTCTGTGTGTGCTTTATGTTTCCCATACTACTCAAACAGGGAGGGTCTTTGCTGCTTTCACAGCAGATTTTTGTGGTGGCTTGTTGCATTTTGGTTTCTTTGGTCTTGTGCAGTTTCTTGGGTGGGTTGGGGGACTCCACTCAGTTTCATTTCCCGTGTAGGCATTGTGTTTACTGGCTTGTTTTTGTTCTTTCTGCGGACATCTGCATGGTGTTGTGCATCATTAACCTTGGTTATGGGCATACTCATGTTTCCCACTGTACAGTGTAAACTTTCACAGGTTTTCACTCTATCTGCATGAAATTCCCCTAAACATAACTAAATCGGTGTGTACCTTTCCTCGGTACCACCCAAATCTTCATGCCTGTCTCTGCACAGTTGGAGCTCTTTATGGTCTGCTGTCTTGTTGGAGGCTGGTTCAGCTGATATAGTTTAGTGCTTTGTGTGTGTGTGTGTGTGTGTGTAAATACGCCCACATATTTAAGTACATGGTATGTGTATGTTTTTGTTTCTCATCATTCCTCATTATCCTTTGTTAGCGGTGAGGAGGAGGTGGCCCATGGTATGAAGGTGTGGAGGAAGGCACTGACTGAAGTGCGTAGTGCTGCCCAGTTGGCCATGTGTATTCAACAACTGCAGAAGTCTATCGCCTGGGAGAGGTCAATTATGAAAGTGGTGAGCAGCATTTTTCCACGCCACTAAAAAAAAAAAAAAAAAAAAAAGTATTTAGGAAGTGTACACTCGTTTAAAGTTGATGCATTTGTTTTTCTTTTAGTATTGCCAGATGTGCAGGAAGGGGGACAACGAGGACCTCCTCCTGCTGTGTGATGGCTGTGACAAAGGCTGCCACACTTACTGTCACAAACCCAAGATCACCTGTATCCCAGAGGGAGACTGGTACTGCCCAGCCTGCATATCCAAGGTATCAGAGCCATCTGTAATGCATTGTCATCTCTCTGCAGTTTATCGCTTGTAGAGAGATTACTAGGTTGGTATTTGTGCATTTATTTCTTTTTATTTACATCTTCTTCTGAAAGAAAATCCGCACTAAATACAACATTTGCTAATGTTGGTATGTGACAGCCAAAACAGATTTGATTTTTGTATTCAAACTGTTGAAGGATGATATTTTGGCACCAGCCCTTGCTAAAAATCCAATCGTTTTCATGCACTTTTTAAGAAATCTTATTTTAAGTATTTTGGGGATTTTTTATGCCTTTATTTGCAAGTAGACAATAGAGAGGTGAGAGGAAATGAGAGTGAGAGAGAATACAACAAAGGCTTCAAGCCTTCAAAACAACTACAAGGATTATACAGTTCTCGCTTAATTACGTTTTATTGTCTGCAGAATGGATTTGGCATTTATCCCGCTCTGGGACTATAAAACTCTACATTCTTATTCATAAAATTCTGAGAAACAACATATTTTATGTCAAGCTCAACAGAATGTTGTTATGTACAGTAGATGTGGTCAGGAAAGGAAAAAATATGTTTGGTGGTGTAAGAAATTACAAATTTAACTAATAGTTTAGAAATGGCCAATATTAGCATGATAAACACTATACGTTTAGTTTTAATTGTACCAAACCTTAAAGAATGCATTATTTACTCTGTACAGGCAAGTGGCCCATCTCCCAAAAACAGAAAACCTCCAAACAAACCAGTAGCATCCAGCACAGGAGGTGGTAAGAAAGGTGGAGAGGGCAAGAAGAACGTGAAGCAGGCAGGTAACGGGGAAGTACCGGAGGAGGACCCAGCCAGCGCCAGCAGCACGCCCAAGAAAGCAGCAAAAGACACCAACAGGAAGAGGAAAACAGAAGAGAACGCACCTGCTCTACCAGCAGCCAATCAGGAGAGCCCTGTGTGTGTGAAGCGAGCCAAGACAGCTAGAGACAACAACAGGGATCTGGGGTTATGCAGGTACGTGCCCCTGGCTTGTTCACACTTGTCCTTCACTTATTTATTCCCCTTTTCTAATCCCTTGTACAGTCACTGCAGTAAATTGATCTCTACCAACTTCTGCTGTGGCCCAAAATATGAACAAACACAATCAAGTTGGAGGCCATAAAACCAAAACAATGAGTTGAAAGACTCTAGTAAAGCTCTGTTGAGCTGAGGGGAACTGCAGAGTTGATTGTTGTTGTTGATCATTCTGTGTGGGTTTGTTACTACCAGCGACATGTACAGTATATTGATCCACTGTTGTAATTAAGACCACCTAAACTGAGACCAAGTCATCACCAAAATCAGTGTATCGAGACCGAGTCAAGACCAAGACCTGACAAGTGCGAGTTACACACTGCACGACACAATTATACGTGGAAAATGCTAACCAGAGGCACTCCTCAAATTGATCTGAATGATACCTATTCCCATAAAAACACCCCCACAGAAAACAGATTCTTCTTCATTCACCTATTTTATTGCCACAAGTGTCAATAAAATTAATAAAAAGGCAGTTGTGGTCTTATAATAAAATCCAGAGTCCTCTTTATCTGAGACCGAGACAGGACACAGTAAAAAAAGCAGTTGATTCTGAGACAAGACCTTCAAAAAAAGTGGTCTTGAGACCAAGACCAATCTCAACTACTACAGCACTGCTTTAATCCATTGTTAAATTAAAAATATTGATTATAGACGCTTTAAAGGAAGAACAGAATGATGAACTTCCCGTCATTGTGATACCCACAGCTTTTTCTGTGTCTAACCATATGCGTGCTTATTTGTGTGTGTTCATAAGGGTACTCCTTGCTGAGTTGGAGCGGCATCAGGATGCATGGCCTTTTCTCACACCTGTCAACCTGAAATCGGTCCCTGGCTACAGGAAGGTCATCAAGAAGCCGATGGACTTCTCCACCATACGTGAGAAGCTTGTGAGCAGCCAGTAAGTTCCCATCACTTCTGTTTGTTCTTTTTCTTCTGAAAGCTTTCAAGGCGTTTGCACACAAATTAAAGTCAGAGTGGTGTTTTTCAGAAAATAAGTTTTAGGAAGTTGTACTTCTCACATGAAGACTTTTTTATTTTTTATTTATTTTCAGGTATCAAAACCTGGAGACTTTCATCATTGATGTCAACTTGGTCTTTGATAACTGTGAAAAATACAATGAAGACAATTCGGGACATTGGTCGAGCTGGTCATAACATGAGGAAGTTCTTTGAGAAGCGCTGGACTGAGCTTCTGAAACAAACAAACTAAACATCTGTTCTGATTTTTCCCATAAACCCGTTCAACTTTTCATATCGGAGCACCAGGTTGTACTTTTACTTTTATTTTCTGATGGAGATTGTGGCTTTGCAAGATGGAAGAAGTCAAATCCTTAATAAGGAACCCATGGTGTGCTTAAGAGAGATGTCATCTTCAAAAAAAAAAAGGAAAAAAAGAAAAAAAAAGAAGTTGTTACATAAGGTGCACTGGATTTTATTACAACAGGGAGAAAAGCCCCAAAGAGTCCCAGAGAAATGGGGTGTCGTAGTGCAATACCATTCCCTGTCTCAGAACACTGCACTGAAGAATCCTCAACTGTCACTGATGTGTCTGCGCTAGAATACTTTCCACTACTTGTAAATACTCTTTTGTTATTTAATCGTATTATAGTGAATGTATTTAATTTTCTAATAATTATTTATGAATCAAGGTCCACTTCATTTTCTATGAAAAGGAAGAATCAGCAGAACTGCTTTGAATTAAAAAAGGAATGTGTCTTTGTGTTATAATTTTTCTCCCAAATATCAAACAAAGCCAAGAAAAAAAAACTGTTTACACTGTTCAGTGCTTTTGGGGCATCAGAGGACTGTATTCATTTGTTCAAACTGTTATTCTGCATTTATTTACAGGAACAGCAGAAGAACAGTTAGACAAGGGTGATTCATGTGTATATACTGTTTATTAATGTCAATATTATGTCTTGTTTGGAACAATGTGTAAAAAATTGTTTAAGAATATTAAGATATTGTTTATGCCTTAGAATGATTGTAGCATTCTATTTTAGTGAACGTGATGAAAACATTATCATAAATATTGTTTGTACAGTATATACATATCCTCTGCAAACACTGTGGTATCCTTAATCTTGGTAGTGCCTACCCTTCCAACAGGGGCATGTAGGGGATGTTATTGTTTTTAGTTTTCATTGTTATGACGGAATTATTTTTTTTAATATGATTTCAATTCAACAAGGCCTCCGAAGTTGGACAGTGATACAGAAATCATTCCTCACCATCCACAGCAGAAAAAAAAGGAACAACAAGCATTCAGTTATGCTTCCATGATGCATTTCCTCGTAATCTGCCACAATACAGAGGACCTACGGCCATTTGTAACCACTGTGTTGAACCTTGCTGTGTGTTGTGGCCTGATGGAGGCAGCTAGATTTTTTTGTACCCAAGTCAAGAGTACTTGAAGTTACTTTATTTAAGATATTGTGGAATAAAAGTATCATTCTTTTGTAGAAGCTTTATTTTTCACTAGTGTGTGGCACGGACCTATTAAAAGGATGTTTTTCAACGGAAACAACTTCAACATGTTTTATTTCAATTCCATGCTACGGAACTGCTTTTGATGAATTGCGTGGTACAGTAGATGTGTGTGTTAATCCTTTTTATTCTCATTTTTTAAATTAGAAATCATGTATTAATTTATGACCACAATCAAGATACAAGGTGAAGAGACTATTCCATAAGGGCATGTTTTCTCAAGCTTAACATTCAACGGTGTGGAAAAAAATAAAGTGTATCCACACTGGGAACAGTCCAAATCCTGCATATGAAATTATGTAACTACAGAAGTAATGGAAAGAAAATGTACTTTTCATTCAGAAACTATTACTGTCAGTTTTACATTTAAAGCATTATCATGTAATCAGCATTTTATTGTAGTTGTTTGAGGTGTAGCTAACTATAACTAATTGATATATTTTTGAGTAGTTTATTGCATAACAATACATCATATTTTATAAACCGATCATATGTTTTGTCTGTAGCTGTCTTAACCTGAAAAGTAACCAGTAACTATAAGGCTGTAAAATAAACGCAGTTGAGTAAAAAAGTGCAATATTTCCCTTTGAAGTGTAGTGGAGTAGAAATAAAAAGTAAAATAACATGAAAGACTTACGTAAAGTAAAGTACCTTACAATTCTAGTAAGGAAAAGTGCTTGAGTAAATGTAGGCCTACTTCACATCACCCTGCTTTACCAATCTGAAGTGGCTACATGGTGTTTTCACAGGTAGATTATCCCAGGATGGCAAGTCAAATACACACAGCCCCCCACTCAGATCAGCTGGTGTCCTGTTTGTAATGGAGTGGTAAGGAAATTAGTAAGTCACCCCAAACTTTAGTGTGTGTGTGTGTGTGTGTATACATGTGTGTGTGTGTGTGTGTGTGTGTGTGTGTATATATATATATATATATATATATATATATATATATATATATATATATATATATATATTTATATATATAGCTCCATGAGAAAAGGTAAAAAATTAGGATGTAAGTTAGAGAATTTCTGCTTGTGAATATAACATTTGGCATAGGCCTGTAGAATAATGAAGTGAATTACATATTATCATATTTACCAAATTATCATAGAAACGGATAACAGTAAGACTCCAAATCTGTCGAAATTTTGGGACAATAACAAAAAAAAACGTGGGATATTGTTTCAATATTCTGTTTACAAAATGTACAGGGAGAGTCAATGTCAGCAAACCTAGCAATAAGATGATTAGCATCATCTTATTATATGTTAGGTACATTTCTTAGAAATAAAGTCATTACACGTTAGAAGCCTTCTCCAGTTTATGTTCTCAATTTTAGAGAGACCGTACATATTCTTTTTTTTTTTTTTTTGACCATACATACTCGAGACGCCTACTATCTAGAGGGTCACGTAGCCCGCATTACGTCATAGTCAGCTGTTTGATGAGGAAGTAAACAACATTCAACTGAACGGACAACACGACGGAGAAAGGTACAGCACAATGCTGCAGTTACACGTAGCTAACATTTCAATTCGATTTCATTTCATTAACCGTCTGAGTTTGCTTGTTGGGCTGTTTATTGGCACAGTTTGTTTCCAGTAGGTGAATAATATTTGACTTTATAACACGAAGTAGCCTATAAAGTTGCTTCTCGGCTCTGCTGTTAGATGAGCTTCAGCTAACGTTGCGGTCTCTAATTGTACTTTAGCCTACTTGTATATTTCCATGTTCTGATACGTTATACCTCTACTCCATTACAATTCAAAGGGAATTGTTAGCTAGTAGTGTCACATGAAAAAAGTTAAGCTATAGGGGGAATTCACAAGCTAGCAGCCACCTGCAACATTAAATTGATGTACACATTAATGCATTAATAATTATAATTGAAATGCACATTGAGTACTTTCTTACTTACTTCTGGTACATGAAGTATATTTTGATGCTAATACTTTTGTACTTTTTTTACTTAATGCCAATTTTTGATTGCAGGACCTTTACGTGTAACAACATATTTCTGCACTGTAAAGATCTGAGTACTATTTCCACCACGATTAACTGACTATTGTATTACTATCAGTGCAGATAACTGATGGTCACTAGTAAAAAATAAATAAATAAAGTAAAAAAAATAAAATGGACGGTAGTTAGTCACTTGTCTCAAATGTACAGTTATTAGACCTGTGCACTTATAGGGATGTGAGCTCATCTATACCCCACATTAGCACAGCTTTGAGAAAGATGTTCAAATGATGCACCTAAAAATTATTTTCCTTTTCTTTTTTATAAATGATCGCTCAATATATACGTATCAGTCCATGAATACCTCTCACAATTTCTAAAAGCCCAAGGTGATGACTTGTTTTGTCCAATCAACAGTCCAAAGATATTCAATACAATCCTTTAAAATGGAGAAACAGCAAATTGTCACATTTCAGAATCCAGAACATGTACATGTTTTGCATTTTTGACTTGATAAATGACCATTCAAAATAAATCAACAAATTGATTAACCGACTAATTATCTCATATATCTTAATCTCACTAATCAAATGCTGTTTATGGTTAATAATCAGTATTAACACCTGAAAGACTTGCGACTTGAGAATTGCCCCCAAAAGATTAAAAACAACAACAACGTGATCTTATCAGAAATTAATTTTAAAAAAGTAAAAAAACAACTTTGCTTTATATAATAAAATAGCAATATATTGCTGTGTCATTTCTCTGTTAATCTGGTGCCCACATATTTGGATTTAAATGAATAATCTTTCCTTTTATATAATACTTTTCTTATTCCCTCTATGTGAACTTTAGGACCGGCTCTCCAAATGACGTCCCTGATTTGCACTTTACAAGACCATCGAGACGATGTCAACTGGTGTGCCTTCTCTGGCAAACTGTTTGCCACATGTTCCGGGGACAAAACTCTCAGGATATACAACACCTGTGACTTCTCAGAGCTTCCCTTTTCACCGCTGTCAGGACATGGCTACGGCGTCCACTGCTGCTGCTTCAGCACTTGCGGACAGTTCCTCGTCTCGTGTTCGACTGATGCAACCACAATGGTTTGGTCCACGGTCACGGGTGAGATCGAGGCCGTCCTGGAGCATCCTGGTCGTAGTCCTGTGAGGATCTGTGCACTCTCTCCTGACTCTGCTCACCTGGTTTCTGGGGCATCTGACGGCACTTTGGCTCTGTGGGATTTCCCCTCCAAACAGCTGCACAGGTACATTTGATACATTTCTATAGAGGTGAAACAATTTTAATCGACAAGCAATTTGAAAATCAATTATTAGGTTGGGTTATAAGTTTGATTTCAATTTTTTTTTACATTTCATAGACTAAGTGATTGATAGATTAAATAGTAGAATATTCAGCAGATCAAATGATAATGAAGATAATTTGGTAATTGCAGCCCTAATGTGAAAGTCTCTTTCATAACACGACATGTTTGCAGCCTGTTACATGCATTTCTACACTTAAATGCTAATAATATTTAATGAAATTGAAAAAGTACACCACTTGATGCAGCTGCTGTTGGTGGTGTTTTTGTAAAGGACTGGAGCAGTGTCTGACACGACAATGGTGGCCTGCTCCTTCAGCCCCTGCAGTCAGGTGTTTATGAGCGGCTCCAACTACGGGGACCTGCGTCTGTGGGACCTGGACCTGAACCAGCTCCTTGCAGAAAAAAATGCCCACGACCTGGGGGTCACCTGCTGCAACTTTGCTCCCAACATCCTCAGTGGTGAGGACCATTGCTGCGTGTTTGTCAACTATGGCTCGGTCAGATGCTTTTGGCAGCATGTAGGAATAAAGAAATCCTAAGAGCAAAATCTAAAGGATAATTTACTAACTAATGTAGTTTGTTTTTGGCAAGATTCCCTCAAATTTGATTACCTAACAGTTTGACAGAGATATGTACAGAGGCACGACATTTTACAGTTGAACTATAGAAAGTTTTATTTTTATCTATATCTATTTTTTAAAATATTTTTTGGGGGCATTTTAGGCCTTTATTATTATATAGGACAGTTGAAGATGTGGAAGGGGAGAGAGAGGGGGGAATGACATGAAGCAAAGGGCTTCAGGTCGGAGTTGAACCTGCAGCCGCTGCAGCAAGGACTAAGCCTTTGCACAGGGGATGCATGCTCCACCAGGTAAGCTATCCAGGCGCCCCAGAAAAAGAAAGTTTTTTTATCAAATATGTGCGCAAAAGTAAATATAAGATACATTAACGTTTCATTTTGGCCAGTAATTTACTGGAAATTAAATCTATAAATATAACTACAATTAAAATATGAAAAAATAAGGGTTGACTGCACATGAAACTGCAGCTTATAAAATGCAATTACAATTTGCATATCTGTCACATATATAACTATGTCTCTGATAAGCCAGTTTTGGCTGATAATATCAGTTGGGTTTTACATGATGCATGCATGTCTCTTAGTTACAGTTCCCGTCCCATTCTTAAAACAAATCCCTTTGTAGAAGACGGTAGTACATCACTGTAATACTGACATCCATTTTCTAAGGTTTGTTGAAATCATGTCAGTTCTGAGCACAGCTGATCTGTTTTGCCGTTGTCTAATTTCACTGTTGGGGGTCAATAACATCTACCGACTAATTGATTAGAGTCTGTGTTTGGTGTCATGCAATCTTATTTGGTTGTTTATTTTGTATAAAAATGTTTAGGCCTTTATTCGACAGGACAGCTTAACCTTTGTGTTGTCCTCCCGGGTCAAAAACAGACAAAGATTTGACATTTTCGTCCGTTTTTCAGACTTTTTTTTAGTTTTCACTAACACCACCATACTACCACTAGTTTTGCAATACTTTTCGGAATTCATGGTCAATCAATCCTCATTTATATAGAATTATACCTAATATTTGAGTTAAAAAAGCAAATATTTTGAATTATTTTGACTAATGGTTAAGATCAGACCCAGATTGACCCGAGGACAACAGGAGTGTTAAGACAAGAAAGGGGAGAGAAAAGGGGAACGACATGCAGCAAAGGGCCGCAGGTTAGAATCAAAACCACGGCTGCTGTGGTGAGCTAACAAGCTAGCAGGAGAGCTAGCAAGCTAGCAGGTGAGCTAACCAGCTAACAGGTGAGCTAACCAGGTGCCCCTGTTTTTCTGTTGTCTTTTTAGGTGGTCAAGTTGTGCAGTTTCGTTTGGCGTCCTGTGGACAAGACAGTCATCTGAAGATCTGGGCCATTAACAAGTTGAGCTCAGGAGGTAGAGTGACTTATGTTTACCTGTCTTTTCATACTGAAAGATCTCTCGCTACCTCACAGGATCCTTTCTAATTCAGTCATAATAACAACCTCCTATGGTCATCAGATAAGATTGTAAACCTGAGTTACACTGTTCCTGTGTTGCAGACCATGTATGTAGTTAACAACTGTTCTAAGCGCTGCCATACAAGGCAGAATTAGGTTTTAATATATAGGTGTAGGTGTTTTTATAGTCTGAACAGTGGATAATCCATGGCTCTGTGTTAGAGAAACGGCCCTCTGCACACTTGAGACAAGAGTGAGACGGAATAATGTTGTGTGCAGTTTCCGTGTCATCTAACTTCAGTCCGATTACAGCCCTCAGAGGCCCACCCCTTCATTTGTGTATCTGGTTATCAGCACAAGTATATCAAAACAAATTCACTGGTGCTGCCAAAATAAAAGTACATTTTATTTTAAAGAATTCCAGAGCTGCCTGTCCAAGCCTTTTTTTCTGGATTTTTTGCACTATTAAGTGCTTGCATTTGTGTACCGATTTAGCATATACAACTTTCTCCTAAGGTAACCGTCACTCACTCACAGCACCTGCCGGTCTTCATAAAGAAATGTCCACCCTGTAATATGGCTTGCTGGTCAGTTTAACATCAGTCAGGGAAGATTGCGTGTATATAATTATTATTGTATGTACTATAATTATTGTCTCTCTCTCTCTCTCTCTGGCAGGCTATAAGATGCAGCTCCTGCACACATTAACTGGCCAGTCGGCTCCGGTCCTCTCCTGTGCGTACTCCTCAGATGGGCAGCTGCTTGTGTCTGGGTAGGATCTTTAACAGGGTTAAAGAAGCGTATGGGTGACTTTGAATGTTTTAACCGCTTAATACAGATTGTATATATTCTATTCATTTCTGACAACCATTTTCTAAAGCTTATGTTAGGTTTTTAGATTGATTTTAGCCAGCAATTTCTGTTGGTGCCAATGCCGTATGAAAATTAGCCTGCAGAGACTTAAACTGGCTTAAAACAGAGAACCCGTCACAGGATCATTTAATCATCCTTACTTACAACTTACACATTATGCTTATATTGCATAGGAATGTTATTTTGTGGTAAGTTTGTGACTGACTGTTGCTATTGGACAAATGCACCACTCCCTGAGCTGTCATTTGTCAATCAAAGTCCTGGCAGCTGCAATATTTCTAATAATTTTAAACCAATGGCTGCCTGAAAAACAAATATTTTGGGAAACAATTATACACAAATTGTATTTGATGGACTAAAACATGCAAAAACCACCTGCCTGTTTCTTTACCAGACACATTGAAACTGTTTCTAACCCTCCTGATTCACTTACAAAATTGCTGTAATCTATAATTTACATGAATCTGTTGATCTTCAATAGATCAGCACCAATGTCTTGATCTATTTAGGATCAAACAATTTATGTGAAATATAGATTGTTTGCCTGGATGTAGAAGTAGGCCACAACTGACACAATTATAACAATGCAATACCTCAGTGGGACCACTGGAGGGAGACATGGCATGCTTTATCCGTGTGTGCGTGCATCTAAACATGCTGTACCATATAGTCAGTTGTTTAAAATATTGCTCACATAGTACACCAGCCCTACACAGTCACTAATGAAAATGTCCAATTAAAGCTATATTTCAACTAGTAATTAGAGTGACCATCCCAAGACGGTCACTTGGGTAAATTTGACCATTGTGATGTAGGATTTTAAAACTCTTTTTCAGGCTATGAGTCTGGCTTAACAGGAGCTTTCGTTTTCAGAGATCAGCCTAAAAAAAGAGTTACAATATGGCTTTAATTGGACATTTTCAAAGCCTTAAATTTTAAAATCCTACATCAGAATGGTCCAATAGTACCCAAGTGACCGTCTCGGAGTGTTTTTAGAGCAGCCAATAAAGAGTTAATATATGGCTTTAATTACTAGCCATCATTTTTTATCTTTCATCCCTTCAGCTCTGTGGACAAAACTGTCGCACTCTATGATGCTGTGAGTACCTCTTCTTTCTGTTGATAGACTTATTATCTGCTCCATTAATAACACCATGTTCATATTTGGTTTTGTGCTGCACTTTGTGTGTTTGCAGAATAATGCAGTTTTGCTATACACACTGAACCAGCACGAGAGGTAAATACTCACTTGATGTATATTTATATTTATGTGGTTACATTTTGTTAATTGGACTTTTTTAATGATTGAAAGCATGGGTAAATATTTTAATTTCTCTCTCATCCTGCCAGACAGGATATCTATCTATCTATCTATCTATCTATCTATCTATCTATCTATCTATACTGTGTGTGTGTGTGTGTGTGTGTAAATATGTGTTATTATGTTATAATGACAAATGACAAAATATCTATATATTTCGGCATTTATATATTCTTATATGTTCCTTCACATATTTGTGTTTTTTCTTATATTGAGATGTTTTGGTTTCAGTTAAATATTTATACTCCACCATAGAGTTTAGGTTCTGTGCTGAAGCTTGAGCCCAAACTTGACCCATATTTCCCGCCACGATCCTCGGGCCAGGCCGGGCCCTTGATCAAGCATTACGTTACTAGCCTAACTGGGTGGGGAGAAAGCTATACCCACGGAATAAAAAGTTGTCGGGTTTAATTCGGGCTTGGGCTCATAATTACAGTTAATGTGTCGGACCGGACCGGGCTCGGACACAACGTGCACGGGCTGGGGTAGGGTCAGGCTTTAATTTTTGGGCCAGATCTAAGCTTTAGTCCACCACTCACACACTAAATGTTGTTTGTGCAGAATTCCTAAAAGAGATCTTTCACATAGTTTCTCTGGCAACTGGTGATAACTGTTCTGTTTACAAACAAAAACTCAGTCTGTCTTTAATACTATTTCTGGGGAAAGTTTACTGCAAGATGCTTTGCCGTGCCAACATTGAAGAATATTTGGGTATTTGTGGTATTTCTAATTATGGAATGGAATATTTTGTTTTTGAGATAATTGGACAAATATCATGTGACATCAGATTGAGATATTTCCACACTATTTTTCTTTGGTTTTGATGCCATAAATTGTTATATAAAACACAAGCAGTAAATGTCAGATATTTGACCTATGAACAAGATCTCACCACAGACAGCATCTTGAATAGATTATGACCCAGTGAGGTCACAAAACATGCATTTATCATTTTCAGAAAAAGGTAGGACGGCTATTACTGCGTCTCTTCCCCCTACACATACACGTACACATAAGCCACAGCTGAATGATCACACTTACAAGCTATTTAAGTCCACCCAGCCACCTGTGATTGAAAGGCAGAGAGCTCACATCCTTTCAGTGGGGCAAATGAAAGTCATTTTGGAAAATCACTAACTGAAGTGGAAGTAGATGAGGCAAGTTGAGAGAAAGTGGATAATGGCAAAAAGTGAACCACAACACCTGACAAAATGCCTCTTGGAAACTCATTTGACTTTAGAAAAGCTGATAAAATAACAGTTTGAGAGTATCTTGAGGTTGCCTTTCTCTAAATTCTCACTGGAGGTTTTTAAAAGACGTTGATTGAAGCCATCTTGCTTTTGTGGATCAACATGTCTGAGCGATACAGCTTAGGTTTTAAAGATATTCGTCTTCATTAACGTTGCTTTGACTTTCTTGAATCTCCTGAACATTTCATTTGGATCCTTATTCAGATCTAAGGGCAGCCTTTGATGTGGTAAGCTATCACTGAATTTGCCCTCTGATGGAGATTTGCATCACTGCCAGCCACAAAGGTCTGGTATTGAGCCGTGGTGCACACGTTTTAACCCTGTAAGCCGAACTGCAGCCTCAGACCGTGAGGCTACTGCCTTATAGCTACTATGAAGCTCAGGACTAAGATTTTGGGCTTTTGGCTTAAGCGTCTGAATGTTTTCAGTGGAACTGCTTAAGGATCTGATGCTCACAGAATCACTGTGTCAAGTTACTTTTACAAAAAACATGTAGGCTATATATTGATATATTAGGAAGATATTTGCCTTTTCATACATACATCACATTATAAAGTTTTCTTTTTTAGCCCTTTAAAGATTTTTTTTTGTTATTAGTGAGAGAACGTTACACCTTTTTGTTAACAGCCCTAACATTCTGTTCTGTCCTGGTGCAGGTACGTGACGGCATGTTCCTTCTCTCCAACTTTACCTCTAATTGCTACAGGATCTATGGATAAGACTGTAAACATCTGGAGGCTGGAGGACAGATGCAATGACCATGGTGGGTAACACACACACACACACACACACACATCACTCCAATAGAGGAACATCTATATATTTTGATGATTAATTACATGTGTTTTGTCTTGTCATCTATTTTTTGTCTGTCTCCTTTGCCAAACCTTGTGTCCAATGGACAGGCGGGAAGATGTTGCCTGGTTAGTTTTTAATTTGAAATATATATTTTTATACATGACACTTAAAAGGAAGGGACAGACAATGCCAAAGGTACATACTTACGTTAAATCTTTAGCAGAGTTGCTAGTAGCGTTTAATGTGTCCGTGTGTTGAGATCTTGTGTTAAACTGGTTTCATCTTATTGTGAAGGGCACAGGCGCTCTCTTTCCTTAATCTCTCTTCAGTCTCAAGTTTGCTGAACGATTGCATTGCATTTCTCATGTTTACTTCTTCTGTGTGTTTTAGAGCAGTCTGCTTTGACATCAAGTGAAGGTAGGAAGGAAGAAAATATGCCTTACTGTATATTATAGAACACTGCGGGGCATTTAATCATTAAACATGAATTAATGAAACACTGCTGCTTAAACAATATGCAAAAAACCTTATCATAATTGTTATTGGGTGCAAAGTCCAAGTTTGGTTTAGCATTTATGTCTGCAATGTACAAGCTCCTCTGTGTCAATCAGAATGTCGATAAACCCTCCAGACATTTATTTCTATCTTTACACAGCCCCCCTAATCAATAATTAGTCAGCAGGATTTCAGGATAGTGTTGCATGGAGAGAATTTGGCCATTTTCCAAAAGGTGCTGCAGCCGACAAGGACTGAGCATCTCACTTTGCCTCACCCTCTCAGGGAGAACCTCAGCGAGCCGATCCAAGCTGCTGGTCAGCGATTGGTCAGAGGGGGATGTGTCAGCGTGGCTGGTGGACGAAAGCCTCGAGGGATTGGTGGACAAATTCAAGGCCAACAACATAGATGGGACAGAGCTGCTCAGTCTCACCAAGGAAACACTGGCGTCAGAGCTGCACATAGGTGAGGAAGCATCACACACTGCTCAGCGGGTGTAATGCCACTTCTATAGCCCCCCCCCCCCCCCCCATTCTCTCATACTCGTAATGCTTGCTTTTGCCTGAAAAGTAAGAATATAAAAGCGGTCTTATGGGTATTACCCGCCTGGTCTTCTGTCAGAATGAACATGGACGCATGTGGATTAGGATTTTTGTACCTTTTTACATGGATAAAAGACGGCACATTAAATTAAAGTAAGGGTGAAGGAATGAGTGAATGTTGATGGGGGTTTTAGTCAGCAAGATTACATAATATTAGGCTTCATTGCAAATATACTCAGCTTTGCCTCAGCAGTTCTGATTTTAATCTGGAACAAATCAGTTACATAACCCAATACCCTAAACATTATTTCCCATAAGGTATACAATGGATTAACACCTCATATACAGTAAATAGGCCCCCTTGGTTATTTCCAAGTCTGTCTGTCTGTTTTTTATCAGACATTATCAGGTATATTTTGTATCTTTGCAACCACAAGGCTAAAGTAGGAGTACTGTGGATGTCAGTCTACCAGCTAGGCCAGTGTTTGTCATGTAGTTGTTAGCAAATGTTTGTTGTGTTGCCATGTCGTCATTTCCATCCCACAGTGGCTGTCAATCACTCCTCAGTTTACACAGCTCCAGCGCCGTTACAGCTTGTGTTCACTGTTTTTAGTAACGTTGCACAAATCCCATCTTCTGAGCAAAACTAATTTAGGAGAACACAATTGAGTAGCAACGTGTTTTATCTGAGCAATGATGAACAAAGATGGGAGTGAAATCAATAATTTTCTTCTAAAGATGCAGAATAACTAAATGAAACAGTGTACCAGTTAGATTTTTAGGGAGTCTACAAAGAGCATTGGGTACAATGTTAGTGAACTTCAAAATTTGAGTAAATGTTAAGAATTACTTAGGCAGTCAGATTCTGCAGCACAGTATTACTAAAAAAATAAATTCAAACTAAAATGGACTTGAGTACCTGTTTAGTATTTAACGTTGAATTGGGCAGTTAGCAGACGTGATCTGCTCCCACCATGTTCTCTCTCACCCACGCTCACATTTTACATCCATGAGTGAAAAGTGTTAAACGCAGAAATAACAAATCAATATCAACAAAACCTTGATGTTGATGTGATTGTGTATGTTACTGTTCGGGTCAGTTTAGCTTGTTCCTCTTGAGGCTCCAGTGGTTGTTATTGTAATGAGAGCACACAAAGTCGGTTTTCTTTTCTAGTAAATGTCCGTATTCTCTTGCTTGTGTGTGTGTGTATAGAGTCAGTAGGCCTGCGCAGTAAAATCCTGAGGAAGGTGGAGGAGCTGAAGAGTGATTCAGTATGTTCAGGCATCCCTGATGAGTTCCTGTGTCCAATCACCAGGGAGCTGATGAGGGAACCAGTCATTGCTGCCGGTAGGCAAAGATCAGACATTTTTCACTTAACACAATTTACATAAAATGACACAACATATACGTTAGAGTCAGCTCTTGGGACTTTATAGTTGTTTGTTTCTTCAGTATAAATAGATTTGCTTGTATTTAGGGGTCCAAGCCCGAGGGGGTTCACAGATCCAGCGGCGCAACTATTGACCCACTTCCACCACTAGGTGGTGCTATAGTAGAACCAACCGAGTTTGGCCCTATAACTCCCGAACCGTAACATTCACATTCACTAACCATATATCCTCGTGTTCCCTGGATCCCACTGAATCTCCTGATATAGGCCCCGCCCATTTCCGCCTAGACATTTAATGTGTGAAAACCTACTTTGCCGAACTCCTCCTAAAACGTTCAACTGGTCTGCACAGAACCTGGTACCTAGTATCTCCAGATATACCTGATATAGCTAGCCACAAAACACAAACTTAAGCATATCTCGGCTAAATTAAAAGGTATCAGACCTGTACCAAATTTGGCGATGATCGGTCAAAAGGGGGCACTATAATCAATGTGGACGCATTTTGGGCCATAACTAAATCAATGTCAATTGGAAATTTGCAAAGGCAATGTACGTTGAAGATCACACCTCAAAATATTTCCTGACGTTTGCCTCCCCACTGTTAGGCCTTGGGTATCGCTTTTGCGTGCTAGGCTGGTCGTCGGGGGCGACTCGCGCCAGGGAGGCTTGGACCCCGTCATAATTGCTTGCAGTTCTAGTTATTTGTGTTATTTGAGTAAACTATAAACATCTGCCAACAGATGGATACTCGTATGAAAGAGAGGCCATTGATAGCTGGATCAACCATAAGAACCGATCCAGCCCCATGACCAACCTTCCCTTACTGACAACTCTGCTCACCCCCAATCACACCCTGAAGATGGCTATTGGCCGCTGGAAGACCAGCCACTAGCATCTGAAAGACCTTGGACACACCCACATATTTCCCCCAAAGTAGAAAGAAACCACAGAATTCCAGGTACAAGTGATTTTGTTCCATTTGAGGCATTTGAACACTGTGGGAGTTTCTTTGTTGCATTAATTTATAATGTTGAGATTTGGCATCTTAAGCTACAAAGAGAGTGAATATTGGACTTACATTCACCGTGTGACCACAAACTCAACTCCAAATGAATTATCATGTTGCTCTGTAACTTCTGGATGTGTAAATAAGCAACTGTAAGCTGACAAGTTCACCATATCCACTTACAAGGTAATATGTTAATGTTGTGTTTACAGCTTGTTTCCACTGCTCCCAAGTGACCAAAACCATCAGTTATTGCAGATTTATTATTCAGACCCGCATTGCCAAACTTATCTTCACAGTGCTGTGGAATAAGGTCTGGCTACACCCCACATACATTCTGGGACAGGAGAAAAAAAATGGGTTGTTTGCATTTCTTTAAACCAATCACAGTTGTCTTGGGTGGCGCTATGGACGAAGTGGAGGTTGCTCTCCAAA
Organism: Etheostoma perlongum; assembly: GCA_026937815.1. Classification (NCBI taxonomy): domain Eukaryota; kingdom Metazoa; phylum Chordata; class Actinopteri; order Perciformes; family Percidae; genus Etheostoma; species Etheostoma perlongum. The sequence continues at coordinate 20,308,897 of CM049371.1, read as the reverse complement.
AATTCTCTCGGGAAGGAACTTTTTTTGGTGGAACATTTGCACCCTGCAAAATAAAATGCCACATACAATATTAAATAAAGTGAATTGTTAACCCAAGTGAAGGCGTTCAAAGACATTGGGGTCTTGTTTTCGAATGATTGGTCGGAGAATCGGCACAGTGGGGCCGGTATTACATTCACTTTATCGCACTGTTGTGACAAAAAGAGAGCTGATCCAGAAGGCAAAGCTCTCAATCTACAGGTCAGTGTTCGTTCCTACCCTCACCTATGGTCAGGAAGGCTGGGTCATGACCGAAAGAACGAGATCCAGGGTACGATCGGCCAAAATGGATTTCCTCAGGAGGGTGGCTTAGAGATAGGGTGAGTAGCTCAGTCATCCATGAGGAACTCGGAGTAGAGCCGCTGCTCCTTTGCATTCCAGGCATGTCCACCTGGGAGGAGGCCTTGGGGAAGACCCAGGACCAGGTGGAGGGATTATATCTCCACCCTGGCCTGAGGACCCCTCAGTCTCTTACTACAATGTTTTTTTCAAAACTTTTTCAAAGCTATTTTCACCGTGTAGCTTGCTAGCTCAAAGTTTGTTGTTGTTCCCCGACGCGAAAGGAGTGTGAGAACGGCAAAGCTGAAAGTCAGGCGGTTATCCTGGAAATGTACCTCCATTGATCCAGACTACTTATTCACAGGCCTCTCATCTACGGCTCGGTCCAAGTCCTCAAAAAAAACGTTGATCTCTTTGCATTGCTAAAGGTTAGACTTTCTTCACCAGTCACTTACTTTATTTGTAGCACACAAGAGGTTTGATTTGTCTGATAATGGCCAGTTTTCTGGTTTGTTAATAATAATAAAAAAATGAGTTCTTCATTTGTGCTGTACAGAAACTACATAAGCATAAAAATGTCAAAAACACTGTAGGCTTCTAATTGTTTTTTAAAAAGTTATAAAGTGTAGATGAGTAACATTAAAACCATACCTGACGCAGGTTGCTATTTTGCTCATTTATTATTTAAAAATGAGTTGCATGGGGCAACCTCTAGCTCACCCAGTAAGAGCGCGCACCCCCATGCAGTGGCCGGGGTTCAAATCTGACCTGCGGTCCTTTGCCGCGTGTCATCCCCTCTTTCTCTCCCCCTTTCCTGTCTTATCGACTGTCACTATTGAAAAGCAAAACAACCCCAAAAAATTAACTTAAAAAGAGTTGTTTTATCTCATATGTATTAATAAAGATTCTTATGAAAAGTTAAAAAATAGCTTTATAATGACAAAAATTGGGAGGCCTTTAGTGTTATGTGCATTTTACATTAATTATGACTTTTTATTGACGCAATAACCAGAAAACATTGAGCTGTGTGTGTCTAAAAGCTATCTACAGCTTCACATTAAGGAGAGTCTATTGATTCAATGTTAATGTTAGAAATATTACTGGACAGGGCTTTGAATGAACATAAGAATGTTGGTTATCTTATTAAAAACATTATCCGCAGGTAAGCATTACATATATGCATTTTTTAGCTTGTCATTGCAAGCCCTTGCTTATTACAAACTCTATTGGCAAAAGTAGTTTAGGGTTTACTTTCCTTTGCAAGCTTACATGCAGCATTTAATGGCAGTACTGAAGACTTTTCCGCAATATTCAGAAATGTCAATGTCCACATTTTTATACAAGTACTTTATTTTGACGGCGTGGTTAAATGTCAGGTTAGATTGTACCGTGAATCCTTTTATCCATCCAACACAGCTTAGGCAACATTTTATGAATTATACAGTGAAAGAAGTGGATGTAGAAATGTGGTACCCATTAATATTTTATTATACCACAATAATAATGTGGCAACATTCTGTAATCCGTAGTATGACTCTGAAAAAGGTATATGACAACTATGGACATACAGCAGCCTCTGTACAAAGTCTCTTCTCGTGTAAATTCTCTCTCTCTCTCTCTCTCTCTCTCTCTCTCTCTCTCTCTCTCTCTCTCTCTCTCAAATAAACCAATAAACATTTCATGTTCTCTGCTATGCAAAAATAAATAGCATATACTGTAAGTATTGAAGCAATCAATTCAATATTAGATTATGATAATTGATAAGAAGTTTCCCCACAATGTCATGTACTGTTGTTTTTTATCAAATTGTACCAAGAAAAAGAATCTCAAGCACACAAAGTAATGTCTTTTGAAGCCTGTAATGCTGACAGATAACCACTTACAGGGAAATATATAATCTGCAAATATTGTACACCGTACAAATATAAATGTTTTTTAAAAGACACTTGACAATAGAAGTGGTCATATCCAGCAACTAATAGCATGAGGTTTTTTATATCTGTGCACAAAGCTTTCTCTGATTTCTATATTTGTAATGAATTAAAAGTTGAGACAATATTCTACTTATTTTTTGAAATCCCTACTTAAGGTATGTCTGGTTTTCTTCAATACACTAGTGTAGCTGTAGACGTGTAAGCAAAAGCATAGTAGCCTGAGTTGAACACTGGTTCTAGATTGTAAATGCAGTGCAGCAGCATAACTCTACAAAACAGGCTCAGGGAAGGGAGCTGTTCTCAAACCAGTCTCCCTTGCTACCTTATGTGGGACATAGTTTATTGAAAACAGCCTGTGTCTGTGCTTTGATAAAGCATATTCACACGTTGGACTCTATAAATGAGCGCTTGGGTTTGATGGGAGCCATATGCAGAGTCGGGTTGTCTCTCGTTAGACTCGCCTGTCTGTGCCTCCCATCGGGGAAGCGTAGCTGGGAGGACGCGTTGCCTCTAGCCTCTCGCTGGTGGAGCCGCTCTCCAAACTCTCGGCCCTGCTGCTGACTGTTGGCCTGACTTACAGCAAGCTGCTCCTGGAATGACGAGCATTTGAATTCATTGTTTAACCCTTGAAACTCCATTACTGACATACTGAAACTCTCCAGCCCTCCTCCCTGTCCCTGTCGGCTCAGGCCAGAGGTCTGCTGGCCCTGGACTCGCACGGATTTGTCCATTACTCCCATGAAGGGTCGCGGCTTTAGCTCTGGTTTTGACTTGAAGCTACCGCTGCTCTTGATGGGGCACGGGGTGTCCGGCACCTGCTGCCTGCCGCCGTCTGACAGGTTCCCACTGGAGGCCTGACTGGAGCTGGAGCCCCTAGAGCCTGCTGTACCTCCTCCTCCACCACCCTCCCTCCTAACCTCCATACCAGACCCCAGAGCAAGAGCCAAGCCATCCAGAGCCACAGAGTGGGTGGAGAGTCTCTCAGAGCCCCGGGAGAAGCTGGAGGGTCGGGGCTGGTACATCTGGAGAGGCCCAGGTGGGGAGGCGCTGTTAGGGGACATGGGGTGATAGAGCTCAGTAGGGCTGTGTCCAGGGTGTTCGTTGGCTAATCCATGGCCGATGTCAATACCCAGCACTGGTGCAGGCCTTAGGGAGGTGGAGATGTGTCTACCTGGCAGAGGACTGGAAGGGCCACACAGAGAGAGAGGCCTGCCCCCAACTCTGCCCCCTGACTGGAGGGAGTGGCACTGGTGATGAGTCCTGCTGAGTCCCTGGTTCTGGCTCTGCCTGTTGATCACAGGAACGGGGCTCGGGCAAGTCCACAAACAGTTGGTTCTGCACATATTCCTCTTGTGGGAAACATGGCAACTGATCTGTTGGACCAAAGGCCAAACCTCCAGGGAGGGTCCTGTTTGGAGCGTACGGATTCAGAGGCCAAAATGTTGGACTTTTCCCACACTGCAGACTCGCCTCCTCACCTTCCTCCTTCTCTTCCTCCTTCTCTGCATCAGTGAGCTCTGCGGGGACTTGCCTTTCTAGACTTCCCTGTGAATAGATGTCGATCTCCTCCTCTGGGGCGTGATGGTGGTGGGTGTGTGGGTCCCTGTTGTAACCCTGTGCCATGTTGTTGATGGATGCCTTCTGATGATGTTTGCATTCCTCCTCTACCCGTACCAGCAGACGCCGGATCTCCCGGTTGGACGGGGAGAGTCGTGCTGCTTCGTGGAGGTCTGCCAGTGCTGCAGCAAACTGCCTGGGGAGGACAGAGAAAAAGAACAAAGGAACGTTAAAAATACTTAATTTACAGTGCCACAGTGACGTACCATCTCAGTGAATTGCTGTTTCGCAAAAGAATTACATTGAGCAAACATGATGCAGCTTTGAAATCATATACTTGGCTTATATGGCTGTACCTGCTACTCCTCTTGGCACGTGCTCTGGCATAATATGCTTCATAAGACCTGGGTTTTAGTTCCAGGGCTTTTGTTGCAAACTCCTCAGCTATGCCAAAATCCTGTTTTCAGATAGACAAGTGCATTTAGTATTTGAATTACAATTTTAAATATTAGACACATCACAGATAACAAACAAAACCACTGTATGATCAGCTTTGTGTATAAGTAGCTAGACCGGAAAGTGTTTGTTTAGCAGAAATATTCAGAGGCCATTCCAATAAAAATGGTGTTTGTGTTTGCCGGTTCATTACACGGATCTGAAAATTGAATCCTGTTTAATGAAACCGAAGTCACGGTGCAATCATTTTTATTGACCAGGAACAGAAAGAGCGGGAGAGAAACAGACAGAGAGCTGCTTGTTTTTACTGCTCTCATCATCACTCTTAGGTGAATATTTAATGACACAAACACATTGAGATTCTGCCCTTGAGAGGGAGGTCAAAATGGCAGCCTTGAATGTGAGATTGTGATGATGTGCTGTTCAATGTTTAATGATGGTATCATGTAGTCTCTCTGCTGGCCCTTACTGAATGCATTCTGATATTATATGTGGATTTAGCCAGCCCACTCGCACGTCCACTGTAAATAACCTCCTGTTGAGACACAGAGAAAGAGAGTACGCTCGGCCTGCCAGAGTGTGACCTTATCACATCACATTATCTGCTCCATTATTCATCGGCCACAGTGACCCTAAGGATGGAATTTTTACACAGTCTGTTAGGATGTCTGTCATCACCAGGGTGGGTTCCAAACCTGGCTGCGGCCCACATACACACACACACACATCTATCTCTACACTAACAACACAGTTATTCATTATGTCAGAACCTGCTTCCAGGTCTTACACGTACATTCTGTTAACCAGGGGGACTTGAAATTAGATCTGAAAAGCAGAGGTATTTTTACAGGGAGCTGTACCACTGCTGACATGATCTTTTTATATTGATACAGATAAATTATATATCTTAAGCATCTACCTTGCCTCGCCAGCCTCTTGCCATCCCCTCAGCGTCTAATAAACCTGCCTGTGTTAAATAGTGCGTGAGCGGTTTGTTACAGCTGTGGGCCTTACATTGGTTTTCCTGCGGCAGCGGGAAAGGTTTAGAAAGAGGGAGACCCGCAGATCTTTGAGGCCTTTCAGCTCCTCTCCTTGCCCCTCACGAGGTAGCTTCCTCAGGGCATACTGATAACGCTGGCCTGCCTCCTTCATACGTCCCTTCTGAGAAACACACAGGAAGAGGGGACGTAAAAACAGACTGAGGATAATGGAAAACAATTTCCACAAAACACTTTGTTTGAAGTCTAATAAAAAAAAAAGTTTGCCACACCCCTCACAACATACCTCCTATAACATTCATCACACTTTACCTTGTAAAGCATGTTCCCTTCCTCCATCAGCTTCTGCAGCAGGATGAGGAGAATGTCTGGTTTGGAAGAAGCCATAGCCCACGTAGCATGACCTGTCGGAGTGGTACATACAGTATATTTATCTTTCGATTATCTGTCTGGTCTTGTCTCTTTTACTTTGTGTCTTGCATAAATCATGTACCTGATCGATCGTGTGGAGCCGTTTTGTAGCCTTTCGAAGAGCAACCAGGGATAGAGAAAGAGAGAGGGGAAGAGAGTTGGAGAAGTAGATATAAATGCAGAGCATGCAGGTGCTAAAATATAGCACTTAATACAAATCTCTCTAAGTCTTTATTGATTGGTTGATACAAGTAGTAAGTAAGATACAAAAATGAATACACTCCTGAGTAGCGAGTTTTGCCAGAGAGGTGTTCAAAATAATCTAAATTCTCAAGCTTCCTAAATCTGTTTCTTCACTCTTCTATGACATTAAACTGAATATCTTTGAGTTGTGGACAAAACAAGACATTTGAGGATGTTATCGTTGGCTTTGGGAAACACTGATTGACATTTTTCACCATTTCTGACATCTATAAAAAATAATCAACAAAGAAAATAATCGTTAGTTGCACCCCTAAAGGGGGGGATTTACTACAGGGCCGTTCTAGTAAGTACGGTGGTTATACCCATCTTAGATCCTTTCTTAAGCACCGAGGTCACCAGGGTGGGATTCTGGCAGCCAGTCGTCCGATCTGAACCTCTGGTACTGTTGTTGTCGGCTCTCTCCAGCACCGCTCCGTGTTCCACCAGGCAATGCACCTGGATGTGCATAGAATAACAACAACCTTTTTATTTTTATATTTCAATTTAAGATTCTAGCAATGAAAAATGATTGTTAGATATTTCCATAATTTGGTTGATTACACACAGTATGTCTTTTTACATTAGCTGACATTAGCAACAGAGCTGTCTGCCCCTTTATATCCTGATGTTTTTGGAAAGTTTTTGATCCTCAGTTTTGATTATTCTCCTGCTGATTAATAGATTACGTGAATGAGAGTCAAAATGCTTTTTTACTCCACATGAAATGTGATTGGAAATGTACGTCCTGTGTTGCAGGGGTAATGATTATTATGATTTTAATAATTACGATTTAGTTAAGTTGTCTAAAATAGCTCTGTTGATGCTAGTGTGGATGATTATGTATTTTATATTTGCATTTGGGTGTTATAATGTTTTGCAACTTCCCCACCAAGATCTATAAACTGCAGCCCAAACGCAGGGAGAAAAGAAAACTCATCTTTTTGGTAAGGAATATTTACAAGTAAATGCAAATAAAATAGCACAGTTTCAAATAAAGACAGACCACTATAAAAAAATGTCATTATCTACATAATACCATCTAAACAACCGCATGAAACCCACTGTATCTGCATCCCCGTTTAGGGCAGCGAGGTCAAGAGGAGTCCGTCCCTGTCTGTCTGGTTGGTTTAGGTCTGCGCCTGCCTCCGCCAGAAGCTGCACTGCATCTTTCTGGCCCTTCAGACAGGCCCAGCTAAGTGCAGTCAGTCCATCCTGATCGGCAGAGGACAGAGAGACACCTGGGACCACAAACAAAGCAAATGTTGTTCTGCAGTTCATGTACAAAACATATTTAAGTGCTCATATTATGCTTTTTCATTTTCCATTATTGTGTTTATACACAGTATAGCCCTTACCTAGCTACTGCCCATGTGACTCCCATCAAAGATGGAATAGAAGTGTGATGTCTCACTCTAGTTAAAACAGACCACTCAACACACAGGGTGAAAAGAGGATCTGCAGCAATGTGCAGTACAACAAAAAGGTGTTTTTTGAAAATGAAACCATGTAACCCTATTATGGTAAAACCTCTAAACACAGTTATGAACCTGAAAATGAGCATAATATGAGCACTTTAAGATATTAGCTTGAAAGGTTTGAGGAGTCTCACCCTTTGACAGCAGGAGTTCAACAGTGCTCATGTGGCCCTCAGAGGCAGCCAGCATCAGGGCAGTGCGACCCTGCTTTTCGGTGACATTAATATCTGCACCTTGCTTTAGCAGCAACTCTACAATCTGGAGAAGGAAGGACAAGAATTATGAAAAAACAGGACAGGACTGGTTAAATGAAGAAAATGCTCTGCCAGTGACCAGACTTCTCCTCACCTGTGTGTGTCCATGTTTGGTGGCACTAAGCAGCGGGACCATCCCCCTGCGGTTGGGTATCTCCAGCCCTGCCCCCCGCTCCAGGAGAAACGCACACACCTCCATCCTCCCTCTTCCTGCTGCCGCGCTCAGCACTGACAGAGGGGTCGGCATAGAGATGAGACAACGAGGCGGAGATGAATATGTAATTGATACATTTAGGAGAGAGAGAGAGAAGCAGGAGTGAATGACAAGAGAAAAACAAGTTTGCTTATTTCTATAATCTATTTGATTCCAACACAGGTGTTATATTTTCTGTTTTAATCTAGAGATCTGACAAGTCAATCAATCAAAGAGCTGCATTTTCTCCATCTTGTTCTTCCTCTTCAACAAGAAGAACAACTCTACATACTAAATAACATGCACCCTCCTTAACCAGCCAGCGTTACTTTGACAAACGATGGGCATTTTTTTGTTTGCGAGGAGCTGGGGATAGAGGCAAGCTATTAATGCCATTCTCTAACCTCCAAGTACCCTTGGTAAATGACATCATGTTTCATGTGACCTCATGCTTCAGTGACCAAATCAATTCTATATTACTGCCTTTAAAGATAAGGTATTGTTGTATTATACTGTAAGACAAAGAAAATACAAAAATACACACTAGGGAGTTGTTGTATGTGTACACATGTGTACACATACAACAACTCCCTAGTACTGTACATGCAAAGGTGAATGTTTCAGAGGCTATTTCATGCTCTGACTTTTTCTATCTCAACACTGGAGGGGACTGTGTAATAGAATTATACTCTAATGGTGCTGTAGGCAGAGATACAGGCTCATCAGACATGAACCTAACAGAATTCTGCAGGCTGCACTATCACATCAGGGATAGAGGTAAAAGTATTACAATTGAATAAAAGCTGCTTTTTAGATGCTACAAATGTGGCTGGACAAGATGTTCTGTGTGATAAATTTGATGCTCCATTTCTGCCAAAAAAACCAAAACTATTTACAATCGAATCGTTTTTTTGATATCAACCAGAACATCCTAAAATCATAATACTGAAACCAGTGAGTGAGTATCTAGTAGTCGTGCAGCTCGATTTCCTGTGCATTCACATACAGGGAAGTTAGCTTTTTAATATTTATTCATTGCACAGAATGCTAGAGTGTGCCTAAAAATGCAACCTTTAAGCCATTGAGCATGACTCTAGATCCACACTGATAGACAAAAAGAGGAGAGAAAGCTAAATGTTTTTGACTGATAGGAGAAATGCACCCGTTTCTCCCCAGAGAGAGTCGTGAGCATCCATCTGCACTGCCAGCTGTTCATCTTTCAAGTCCAGAAAGCTCTTCACCACCTGCAGGAAAATACAATTTTACAGTTCTCTGTATTGCTGGCTTGCTGTGCAGAAAGAAAACCAAAACACTTACAGACCTTGATCACAGCAAACTGTATCTAATACTGTATATCCTCTACGTCAAGTAAGGACGGGCACCATGCTCTACATAAAACAAGGAATTTCAGCAGAGTGTGTTGTCACAAGCACCTGATACGTACCTGTGTGTGTCCCACGCTAGCTGCGGCTGTAATCGCCTGCTGTGCTGCCTGTGTTTTTCCAGTCACAGTTTCATTGCTGTAGTGCTGCTGTGGGTCAGTGGCGATATCGTCTCCCCAATCCTGGCCCAGCAAGATGTTGATGATTTCTGCATGGCCCTTCAGCGCAGCATGGACCAGCGCACACTGGTTAGTCTTATCAGCAAGGCCCACCTGGCGGAAAGGGGTACACAGGTGACTTACAGCAGGTTTCCTTTAATAGGCTGGCCTAGATCAGGCCTGTTCATGTCATCTGTCTCCCAGAATAGATCCTGAGACTGTGGTGAATGTAAAACCAGGATTGAAATCACATTTATCCATGGTAATTATGGTGGTCACACACTCTAATCCCATATTTGTCTCTCTTCCTCTTTGCACAGAAGTGACACTGACCTTGGCCCCTTTTTTGCAGAGCAGGCTGACAATGTCGACGTGTCCTGCAGCGACGGCGAGACAGAGGGGTGTCATGCCACTGTCAGTAGTCCCATCTACTGGCGCGCCCATTTCAAGCAGTAGAGCTACCATCTCCACATGCCCCAGGTGTGCGTGGACGGCCAGAATTGGGGCATGTCCAACCACCTCTGTACACCAGGTCACGCTAGCGCCACCTAGCATTAACAGACGACTTACCTGCAGGATGAAAAACGAATAGTATACAGTATCTCTGTATGTAAGATGCATTTGGGTGTATGAGTACTTTTTTTTTAATGTAGAGCAGATGTATGTCACCTTGATGTTAGGTGTATATAGGTTCCTCAGGGAGGCCAGTGCAGCGGACAGACTGTCTGTACTGCAGTTCACCCACATCGCCTGAAGAACGCTGGAGGACACACCTGTCTTCTTACTCAGACCCTGTGAGCGTGTCATAGAGACACAGAAAGATGGAGAGCAACCAAGAAAGAGAGAGTTAAGTTTGCTCAGATGTGATCTGTGACGCAGAATTTGAATTGTGTCCCAGGAGTAAAGTGGTATGTACAGAGTAGAAGCCTTGCGTGCAAACAGTACAATAATCACTGTACCATGAGCCGTGCTAATGTGTGTGGGTGATGGTAAGCAACAGGGGGTAACAGGGGATTCACTCTTGTTTGCGTGCTTCTTTGTGTGTTTCTTTGCAATAATACACTTGTTTACGTGAATCTTTTGGTTAACGAGGCAATTCAGAAGGGATGCGGTACAATCAGTTCTAGTAATAAACAAGTTATATGCATTGTCATAGTACATATCCACAGTAATCCAGGTTTCTGTTACCTTGAATATGTGAGCCTTGAGGATGTGGTGTCCCAGCTCCATTGTCTGCTGCCGGTTCAGTTTGACCTCCTGTCTGGAGAACATGAAGGCCAGGAGAGCGTGGCCACTCCTGTAAGCATGTGTATTGTACTTATTAAATCAGAAATGGCCTATGTTCTACTCTCCTTTATTGACAAGAATTTTACACAACTTATTTATTGTATGCATCTTAATAATTTCCTGCTGCATGACCTTTGACTTTTAATCTCACCTAGGTTCACAGAGAAAGTCACTGCTCTCTCCATCTGCTCTCCAAACCAGCCACTCTCTGAAGGAGGGATGACACAGCATCCGGGTGCCATCCCTACGTCTCACCTACATACACAAACGATACAGAAGATGTCTTACATCTAAAGGTACAATCAATTGACATGATCACCCCCCCTCCCCCAACACACACACACACTCACACACACACACACGTGCTTTTCATGTAAATGAAAACCACCTACAAACACAATTTAAAAATCTCTAAAACAAAAGCTTGAATCATTATGTACCCTTCCATGCAGTGATATCAAGTCTTACCATAAATCCGGCCAGGCTGTCTAATCTCAGTTGAAAGTCCTTCCACTCCAGCTCCCCCTTCACACTGCCTGCATTCAGCGCCCTGAACATTTGTTCATCAGTCAGCGGGTGCAGAGACGCCAGTGCCACATTTAGCACCGGAAGTACCCGTTCCAAGACCTCTTTATCCGGAAAGCTCGCGTGACACATCAGCAGGTACACCTAAAAGATATTCATAAGGTTAATGATGTTGTGTGTGGGTGGACATGTCTTGCATTATCTGGACTAAAGGAAACCAGGGAATAATAGAAGCTGTTGTGGAACTTGGATCTTTTGAGTATTTACAATGTTGCTGACCTCCTGAATGGGAACACGTAAATTATGAAAGTACAAGAGCAAAGCTAAATGTGCAATACACAAATCCTGTTGAAAGTCATTGGTGTAAGCATTCCAAACATTTCAGCAGACGTCTGGTATGGAATAGTTTTAATGATCCACATTGTTCGTCTACACTGCCCACTACCTGGGCTCACACATCTTTAGCACACTTTTATGCATGCTTTTCCACATCCATTATCAAATCATTACATCATCACATTTCTTGGCCGTTGTGTGTATAATAACACTTTGTCATCTGTTGTCCTATTTTGCACTGATGATTATGCAATAATTAAAATGCGTCTGTCATTTACTTTAGTCACTGTGGACTATTTTTGGCACTTTGTATAAAGCCTTTGATCCTGTCATTTCTTTCTAATCTTTTATTGATCTGTCTAGCACGCAAGTACACATTTTTCTCGTTTTTTGGGAAAAACATGTCTGAACAATGGTTGTCGCCTGTGTACCTTGTGTGGGACCTTGTTTTACGGACATTAATTGCTTCAGCTTCAGGCGAAGATGCCATTCACACCAGACAGCTCACCGGGATAACAAGTGTTAAGTGTGACTGTGAACTTGACCAGATGAGGAGGAGGAGGAGGAGAAAGAGGAGGAGGGTGGGTCCAGAAAATACAGTCACGAGGAAAATGTGTCTTTTTTGCCATTAGGGATTAAACACTGTAGTGTATATAATACGTGAACTGATAACACTCATTACTCCACATCTGTGGATCCCAATGTTTTTTGTCAACAATTCATCAATTAATTTAAGTTAACTGTTTAAACTGGTCTGCTTGCTTCCCCCCCACCCACTCTCAATCGCAGAGGTGTCTTCAGTTTTTTTTTTTCTCTAATCAAAGTATAATTTCTGTTTTTTCAAATTCACTGAGATCATCCACAATCTTTCGACGCATCTCTGGCAACTGCACCATTTGGGAACAAATACCACTTTCTTGTTGGGAATTAACGTTTTACATGTCTGACCTCTGACAGGGACACAGGCACCACCAGGTAGTTTCCACCTTTCAGAGCCAGGTGCCCCTTGTGAAACAGATCCAGGGTCAGCTGAAGGTAGAGGATGGAGCCGTTGCTCCGTGTTGACAGATGGCTGCTGAACTTGCTGAGGAGCAGCTGATCAGGGGCTGAGCCTGTGGGTGTGGTGACATTAGCGGCGACCTGTGTGCTGCTGCTGACCCGGTGATGGATGTAGTCACTCATGTCAGCTCCCAGATCACTGCTGTCTGGCAGGATGTCCAGAGAGATGCCAGAGAAGGGAAGGAGTGTGGTGATTTCCTGCAGATAAGAAAATGAATTTTAATTATTGGTGCTTGTTGGTAAAAACAGATTCCACACACCTCATTATTTAAAGAATAGTATATCTTTGGTGCATTAGCTAAGTACAAATTAAAAGCACCAAAATCAGGACCCATTTGTCAGATGCTGTTGCCTCTGACTCACACAGAGCCATGGGATACAGTACAGTAAATAGTGTGACAATGACTGAAGCTCCAACATTGCTCACAGGCATCTCTCAGAGTCACATTTCATCTTCTCTCTCGCTATCCTCAACTGCTCAACCCGGCCAAAACCAGCTATGACTGATTTTTTTTTAAATCCATGTTATTGCCGCTCACTTCCTCATTAACGAAGAATGACATTTTGGTTCAGCGACAAGTAATTGACTTGTGGTTGTGGACCATGCTCCACTTAACCCTTTCCTAACTGTTAATATCCAGGTTGTTATACAAGAGTTCCTGTGAAATGGCTGGTAAAAAAGGAAAAAGTGAATTATGATCCAATCAGGATACTGGGAGGGTGGAATGATAGCTGTACTCTTCATCTTTGAATTTTGGTATTTAATGCTTGCTGACTTCACATCTATCATGAAAAAAATGATCCCAAATGTATTTTGGGTATTTCCCAAACACTAATCAAATTATGTAACCAGCTGGTTGGCTGTCAAGCTCCAGACTCCCAGCAGACTCCCAGTAGTATTACTATCCATTCAAGGCATAATCCATGCAGCATTTTGAGGCTTGGCTTTCGCATTGGACAGATGCGCCTGCTGTTTGGTGGGATTACCAACCGGATTGAGAAAATACATCAGACTAGAGAGAGCGACTGTGCAAAAACCCACAGACTCTATACCATGGCAGTAAAAGCACAACATTGAACTACAGGGTGTGGGCATGTCTATGATTTGGATAATGTGAGGAGGCAAAGGGAAACTACAAGTAAAAAAAAACTATTTTCTCTCTTCACCTACCTCTATGTTCTATTTGCCCAGATTTTGAGATGTCTTCCTACATCCCAAAAAGTGCCCAGTGCTCACCTGGCATTAAGGCTCTGCTAGGTGCTGGATGGGCAAAAACAGGGTGCAAAAAAAGAAGAGGAGCCTCCAAACACTTCAAGACTACAGTGAATCCCGATACAAGAGACACTTACGGATATATTAAAATGATGCAAATGGTCCCCCAGTCTGGCTTGCTGACAATTTTCCAACAGCAGGACTACATCAAACAACACATTTGCGTCCCCTAAAATGCGTTCCCTATAGACCATACCTCTAGAGTTAAAGGAGAATTACGATCAATATCAACATGTGGGTCTGTTGTTTGGAAATTTGGAGTGCTGTCTGTAGAGAGAAAAACGAAAACACCTTGTTATCTAACGCTGCCTACACCTTGTTATCCTCCTGCTAGCGTTAGCACCCAACAAGCAAGTTTTAAAAGTTTTTTTACTGCAAGGAGTGCTTCGTCTACAAACTACAACACCAAAAAGAGATAAACATATTTTCAAAAATAAGCATATGCTCATTTTAAAAGTAAGTGCTGTAATACTTTGGAGACACTACCTTATTTAATTATTAAATTGATAGCCTAAATATTTTTGTTTTATCTTTTTTCTGTGTTGTAGTTTGTAGATGGTCCCTAAGCTCTCTAACTGCCATCTCAACACAGGAACTAAACACAGCTGAATTAGAAGAACTTTCATGCATTTCTGTCTACTGCAGTCACATTTGCTGTGTTCACTCGTAAGGAATCACTTCACATGTGTAGGCACTTTTAATAACATTTTGAACATGTTTAGAGGCTAAAAACACATTTAAAACTTGCCCTGTTAAAGCCTATTGGGTGCTAACTCTAGCAGGAGGATAACACGGTGTAAACAGCATTGACTGTTTTCGTTTTTCTCGCTACTGACAGCACTCCACATTTACAAACAACAGAGCTACGTGTTGAAATCAACCGGAATTCTCCTTTAAGTGAGAACATATGTAAGATATAATTTTTGTAAAGCAACCCTTTGACACAGAAATCAATGTAATGCTGTAATATTAATAATCTCACTCACCACCAGGCCTGTTCTGACCGTGACCACCAACTTCAGCCAGATGGGAAATTTGGAGATTATTTTGGTAATGAAAGTGGCAATGGTGTCCCCATAGTCTGGTTTATGGAATTCTGCCTCATTAAGGCTATCAACCAATATGATGTAGTCTTCTTCAGGTAGTCTGCGCTCTAAATAAAGCAAAAGATATAAAAAAAGAAGCACATTAGAAGACCACATATAATAAATTAGCCTGGCAAAGAGCACAGGATATGTTGAGATAAGCACCAACTGCTAATATTGATTATATTCGGCTGAAAGGGACCAGAGGCTATTGTTGTTTATTAGCTTGAAACAGGATATATCCATCATGTTTCACATAATCTAAGCAGTCACTGCATCCCTGCAAGCCTGGGAGGATTCATACACTCAGGCACAAGGGCTCTCCATTTTTTTTCAATCCTGCTTAATAGTGATGGAGTAGACAAAACACTCCTCTTCTCAGGCTGCGGAGGGCCTGGCCATAATAACACATCAATCTAGTTAACTGACTGTATCATGAGAAACTGAGGGGGCTAATACTCCCGTAACATTCACAGCCTCTCCACAGACCTTGAAATCTGGTGGGATGCTGATGATTCACCAGGGCAAAAATAACACTCATGTCCAAATTTAAATGACCTAACATCTGGTTCACACTCTACACTGTTTCAAATCGTTGACCTTAACTAAGGAATAATCTATGGGCCCATCATGGAGTCATTAATTGGCTATTTCACACAGGAGATAGCAGCAGGCTCCCTAATTGCATGGTGAGGGAAGCAGACAGTTTTCCACTTTAAAACTGATACTATTTAAAAAATTAAAAAAAACTTGAATTTAAACTTGAATATTACATTTGTCTTAAAGTGTGTGTGTGTGTGTGTGTATGTGTGTAGACTTCATTACCCTTGCGCAGGCTGGCTATGGGCTCTAGGATGCCCTTTCGGAAGGCAGCAATGGGGTCTTGAACGCAGGATCGCAGGCTGAGTGTGTTTTGTAGGTGAGGCTCTTGTACCAGCAGCTCCCTGTATGGGGCAAGCTGTGGCGCTCTGGCCAACAGGGCGGCGACACTGTGCACAAACTCTGGTACCAGGCAGGTGTAGGTGTTGTCAGCCTGGCAGAAATGGAAGGCTACCACCTGACAGATGAAAGAGGCAGGTGAAACACTGAAAACGCAAAGCTGCTGTCTGTATCTGCTTATTTTACAGTAAAAGCTGGTCTAAATTATAGCTGTGTAGCTTTTAATGGCCCGGGTGGAAATGTATAGATTCACATTTTAATAGTGTGCATTATGCATGATTTTTTATTTACAAAAATGGGAGAAACCCCACATGGTCTGAAGTGTCTATGAAAAAAGAGAAAGCAATTGAGAAAAATTTAAAAAGCTACAGTATTTTGACCATTTTACTTACACTTTTGAGACTTCAGTCAGGTTTCATTGACTGACAGTCACACACTGTGCTATGAATTTCCCCTTGAGGCAAATTTGTGAATTGTGATATTGGGCTATAAAAATAAAATTGACTTCAAGCTTTAATATCATGAGATAAACCTTCTAAAACTATTTCCACTTCTGTGTTTTTAGCCTATAGCCTATTTGTTTCCTGAATCATGAGAAGTCATGCTGCTTTGGCTAAAGCCGTTTCTGTTTGCACTGTACAGACTACAACCACCTGAATTACTTTGATACGGAAGAAAAAGTCTCAATCTGATGAACATAGTGGGACAAATATTACTGCACAAATTCAGATGCTGTTTGTAACTGTTTGGATTTTCTGTTCATATCCCAAAGGAGAAAATCTCTAAAACTAGTATCACAGAATATATAATAAATAAGGGTTACAATAAAATAACCCCAAGATATAAGCACATAAATTATATTTGCAGAAATCATAGGGGTAGCTGAGTCATAACATAGTTTCATGATACTCAACAACAAGAGATGCATTCAACATATTACTGCAAAGTATACTGTATATAACACATTCACTAAATAGTTGCTGCATGGTAAATAAGAGTCTGAGATATAAAACATCACTACTAAAAAGGGTGATTTGCGCAATACAGGACTCAAACTGAACAAAAGCATAAAATACAAAAACATTGAGAAAATTGGCTACTGTCTTGCTGGGAGATATTAGTTATCTGTAAAAGTGCACTTTTGCATAAAAAATTGCATTTGCAAAAATATTCACTAATAATAGGGCCCTTGTCTTGCTCATCAGTGGTCCACATAGAACATTATCAATGATTTACTTTTGAGCAAACATCCTCACCATCACAAGTAGTCTGACTAGTTCCCATGGAAACTCTTATTGAGGCCAAGTTAGTAAATATAGAAGCTTCTATGTCATCTATGTAATGCAATCAGCAGCATGTTCTACATGTGCCCAACAAGAGAGGAGAAAACTATGACATTCAAATTTTGTGTCACAAATTTGCAGCGCCATAGCTCTTTAAAACAGTAACAATCCTGATGTGTGTTTATCTCTTTGAATTGATCCCTCTACAGTGTTTTGTGAAGGTTTGTAACAATCATAGCTCCCTACAGTACAGCACTGTTTATGACACTGAATTATATTGCAGTGCTTTAAAATTTGGAGCAGGAAAAACATCCAGCGCTTTCAAAGTATCTATAACTAGCTAAATCAAGGACCACTCATATAATATCAATGTAGTTTCTTCCTTTTGTATGTTATAACTGCAGGTAAGTCAGCAACATCATAAATAACAAGAACCATACAGAAGTGTGTTGTGTAAATATGTGTGTATGTACTCTTGTATCTTTGTGAGGACCAATCTGAGTGCTTATTTTATTTTATTTAATGTTTAGAAATTATGTAGCATGTAGTTCTGATGGTTAAAGGAATAGTTACATTTAATATTAGACATTTTGGGAAATACACTTATTTGCATTCTTGTGTAGAGTTAGATGTGAACATTGATACCACTCCCATATCTGTTCATTAAAGCATGAAGGTAAAGCCTCAGTCAGCATGAACTTCTGTGAGTCTCCGGAGGGTTGCCTATCAACTGCTCCTGGTTGAGAAATAGTCCGTAACATTGTAAATTTAAGTTATTACACCTTGGTTACTATACAGATTAAATAAACAAGATAAAACGTTATAATTTGTGAACTGTATAGGGGTTGGTAGATGGATTTTGAGAGAGGCAGGAGAGCTGTTTCCAGTCTTTATGCTAAGCAGGCCATCTCCTGGCCTAAGCTTTATATTTAGGATACAGACATGAGAGGGGTATTGATCCTCTCATCTGAGTCTCCACATGAAACCAAATAGGCTTTTACCAAAATGCCAAACTACTGCTTTCAGGTTAGAGATGTAATTGAAGGTCCTCACATATTAAAATACAAACGTATGTGCATGTGGGTTTTGAGGTACCTTGGCAGCTAGGCATCTGACAACCTCCTTCCTCTGTGCTGCACTATCATTTGTTCCTGCAACAGCACTCTGGTTGGGCTGGGAATCAGCTGGTTTGGAGGTGGCTTTTCCCTGCTTATCCCCACCTGAACAGAGTGCAAGGCAACAACAACAAACGCAAAGCTGCCTTTATACCTGTTAAATGAAGTCTCTGGTATAAGCACAGAAATGTAACGCGTAAAGTAGAATGACAATTAAACTGCTGTAGCTAATTACTGCATGTGTAAGCAAGACTATATGGCATTAAGCAAAACCACATAAGATGTCGGTGTTTGTTTCAACGAGTGCAGAAGGACATGTCTGGATTCCTGCACACCTCATGCTATAGCCTCTGTTAAATGTAAATCAAAATGACAACAGAAAGATATCATAGAGAGAGCAATGACGTAAAAAAAATGCATTGCTCCCTTCATTTTTGTTAACACTATTTTAGGAAAAGGTTGAGATCTGTTTTTTTGGTCATTCTTATTCATAACTCTAAGTGTGTCACGTTTAAGTTGAAAACAATATTAACAGCATGTCAAAGTATGCAACATGCATTTATTGTGCAAAGTGCAAAATATGTTGTGCAAGTGTTTGTTCCAGTGCCACTCACAATAAGAAAACAACCATCGCAGTCCCCTTACACAACTGCAATCAGCAGAGAAACCTCAGGGGAGTACTTGAAAGAAGAGTGAGTGACCCAGTTACCAACTCTTCAACAAAAAGTGATTTTTCCTCCAATATCTGACATTACTGGAGCATACTGGAAAATGTATCAATTCAACTTATAGGGTTCTTCTGTGTTCTTTCACTAATGGTATGAGATACACACAAAGACAAATGACACTGCTCAGAATGAAGATGGGAGTATTACATTTAGGCGAGGCGCTGGGGCTGTGAGGGATGCTGGGACCTCCCTGTGGCGTGTGCATGCCATGACAGCTGAGCGTCACCAACCGCCAGATGATAGCAGTCTTGCCGGATCCTGCGTTACCCACAATGACAGCACCGCGGCCCTCACAGCTGCTTGTTTTTCTCAGGACCTCCTCCAGACGTGTGAAGAGCCAATCCCGGCCAACAAAAGGTGTCTCTGCGGTGATGCCGGGGACTTCAAACAGCAGCGGTTTTAGCATGACGTCAGCTTGTTTGAATGGCACTAATCTCCCTGGATGGAGTGAGAGGAAACCGTCAAAGCTATTTAAGAATGGCTATGTGATTTTAAACGGTGACATTAGGGAAGTGAGTACATGTTCCACACAGGTCTGCAGATGTTTCTGCACCAAGATATATTTACACTGATCTGACCCTGAGGGTAAGTCACAAAATACCTTTGGAGTCATCATTTGTGCGTCCAGCTGTGTTGTGTTTTCGGACGGAGCTCCTGTGTCCAGCAGCCCTTTGGTTGTCCAGATAACTCAAATCCTCCAGTCGAGTGGAGCTGGTTGCTTTAAAAAGAGAGCGGGTGGGGAATGAATTGAGAGTGTGAGAGAGATGCAGGAAATGTGCAAAGATATACATGCATACCACACAAGTGTCAAATTTATTGGTTGAGTCAATTATTGTATCCATGGAGACATGAGAAAACAGTTTTTGCTCTCAATTCTCAGTGACCCTGAGAAGTGAAGAGAGTGGAATAGAAAAGAAAACAACTCATCTAACGCCCTGTAATCTCAAGCTAGCAAGAGTCTGAATTGACCAAATGTTTTTTTCTGTCAGGACAGCAAATTTGTGATGATCACTGGAAACACATCGCTGGCTGTAATGCAAAAATCTACTCTCAATCACAGGATTACAAGCTTCTCACGACCAAATAAGACACATAAAAACCAACATGATAAAGAGAAATAAAGTAAATTTCATACAAAAGGCAAGAAGCAAAAAGAGTTTTTACTCCCACATTCTCCTATCCATCCACCCACTCACACTACAGAGTTTAAAGGTCAGCCAGGCTTGCTTTCTGCAGTTCTCAAGACATTTGGCAGAGCCTTTAGTCCATGCTGCTGTGGAGAATAATGAAATAGGCTTTGTGTAATCAGCTGCTTCTTACATTTGGTCCCCTGCTAAAGTTAATAATATATTCCTCCAATAACAACATATTATTAAGCAGCAAAACAGAGTGACAAAAAAAACAGACAGCCCTGTGCACTGAAATGCAATCCATCCAACAATACTCCTGTCGTAAATATGATGCATTACAAATTTGTAATTTGTAATGAGAGATGGTGATTCCACTATACTGTCATTTTTGAGTCTGTATTTTCTGGTGGTTTTGTATTAAATTGCCCTGTATTGTAAACTGTTTCTAATGATTTGTGAAAAAAAGATGTTATAGACAAAATATTATGAACATATTTCTACATGTTTCAGGGCTGTACTCTATTACTTAAACAGTCTAAAAACAGTCCTTAGAAGATTTCTCATATCGAGTAAAGTATAGTCAACTGATGTACCGTCTTACTTTGAACATTTTAGTTGTTGTTTTGGCAAGTTTTGCCTTTATTTAATCATTGCCAGGATTTACCTGGGAGATGTAACGGAGATGGATATAAAATTGAATTCTAACAAAAATTGTTATCATTCAAATTCCAGAGACTATAGTATGTTTGTATGTTTGGGAATGTTACAATTTTTCTGTCCTTGATGTAGTTTAATTCAGACACCGTTAGATTAAGGCTCCTACAGTAACATTTCATTCTTGGTTAAGTTGCTCATCTGTCTCAGAAAAAAGGTTAAGAACCTCTGTATTAGTCTAGTCGCTGTTCCAAGTTCTCGTCCTCTCTCTTAATGAAGGATAATTCAATCTAATCCAAGTTGTTTATGACTCTAGGCATGGCAATCTAGGCATACACTCACTGCACCAGGAAGTGTCTATGCTCATTTGGTTGTATAATATTGATTTTCTGAATATTTAGGTTTGCTTTTATTCATGTTATTGGGTTGTGTGTAATGCAGGATACATCTACATTTAGGTGATAGAATTGTAAAAAAAAAAAAAAGTACTAACATATATAGTAATACTAAAAAAAAGAGCCAAGCTGCATAAAAAAATTTGTTATATAGAAAAGCTATTAATATTTTAAGAGTTTGTTTTCAATGGGAAATCACAGACCGGTTCATTTCCTTCATTCATTGCTGTAATATTAAAATAAATGATGTGTAAAATCTGAAAATCTGGCATTACTGCTGCCACTAATCCCTCCAGAGTGGGATAAAAAAGGCCCTTTGCACTCATCTGTAAAATACAGTATATAGACCAGTCAATCGGGCAGTAGACAAGCAAGTGCAGGCCCTGGACAGATGATGACCTCACAAAAATATAATCATATACTGTATGTTAAATGCAGTCATTAATCTTCTCAGAGCATCAGAGAGAGCTGCAACACATCTCTGATCTTACAGCTTTAAAACAGCAATTACGGTCAGAGCCTGAAGATGCTGGCCAGCAACGTCCATCAGCATCCTCCGTCATGACAACTCACCAAATCACTCCACACTCACACGTCAGCCACACAACATACTATAATGTGTTTATGCTTTCTTAAATGACATTCATGTTTACTGCCTAGTGTAATACTGGACTGTTACTCCTTCGTTTTCATTTAGAACAAAGAGAATAACACACTGAACTTGCTTTTACAATACTGTGGTACATACAGTTCCCTCACCCGTTCAACACTTTTTTCTTTTCTTTCATATTCTGTAGCATCCCTGCGTGTGTCCATCATCCTGCAGCAGGAGAGTGCGAGTGTAGGGTTAAGCTACTGAGGCCATATTATAATTTACCCAGAGTCCAGAGGACAATGAGGGGCTACCTGATGCAAGACAAAACAATTACAGCATGAACCCTGCAATTATAATAAAAGAAAAAAGATCAAGGACGAGCAAATAATAAACACTGGAACACTGAAAACATGACGTCAAGGGTTTTTAGGACAGGGGATGTGAAAGAAATTACCATACTTGTCAAGCAAGAGCTGAAGTGGAGAATGGAGGATTGAAAGAAAATCCACAGTGAGGGGATGAAGAACAGTCTGCAGCAAAACAGTGTGAAGGAGGTGTGGAGTGGGATGAGAAAGCCTGCCAGCTAAAGACAGCCAGGCCAAATGGCTGAGTGGACCAATGATAGATTGAAAGAGTTCAAACATGTTTTCAGCCAGTTTGACACAGAGACACTAGGACAGCTCATCCCTCCACCCTTGACAGTCCAGCCTGATGGGACCCTGTCCACCACAACTCACTGCCTGCCTTTATGTTCATTGCTGATGACAGTGTAGTTGATTACCCTCCAACTCCTGATTGATGATTTAACACTTTAAAGGTCAACTCTACAGTACTGGCCAAAGCCCACAGCATGCCTGATAGCACCAGCCCCTTATGATCAACCCAGCCAGCACTGATTCCACACAACCTTTTCAACCATAAAAGGAATAGTTTAACATTTTGTGAAATGCATTTATTCGCTTTCTGACTGTGAGTTAAATGAAAACATCAATATCACACTTATGTCTGTCTATTGTTTTATTATTATTACATTGTTATTATTAAGCTACTGCTAGCACCCAGTTAGCTTAGCACAAAGACTGGAAACAGCTAGTCTGGCTCAGTCCAAAAGTAATAAAGCTCCACATACCAGCACCTCTAAAGCTCACTAATGAAGTTATATATTGTTTATTTAATACATACAAAAATCAAAGTGCAAATTATACAGGGGTTCACATGGCAGACTATTTCTTGGCTAGAACCAGCCCATAAGCCACCGTCCAACAGCAAATTGCCCTTTTGTATGGATTAAACAAACAAGATACCACGTGCTAATTAGTGAGCTTCGGAGGTGCTGGTAGGTGGATTCTGTTACCCTTGGACAGAGTCAGGCTAGTTGTTTCCCTGTTTCCAGTCTTTCGGCTAAGCTAAGCTAACTGTGTGCTGGATGTAGCCTCATTTTTAATAGACAGATATAAGGTTGGTATTAATATTCTCCTGCAGAAAGTGAATATATATTTTTTCAAAAGTCAGTATTCCTGCATAGTCTTATTATAAAAAAAGGATTCTCCAGTGCCTATAGGCCAGCACTGACCTGTCACATAATGAAGACCTTTGATGGGTTGCATCTTAAGCCTTGAAAGACTCTCGCTAATTTGAATACCAGGAAAACATATTGAAAGCATGGACACCACTAGCATCATATCTGTAGTTGATGTGTCTTCAGCCACTGACTTGTTGACGAATAAAAAACAGGTGCTTTCTGCCAACAGTCATCATATTGTAGCCTACAATGCTTCTTCCAATATGGCCCCAGTCACAACCCACTAAGGGGCTGATGAAGCATGTAACTGCTATTACCTCTGCAAACTGCCTTGGACTACCTTTCGTATTTCTGTGCTTGCAACAGTCAGCATTTATCTCAGGAAACTTTGAGAGCATGAGCTACTTTGATCCATTCTGATTATCAGGCTGTTAATGAAAACAGACAGTGAGGAACATAAGGTGATGGGGCCTCCATCTATTCTAGATTATAAATTATGCATTGACTAATTGGAAAATTAAACCTCATCATCTGCAATTTAATATATTTATATGGAATATGCTCAGTTTGTAATCAACACATTCTGTGTTCCTGTTCTGTGGCTGTTAATGTTGCTGTTTTGCATACACTATCTAATGTAAAACTATTTCATTATACATAATACATCATCGAAGATAGTCTTAAAATTTAGTGTACTGGAGCATATGTTTATAAAAGCTCCATTCATTATATTCTTATCTGCAGCCTGTTTTTCTTTGCCTGAAAATATTGCAGCTATAACTACATTTTCCATCTGGGAACAATTAAAGTTAAATTTGAATACTAGTCTCCTAACGTATATGATAATTTACATCGTTACTCTGATCTAATCATATCATATTTCATGAATAGGCGCAAGGTGACATATTCTAGTGGCTACAATGCTATGTGGCTCGCTTCATCTTTATTCTGAATTTCATCAAGGGTGCCTAAATGAAAGCACCAGCTGACAGAAGAAACTGGCAGGCGTTACTGTGAATCCACTCCTTAGGGAATCTCTTCTTTTGCTCCCACCACAAATGAACTGACATCTAAGGAAAGAAAAAGAGCCTTGTGCACTAGCAAAGATCGTGACTGGAGAGGGATGGGAATATTTTTATGACAACTGGAGGCCTCCCAGGACATTTCACTGGTACTGCTCACTGTGTGCATCCAGCCTTAGTGGTAAGTAGAGCACCAACACACGGTGCAATGAAGTTAGGTTCTGCATCACAGACATCTTGCAAATTATCTGTATTGGATGAATAGTTAATAGTGAAAATGTCAAGTCAAACATTAATTCAATCAATCTGCCATTCAGTCAATATTTCTCACCCGGGTCACAGCTGTCGCATTCATACTCTCATTAACCTACTTCAACTACAAAATAATTGAAGCTTTAGCAACTCACTCACTAGCTCACTAACACATTATGCCAAAAAAGTACAAAAATAGAAGTGTAAAAACGACATGCTGTGGTTTTACAAGAGATTATGTGTTGGACTATTTTGTGCCTGGGAGCAGTAACATAATGGACTCTCCGCTGGTTGACTGGCAACCTCCAGGAAAGATAACGCGTTAATTAGTGAGCTTTAGAGGTGCTGCTAGGGCTAGGTAGATTTTGTTCCCTTTGGACAGAGCCAGTCAGGCTAGGTGTCTCCCTGTTTCCAGTCTTTTCGCTAAGCTAAGCTAACAAGCAGCTGGCTCCAGCTCCATATTGAATGAACAGGTATGAGAGTGGTATTGATTTTCTCTTCAAACTCTCAGCAAGAAAGTGAAAATAAGCTTACCTGCCACAGAATTTGGACGGGGCATCACAAGAGAGGAAGTGCTGTGTAGGTGGTGCTGTGGGAGGGGTCTTTTCGGTGCTGGTGGAGTCCTGGGCTCCATGATGTCAGTTCTAGGTAAGGCCTCATCTGGTTGGGTGGTCAGATTGTCCCTTGTTGGCCCGGGATGGCGGCCCTCGTTTGCATGGCCCATTACACCAGCATCGGCTACTGGGCCTTTATTACTAGTCAAGACCTCACTAGAGGCGCTGCGCTCTTCATTCTCAGAAGAACTAGTGATGGTTGCTGAGCCGCAAGAAAATATAGGTTAATGGAGGCAGCCAAAAAAAGAATTCATACTTCTAAAGAACATATGGCATGCAATTGCTTACTTGCAATTTCTTATCACTTATCCACTTCAACAAATCATATTTACTCAATCAACAATAAAATACGCCTGTTTTCTCAGCCGTGCACTCATCAATCAACAATACAACATTTTACTGTACTTGATGTGCCCTTTGCACTTTTGTATTTAACTATAAATACAAACTCTATTTAGGGAGAAAAATGTCCTATTTTAAGAGAATCAGACCCATAAGCAACAAAGACAGCAGTGTCCCAGTTTTGACAGGAGGGAGCTAAAGCCTTGAGGCTGCAGTGGCACATGGCGATGTAGAGAAACTAGTTGTGGGGTAGAGGTACACATTAGACATGAACCATAAACTAAGGTACACTATCATTGTGTAGGAAGGTGTGACACTTACTCATATTTGATAGGTTAGTGGTTCAACATTGAGTTAAATAGGCTGCTGATGTATTTTTAACACTTTGTTTTAGTTCTAGCAATGCTAGAAGAGTAAAAAAAAAAAACAATCTAAACTCACACAATGTGCATAGACATCATTTGAAAACATGGCCAGGATTTTCAAAAGCTACACAGCAGCAACTATCACCTATGATTCCACTGTCCTTGCTCCCCAGGGTGGAGGTGGGGCTTTGAGAAGGAGGCCCAGGGCTGCTCCTGGTGATGGGTCCAGGAGCAGAACTGGGTACGGAGTTGGAGAGGGTTCCACTGGGGCTTGTGCTGGAGCTGCCGTGGGGTGAAGGTACAGGTAAAGGCTGGGGAAAAGGCTGGCCTCCAGCAATGGTGCTCAGGGTGGAAGAGGGGCTCTCTGAACAGGGGGAGGCGGTGCTGCAGGTAAGAGTGGAGCTGGGACTCCCCCCCTGGGCAGAGGTATCACACTGAAAAAAGGAGAGCAGAAATATATTCATACATGATCAAGTAGGTTAAAGTGATATAAAGTTAAGATGTATCAAGAATCACAGGGAGAGACTCAACCTGATCAACTCAACTGTGCAGGGAGAATGAAAAGAATCCTACCTAAGTGACTATTATAAAGTAAACTGTTTCAGTTGCTACCCTTTTTAACAGTACTCTGCTCTGTGTGACAGTGTTTGCCTTCATGCACACTATTTTGTGTGACTGAATATGTTTGTGTGTGCACAGCACGCAGATGGGAAATGAAAAGATAATTCCAGTTATTTTCATCCTGGCTGTCATTTTCACAGTATTTAATAAGGATGGCTGGCTGTGTTCAAACTAAATCACTCCCTGTATACTTCCCAATTTACTGTAAGAGTCACTGTGCACACATTCTGCTATTCCACATGGGACTAATTTTACAAAGAAAAAATGAAATGTTAACATTCACTGGTGACAGGATATATTTTAAGTATGAAGCATACTACAGCATCAGACTGTGTGTGAGTGTGTGTGTGTGTGTGTGTGTGTGTGTGTGTGTGTTTTGGATAGCAATTTGATTTGAAGCAACTGCATGTAAACTTTAAACATGACGACCCATGTTTAAAAAAATTCAAATGGATACCCCTATGGTAAACAACACATAATAAAGTGTCTTCTAGTGTGTCCTTTCAATGGCGAAAACAAGATGAAGTGCACTAATGGTTGGCCTTAAATGGAGAAAACATGATGAAGTGGTATCTAGGCTGCCCTTCCAGTAGAGAAATATGATGCAGGGCCCTCAAGGGTGGTCTTAAAATCTAAAATAATATATGGCTGCCCTACATGCTAGAAAACTGGCTGTACATTGTTGCCCACCACATGCAGCTGGCGCCCTTTTTATTTTCCCCACTGTTTGTACGACGGCCTGAGTCCGACACTGAACTCTACAATAAAGTAATGGGGTTTTGAACACAATAAGTCACAGTAGGAAAAAAAACTACAAAAATAAGAGCCAGGTTGAAAAAAAACTGAGATTATTCAAGCAGTTATCATTATGGCTACATCTCAGCTGTCTCACATCTACTGATAAACAGCCTCTAAATCCACATTTTATAAAAGCCAAGAGAATAAATACATAGTGTACACATAATAGCATCTACACAATACTTTGTGATCAACCCTACAATACGTTTCAAGTTAAATTGTATGTTGTTTGCCTTTACGTTATTACGAAAACAGCTTTTTCACATACACATTACAGGTGACCAGTGTGTAATGGTCGGGAGAGATAAAAAATCTTTTGACATCATCTTACAGTAAAACTTATGTTTTTTCAGAAAAAATGTAGTCAGTTTGTATTCCTTATCCTTGTCGTTTGGTCACATGCATTTCAGATCTCCTTATTACTGATGCAACATTTCGGCAACAGAGACTGTTGGGAGACAAGGCAGCAGAGTGGAAACAGCTCACTGTTATTTCCTTTATACCAGAGCCTCATCTATCTTAGCCAGGACAACCCACATTCCTCATATGAGCCTCACTATCACTGTGAAACTGACTGAATCTGGAGCTCAGGTGGTGGAATGAGGCTGAGAAAATGGGCCAAGGCTGAGCAGTGCAAAAGCATAGAGATGGAGAGGCATAAGCACATAGTAACACACAGAGAGGGGTTAAGTGAAAGGGCGCTGAGTATAGAAATGGAGCCCTGTAGAAGCATAGCAACACAAATAATAATATTCCAAAATGTATAGTGATACATTTTTCCAATGGGGAATTTGAGTGGTCAAATCACAGACAACATTTAACACTTGCACTTGCACTCAATGCACACAAAATTTTAAACTATCAACTAATCTTTAGTAAGAAATATTTAAATGTTTAAAGAAGAAAGTAATCTCTTGACGTCAATGTAATGGCTAAAAAAGGTTCTTTCATAAACCATCCATTGCTTTTTTATATGACATGACAGCAAGGGACCAATGAATCAATATGCTGCCCTACCTTCTTTTCCCTCCTGTCCTCCATAGGAGAGCTAGCAGTGCCGGGCGTTGCGTCTCCCAATAAGAAGCATAGTCTGGTCATCAGTTCCTGGGTAGAAAGGGAGGAGCCCGGCTGGGGCTCCACGTGGAGGTCTGGAAAACATACACATTCAGGACACACAGATTATCAAGCAAATGGAAAAATAGCAGGCCACATCATCTAACTGACGCTCTCATTTCAGCTCAGCTCGCTCCAAAGATTCCCACCCAGCACCATCGCCAGTGAACTGCGAGAAACGTATGCATCCACAGGTCGGCACAGCCCCAGCTGCCCTGATTATGAATGCACAGACAGTGGCTTTCCAGTCCCAATGGTTGAGGCAGCAGCAAGGGGTTGTGTGAGGTTGTGAGTTTTCCTGTGCACACGCCTGCCAGGTGCTCTCGGTTAAGAAACGGGTTGTGAATTTCAATGAG
This sequence comes from Etheostoma perlongum, assembly GCA_026937815.1. Lineage (NCBI taxonomy): Eukaryota > Metazoa > Chordata > Actinopteri > Perciformes > Percidae > Etheostoma > Etheostoma perlongum. The sequence goes on along the minus strand of CM049371.1, from coordinate 20,280,109 downwards.
CTTGGTGTCGACTCCGTAGCAGATGAAGGAAAGCCTTGGCTCTGCCTTCTCTGTTGCTCTAGGAGAGATTGGCTGACACAGGCCATGTGCTGCATTCATTTATCACGGTTTAAGGCTCCCTGCTTTGACCTACAACCCAAACTCCTCTAAGGTTCTCGCTCACCTCTGAAGAATAAGGCTTTAACAGTTGTCACATCTTGGTGCTTTAACCAGCTGAGCAATACAGTCCTCCGTTTTCACACCTCACCTATGTTCCGTTATCAGCTGAGTAACGCTCATATTGAGTAGGCATATCAACAGAATGACAGGACATCACGGATTACAGGAACAGCTCACTCCTCCTCACAAACATATTTGCGTTTAGACGTCATTCATTTTGCACTCCCTCCACTGACTTTCTCGTTCTGTCATGGCCCACGCTCTTCATTTGAGAGGTACAGCATCACATCGCTTTCATCTTCAACCCAACTGTGTTCAAGCAGGAGCCTAGCCTTGATAGGATCAATTTTGAGAGGCTAGCTTTGTAATTATTGTTTCATAAAGTGTCTCAGTTTGTCAATACTCTTTTCACTTCACAACTTCAAAAGCTGCTGAAGACTTGGGTAGGAAGGGTGGATGTGTATTTCAGAGAGGGGGAGGAGAGAAAACTTTGCATTTAGTCAGCAGAGCACTGAGATCCAATCTGGAGTAACATGAGGACAGACTGAATGTCCAGTACTATTCATCAACCCACCCAGCAGTTGCCATTGGAAACGGGAAGCTGAGAGGTGCCTGGCAACCGGGATGGAAGATGCCTCATAAAATCTGTTAAGCCTAAGGGTAGCCCTCTGGTCAAAAATATAAAGAAAGCTGGCTAAGATGTGGGGTTTTACCCCATTATTGCTTTAATCAAACCATTAGTATATAAGCAGCATGCAGTAAAGTCAGGGCAAAGGCTTGGGAGGAACTGTGACAAAACAAATCCACTCTCAGTGATACACTGAGGATTACACAGACGTCGCTAGCCCTATATTCATCTGAAAGGAGAAACTTAATACAAAGCCTTTTACATGTGATTAAAACACACAAACGCACACTCACTTTCTCTTATATCTCATCATTTACTCACCTCTACCCCATTAATTCTCATTCAGCTTCCTTGATCAATACCTGGAAAACCCGACATGATGCTTAACACACCCACACACTCCTGTTCTCACCTCTGTGGTCTGTCTTGCCACGGCATGAGGCAAAGACAAGAGCTTCTCTCGCGTTGGAAGAGCCATCCACATACTCCAGCTTCCTTACCCGTCCTTCGGCCACAGCAAAGAGGGAGAAGGGAGAGGGAGGTAGAGCAGGCAGGGTGGGAGAGAGGGAGGGATTGAGGGTGGAGATAAGGAGGGATATGAAAGAAAGTGAGAGAGAGAGAGAGAGAGAGATTAAGCCTACCCAAATGAGATCTGTGGTGCAGAATTTGAATTGTGTCCCAGGAGTATAGCAGTATGTACAGAGTACGAGCCATGCATGCAAACAGTACAATATTCACTGTACTGTGGGCGTTTATCTATAATATATTAACACTGCTAATGTATGTGTGTGTGTGTGTGTGTGTGTGTGTGTGTGTGTGTGTGTGTGAGAGAGAGAGAGAGAGAGATGGCAGGGACAGCAGTGCACTCATATTGACATGTGTGGGTGTGTCTCAATTTATGCAACGTCTGAGGGTTCTTGGAAGCGCAGATTCTCTGGGACTGGATGAGATGTTTGCGAACACTGAAATGTAGGCTCCTGAATTTTTATTCTCAAGGTAATTCAGTGTTTGAATCACGCGTGAATCATGCGTAAAGACTCGGAAACACTGTTTGACATACATTTTATTTTGATTTTGCTTGACCACCACACACACCAAGGACAGGTGTGTTTGTATTTGCTGTAATTTTCCTTGTCATGTTTGTTCTGGGGAAAAACAAGGCACTGCTGCATGCAATGAAATGTAATGGCACCTTTTTCTGAATGGCTGTACTTGCTGCAGGACACTGCCACCTTGTGCTTCTTTTAAGGTGAGGCACCCCAGGTAAACATAAAGTTTGTTATTTTTGTTTTAAAAAATGCCCCAGAACTTATTTAAAAAAAAAATATTATTAGATACAAAACATGTATTAAAGAGTGGATGAATAAGCATTAAATATTGAGGCAGTATATACATAGAAAATACTATATTTGATCCATGTTCATACTGTAGAAGATGCTATAAAATGAAATCAGAAAAGCCCTCCACTCAAAATGTTTTTTTGCTTAGTATTATTTTACTAGAATGTTGTACGTGCAGAACTGAGGAAGTCGAGTCGCTTTTACTGACCCTTATGAGTATATGTAGGTGTGTATGTATGTACATGTAAGTAAGTGTATGCATGCATATGCAAACACACTGTATGCATGTATGTAGAAAGTTATCTGGGTGTACATGTTCTTTAGTTTTTTCCTAGAATTAATTTTATCTTTCTTGTCATGTTATTTTTTTTCTCCTTGACAATGTGTTTGTTACTCTTAACATTGTGAGAAGGGGGGCTGATATAAGCTGAAGCTTCTGACCCTACCCTTTGGTTACGACCAATTCATTCATTCATTTATTCATTTTAGAAATTCAGATGGTGTAAACATGTTAAAAAAATGTAACGTATATCTATACAAAGAAAAAGAAAAAAAACTTTGGCCCTGTGGTTAAGATTTTATTTATTTTATCTAGAGTTGTCTTTGATTTGATTGTAATATTAGATTGTGATATTTAGCCAAGGTAATACAATATCTTAAAATGGAATTATCTAATTGGAGTCCTTGCCTTAAGTTATCTTATTCAATCATTTACTCTGACAATCTGTCACATGTTTTGGGGCCCTAGGGGCACAGTCTGTATGCTCTTGCATTTGCTGTCACATGTATAGAACAGCTGAATGCACAGAAGCTCTCTGCTAATCAAGGCAAACCCATGAAACAACATTCTGCTATTTTTGCAGCTTTTCCCTGATCCACGTTTTTTTTCCCCCATTCTCAGCTGTCAATATTGAGTGTTTTATTTTTATTTTATTCATTGTTACCATTTCAATTTAACCCACCTGTGAACTTTATGCACGACTGGGAGGGAGCTAAGTCGGCCTGGCGAGGGAGAAGAGGGGAGGACGGTAAAGAAATGGACGCAACCTTGGTCAGTCTCCTCCTCGGTTTTACCAGGCTTTCGGTGTAGCCACTGTCATGGTCCCAGAACTGTTTGGCACGCCCGGTGCTTCCCCTCTGCAAGGTGCTGTGAGTGTACACCTCACCATCTACATGAAATAGATGGGAGTGTGTAGAGAAAACATGGAGAAGTGCAGGTGTTATGGTTTAGAATCCTCATTTAGAAAGCTTAGTTAGCACAGTTAAGAAGACAGAGTTGATTCAACAGAACTGTGCAGCAGATATATATATATATATATACACACACACACAGTGGTGTGAAAAAGTGTTTGCCCCCCTCATGTCCTGTTCCTTTGCATGTTTGTCACACTTAAGTGTTTCGGAACATCAAACCAATTTAAACAATAGTCAAGGACAACACAAGTAAACACAAAATGCAATTTGTAAATTAAGGTGTTTATTATTAAAGGTGAAAAAAAATCCAAACCATCATGGCCCTGTGTGAAAAAGTGATTGCCCCCTAAATCTAATAACTGGTTGGGCCACCCCTAGCAGCAACAACTGCAACCAAGCGTTTGCGATAACGTGCAATGAGGCTTTTACAGCGTCCTGGAGGAATTTTGGCCCACTCATCTTTGCAGAATTGTCCTAATTCAGTTACATTAGAGGGTTTGCGAGCATGAACGGCCTTTTTAAGGTCATACCACAACATCTCTATAGGATTCAGGTCAGGACTTTGGCTAGGCCACTCCAAAGTCTTCATTTTGTTTTTCTTCAGCCATTCGGTGGTGGACTTGCTGGTGTGTTTAGGATCATTGTCCTGCTGCAGAACCCAAGTTGGTTTCAGCTTGAGTACACGAACAGATGGTCGGACATTCTCCTTCAGGATCTCTTGGTAGACAGCAGAATTCATAGTTTCTTTTATCACGGCAAGTTTTCCAGGTCCTGAAGCAGCAAAACAGCCCCAGACCATCACACTACCACCACCATATTTTACTGTTGGTATAATGTTCTTTTTATGAAATGCAGTGTTCCTTCTACGCCAGATATACTTGGACACACACCTTCCAAAGAGTTCCACTTTTGTCTCATCGGTCCACAGAATGTTGTCCCAAAAGTCTTGGGGATCATCAAGATGTGTTCTGGAGAAATTGAGATGAGCTTTGATGTTCTTTTTGCTCAGCAGTGGTTTTCTCTGCCATGCAGGCCATTTTTGCCCAGTCTTTTCCTGATGGTGGAGGCATGAACGCTGACCTTAACTGAGGCAAGTGAGGCCTGCAGTTCTTTGGACGTTGTTGTGGGGTCTTTTGTGACCTCTTGGATGAGTCGTCGCTGCGCTCTTGGGGTAATTTCGGGCAGCCGGCCACTCCTGGGAAGGTTCACCACTGTTCCATGTCTTCGCCATTTGTGGATAATAGCTCTCACTGTGGTTCGCTGGATTCCCAAAGCTTTGGAAATGGCTTTATAACCCTTTCCAGACTGATAGATCTCAATTACTTTCTTTCTCAATTGTTCCTGAATTTCTTTGGGTCTCGGCATGATGTGTAGCTTTTAAGGATCTTCTGGTGGACCTTACTGTGTCAAGCAGCTCCTATTTAAGTGATGCCTTGATTGTGAACAGGTGTGGCAATAATCAGGCCTGGGTGTGGCTAGAGAAATGTAACTCAGGTGTGGACAACCACAGTTATAGTATGTTTTAACAAGGGGGGCAATCACTTTTTCACACAGGGCCATGATGGTTTGGATTTTTTTTCTCCTTTAATAATAAACACCTTCATTTACAAATTGCATTTTGTGTTTACTTGTGTTGTCCTTGACTATTGTTTAAATTGGTTTGATGTTCCGAAACACTTAAGTGTGACAAACATGCAAAGGAACAGGAAATGAGGAAGGGGGCAAACACTTTTTCACACCACTGTAATATATATATATATATATATATATATATATATATAGATAGATAGATATATAGATAGATAGATAGATAGATAGATAGATAGATAGATAGATAGATAGAGAGAGAGAGAGAGAGAGAGAGAGAGAGAGAGAGAGAGAGAGAGAGAGAGAGCAGTTTAAAATATGTCTCACATATGGCTGCGACAGAGGGAACATATCTTGTCTTGGAGGCATACTGCTGAATGAGGTGATGGAAAGTTGGCAATGCCATGACATGTATTTAAAGGAATGGGATCACCCTCAATAAAAAGGCTATACACTTATATTTCAATTCAATACTTAATTATGTTCATGTCCACTCTTCCTGTGTCTTCAAATAAACATTACGCATAAGAACTCACAAAGCCATGTGATTTCAGAGGCTTCAGTGTCACTTACTGTATATTGGTTATATCAGACTGCAGTATTTTTCCTGTGGAATAATTCAGTCATTCACTTTTTCTTTCCTTAAATGAGTCTGTTTTTGCTGCTATTACCAGGATTAAAACAGACTCAGAGGTCCACCACCTAATATAAAAAAATCCCATGATATGCTGCTGCGTTAAGAAGGGTAGAAGGATCAGAGCCTTGAACCCTTTCACGATGCGCTTTTGAAGAAGCGATATCTCTCTGCAAATGATCAGAGCCATCCCATCCTAATGTAAACATACTATATCATTTTTAATTAGACTGGCACAGTTCTCTATCTTACTCTCTGTTCTTGCTACCCAGAGCAGTGCATTATCAAATATTAATGGGCAACATGGTTGTTCTAATACTGAGCTCTACTTATGTTCATCTATCTCCACTGTGCAGTCTGAAATCTCCTCTGCAGCATAACTTCTCCTTGTGAAAAAAAACACATTTTAGCTTCTGTTTTACAGCTAAACATTCCAGGTGTTCAGCAAACCTTTCCATTCATTTCACTGACACCTAGTACAAAACGTTCAGTTTATTTACAGCAAATACAACACTTTAACAGGTACGCAGATTTGACTTAGGCACTTGTAGCCCACTCAGAAATTCTTGTGCGATCCAGTCTGTTTTTAGTAGGTCAGGGTGCTTGCCTAACCCACTCTAACTTCTTCTGACACACTTTAAATGCAAGCAGCGGAACACTGTGTGAAGGACAGAACACACTGATGAATTAGGCTAATTGAAATGGCTCTACTTAAATCTCCCAAGAGAACCTGAATATTGTAATCAAATAATGCAAGACCTAGTGTGTACAACATTAGATCTGCTTCTACACCTAGTTGTGAAGGGGGGTGATGACATATAATGTGATAACTGTGATAACATAATTTTAAGATTCAAGCCCAAAGGTGCAATGTTGGCTTATTATTGCTGACATACCACAGTTTTATGACACAGGTCGTTTTAGTGGTTTTGCTCTTACCTGGATGTCTCTTATTCTTTTTTTCTCCTCGTTTTCCTCCTCCATCTTTCTTGTTTCCAAACACTGCTCTGAACATAGCTGGGCTGTCGCAGCCTATACTGACTGCACATTAAGCAAAGTGATCATTTGAATTAGAAACACATTATTTCAGGCAACATTAGCCTCACTGTTGGTTCTTAATTCAGCTGCTGAAGAAGAAGTAATTAATTGGTGGTTTTGGAGACCATGAAAACTATTATTTAGTTAACTAATTTACACACATCATTAGTAACCTACACATAAGTGTGATTACACATAAAATAAAAATGTAATCCTAAAATAAAGCCTCAACTTACCTGCTCTTAAGTCTTCTTTGATGCCTGCATGTCTTCACATAAATCCACAGAAAGCTGGTGAAAGACCATTTAAACGTGGAGTCCAATTAAGAAATGCTGCACCTCCACAGTCAACTAAGTATGTTGTAAGGGGAGTCGGGCGCGCGCGTCGTGCACATGCTGTTGCGTGATGTTCCACATCTGATGTAGGCCCATCCCTTCCTATCCTCAGACATAATGATTACATGTCTTGATTAGTCTTGTTTTTGTTCTTTTATCTAGGTCTATAGGGTATTTCCAGTTTGATCTTCATAACTTATATCACTCTTCTGCTGCCACAACACCATAAATAATAATAATAATAATAATAATAATAATAATAATAATAATAATAATAATAATAATAATAATAATAATATACTCACGTAGTTAAACAATGGCGAAACATATCCTAAGACTCCACTACTTTCCGTAACATTGCTGAAATTAACTGCATATATGCCTTTTTAATGGCATTATTCCTGCATCCAACTGACATTTTAAAAAGAGGCTAGATAGAGGATATACAAATTATTTGTCTTTTGGAAATCCCCATTCATTTATATCATAAAAAGTTATTTCCTATGAAACATTGTTTTAAGTGTAATTTTCTGAAAACAGCATTGTTAGAACAAATAAACTACAGACCGTAACGTTATTTGCATCAAAGCCTTGTAAAAAAAATGGATCCAACAAATTGACAATGAAACTAATCGAAGGAGATTAGTTATCCTGCGCACTTTAAATTAGAGTGAAAACTAGAAATTTCCAACTGTGAACACCAGGAGGCGACAATGTAAATGAATGTTCCCATGATGTTTCCTCTTCGTCCTCAAGGGGCGACAATGAACCATAACGCAACCTATTTAAACTGGAAGCTCCACTTCACCCAGTCCTTTTACCCTGTGCTTTGACCAGAAGTCAACAGGAGAGTCCAGTCAGCCTGTATAATGCAGAACCGACGTCCCAGCAGTTCGTTCTTCTGTTACGCTATCGTCATGGTCTGTAAGTATATTTGCTAGCTACACTTAGAATTTTAGTAAAACCAGTAACGTTAACTGTAAACTGAGCGGTTATATTTAAGTTGTAACGTTGAAGTATACATCTGTGACACGTGTGAATTAGCTTAGCGTTAGCTAAAGCGATTTTATTTCCCCGTCTAACGTCAAAATACGTTGACTAAACGAAACTGACTGTTAAGATAAAAGGAAATCTTACAGGACGCCAAATGAATGTCCAGTACTTCAGAAGTATACGGTGTTTGTTTCACTTTATAACAAGCATACCGGAAATGCTTATAACCTACCATGCTCTCATGCTAGTTAGCATTTAAGTTAATGCTAATGGATAGTTGATGCTAACTCCCCCCGTAGCTATCCTCACCGTTAAATATCAATTGCATAACCAGAGTTTCTTTCGAGGGGTTGACTGAAAAAGTGTTTGTTAGTATCTTACACTAAATTGCTTGGTTATTTTCCATTGGCCCAGTTGGTTAACGTTATAAGTTATTAATTTTAGGGTCTGAGGCCGATAGGTGTTCTCAGTTAATCTGGCTGATTAAACGTCTTCTCAGGACTGTATGGGCGTATGGACTGATTTACATCTTTCTGAGTCTCCTGTTTGCTTTGTTGCACTTATTTGGTCAACACAAATAACAGATTGTATCATTCTTAATGGTAGGTGACTTATTAACATTAAAGCTCTGGCCCACCTTCAACCTGAGCAGAGGTTTAATCAGCTAAAAAACTGGGGCGTTCAGAGGTGTTAACGCTATCCTTGCAATGTTGAAGCTACTGTTAAATCTTAATTTAACGTTATCTCTGCATAAGTAACAAGGTACGCAAATGTAAGGATATTGTTTCTTAGCAACGTTACACTAGATCTACTTTTGTCTCAAGAATGTAACTTTTACACCAACTCGATGCTCTAAAAATAATGTTGCAGCGTTACATCAGTTTGAAATATTTAATTCTCGATATTTCCCCCCCCTGGGCAATCCTGCCTTTGTTATAAATACAGATGTGGCTGTATACGCCAAAGCTTTAAAATGCAGTGACTTATTGAATTTAACAAATACGTGCTTTTTCCCCCTTATTCTGGCAGCTCATATGCCAATTGGACACCTGTATGGGCCAGATGGAGGATGATGGCTGTGTTTGTGCTTCAAGCAGAATGTCCCAGTGATGAGTGTGTTTGGATACGCCACAATCTGCCACGGCAGTATAATCACTTGAGAAAGTGGGCCTGAGAGAAACTCTAACAGGAGAACAGCTACCATCTGTAAGTAAAGTCATGTGTGAAAATGTAAAAGATGGCTTTACTTTGACACTCATGCTTAGGTTTTAACTGTTCCACTGATCAAGCCTTATAGCCTGGTCACGAGCTGCATCTTTGACAGCCTGGGCTCTCTGGTGTGAGATATCCTGGGTTTTAATATTTCAGATGCAATATTAAATGTCCCTGCGCTTTCTGCTCGCCTCTTTTCCATGGCGTCTCAGATTGAATCGGGGAGGATAACTCTTTTATTTAAAAAAAAAAAAAAAAGTAACACTATTGTAGCTTCCATTAATCTCAAATGTTTTTCTTTGTCCAGTCTTGAGGGTTAACACTTTGGGAGCTGACCAGCTGTAATGGATGCCGTTGAGCAGTCTTGATCCTAAATTGTTACTTTGCAGGTGAGCACTTGTAATGTTGTCTTTTGCATTAGACTTAAATTTGCATCGACTGATAGACCTGAAGCAGGCTTCTTTGGCTCTGGGTTTGCATAGAGATGCTAAATTGAATCTTCCTCGCTCTTCCTGGCTGCTACATTTTATAGCGGCACAGATTGAATTGAGGAATACATGTGAGCTTGTTGGGCATGGTCTAATGTCAGTGTTAAAATGATTAAATGTTTAAGATTTAGCAAGTAGCTTCTAAAAGTAACCATTTACTTGCTGTCATACTTGTTGCATAATGACTTTCTTTGACATTCTTGTGCAGTGTTACAACTTAAAGGTTTTCTTTTCACTTCAGGTAGGAACAAGACACTGCAAACACCTGATGGGAGACGTGGAACCTTATTTTTTTATTTTTTTGTCCTTCTCCCAGATAACCAGCGTGCACTTGTTATGCTATAAATGACCACTGGCAGTTTCATCTGCAAGAAACATTTGTCTTGCACAAATGTTGCACGGGGGAACAGTTATTGCTGTCGACTCACAGAAAGTGGGCACTGGGGGACCCTTTGTCTATGTATGGTAGAAAGTGCTTTCAAATGATCAGTGTATTTATGTAACATTCACACTGCATGTAGAAATAACGATTGTCTCAAAGAAATAAAACTCTACTTTACAAATGCATTTTTGTGCAATGAATGTGTTGAAGAAAAGTTTCCAGCTCCTCTGCCTTAACATTACATTGCCATCAATTTTAGCCATATGCAAATGCTGTAGAAAGTAATGTCGTAAGTGGTGGAATACTGGTAATATTGCCTTGGGTCGATATTTGTACATATGTGCACTGTGTACATGGATAATTTTGCTGAGTAAGAACGAGTGCAAGCAAATTCAGATTAGAGCAATGGGATCAAACCAAAGGTGTTTGGATATTTGAAGTTCAATTTCAATAGCTGTAAGTTTGGTGCTGCTGTTAACCAAATCTTAAAGACTTAATGCCATTCTAGTACAAAGTAAGAACTCATTAAGATTAAAAAAACATTTAATGCAAAGTCAAAACAATTTTTTAAAGCATCTGAAGCACAAGTACAGCAGTGGCACAGGTCTTAAATGTCAAAGCAAGTCATATTGAATTTGTCTTTCCAAGTCATGGTACAGAAACCTTTACTGTCACAAAACTTAAAAATTCTAAGACTAGGTTTACATAAATCTCTTGCTTCATAAAATGCTGTCCTGTACCTCAAATGGATAGGACAAACTCAAATACTGGGGGCCTGTGACCTCAAGGGTGTAGTGGAACTATGACAAGTTCAGTTTTCCAATGCCCCTTGTCTCCTACAAAACAAACTACAACTTCTCCCTGTGAAACGCAAACTTTGCCTGACCTCATCCGGTGTGTTTGAGACCTGATGCAAGAATATCAGAGCGCTCCAAGGCCAAACTAAGGTTGTATCGACCTTGGGATGTTCAGAAACTATTCATCAGTCTTTTCATCCCCTTGGTAATGTCTGTATTCTGGTTTGAGCTCCCAGGTATTCTTGTGTGTTCCCTTCACATTGTAGATGCCAATATCCCGCAAAATTTCCTTCAAGTATATCTGGGAAAAGAAAAAGATTGAATTACTTCAGTGAGTGACAAGCACTAAAATGAGCCAGTATAAACAGTTCTAGAACAACAACCCACCCTCATGTTGCCCTCTAGTCTTACCACAGGCTGTTTGGTGATATCCACTAGATCTTTGATGTTGTAGTACTGGTGCTTCTCAAATGCAGAAAACAACATGTCCAACACCTGCTGTTTGTCAACTCTTGCTCTCTTGCCCTCCTCCTTCTTTTTCCGCTCATACTCCAGCTGCAGCAAAAAGTAAACAGAGGGAGGTCAGGCAACACAAAGACCTACACCTTACAGAGCCATGCCAGTGGTGTTCTCATGTCATGACTAATTAAAAAAGTAGACATTTGCATGACATAGGCAGTTCATTGTTGTGTCATTAACAATTATGCTTTGTAAAAATGTAAAGTATATACAGTATGAGTTGCAGTAATTGGTTTAAAACAAGCAATGCTATTTCCAATGTACAGTACTTCTACATTTATTATGAAAACTTGTGTATGGGTTGTATGTGCAGACTTCATGTATGAAACATGCACACACGAGTGAGTAGATTAATGAAACAAGAAAATCCTGTATAGGTTTTATTCCTTACATTGTAAGTATGGTTGGCCACAGGTTTGTAGTTGCTGGTCACAGCTTTGTCCAACTGTTGTGACAGCCTGACTGGCTTGGCCAACTCTTCAATTTGTAACCTGTTGAGATAACGACAATGAATTTATTGCCAAGAACATTGCATGACATACACTGTGTACGCTGAGTAACCTAAAAAAACAAAAAAACACCTGTATAATGTAAACGCAAAAGTAATTAATTCTATATTAAAAGTCTTTCTTAAGTTAGTATGACATCTTTACATTTTGAATAAAAAAAATTGACCTTTGACTCTTGAATTATTCAAATCATGAATTGGTTATAGTGTATACGTCTAATATAGGGGTTTCTATTCCATCCACCCAGTTAACCTATAGGTAGAGACATAATTAAGATTTGACATGCAACAAACATGAAAACAATGACCTTAAGATGTCCACATACAGTACACACAAAAATGAAGATAATAATCTACATTCATGCATCTAACATTACAACAATGTATTGAAATGCAGGTCCTAAACATATTATTGGTGTGTGCACATAATTTCAAAAATACTTACCTTTTCAGCCTCATATAGCCTTCGCTAACAGCGGGTCTGCACTCTGCTCTCTGCACTACCACTCCCTCCAAGGCTATTTTATCTGAAAAAAAGGACAGTTAATTGAAACCTCAATACTTGTTGTGCGTGTTTACTTCATAAGTAAGGAAGGGATTGCAGTTCCATGTGTGTAAGGGAGAAGAGATAAAAGCAGACACTGAATGACATGTAATGCATGCAAATTCAATTGTAAATGAATAATTCAGTCCAGGCTCTCTATTAAAGTTGAAAGAAACATGTCAGAGCAATCAAGGGTCACTTTCTGAAACAGCACAATTGTGCTTTAATCACAGATACTCAAACTGCACTCAATATAATGTGACTGCAAAAAAAACATCTTGGCCTGGGACACACACACACACCCCTAATCTCACTCTGCTGTTATTATTATTATTCATTCCACAACATTTCTCTGTAATCCACCAAAATGTCTAGAATTCTGTACCGTTGTCCTATCCCCTATACATTCTTAAACATCATATATCCAAGTTGTTTCCTACTTTTTCAAACACTATTTTCAAACCAGCCAGATTGGCTGGCTACTGGCTCAGAACGGAGGTCATACTCTTACTTAATGAATGTAAAATGCATGAGCCACACTAAGGGTTTATGTCAAATGGCACTGTTCAGTGTAAATACTTATTTAATCAACATTATGGCCAATAACATACAGTGAGGAAAATAAGTATTTGAACACCCTGCTATTTTGCAAGTTTTCCCACTTGGAAACCATGGAGGGGTCTGAAATTGATTATGTCTCTCCACTGTGAGAGACATAATCTAAAAAAAAAAAAAAAAAACATCCAGAAATCACAATGTATGATTTTTTAACTATTTATTTGTATGACACAGCTGCAAATAAGAATTTGAACACCTGTCTATCAGCTACAATTCTAATCCCTCAAAGACCTGTTAGTCTGCTTCAAAATGTCCTCCTCCACTCCATTTATTATCCTAAATTAGATGCACCTGTTTGAGGTCGTTAGCTGCATAAAGACACCTGTACACCCCATACAATCAGTAAGAATCCAACTACTAACATGGCCAAGACCAAAGAGCTGTCCAAAGACACTAGAGACAAAATTGTACACCTCCACAAGGCTGGAAAGGGCTACGGGGGAATTGCCAAGCAGCTTGGTGAAAAAAAGGTCCACTGTTGGAGAAATCATTAGAAAATGAAAGAAGCTAAACATGACTGTCAATCTCCCTCAGACTGGGGCTCCATGCAAGATCTCACCTTGTGGGGTCTCAATGATCCTAAGAAAGGTGAGAAATCAGCCCAGAACTACACGGGAGGAAAATCATGGTTTGAAATCATGCATGACACGGAAGGTTCCCCTGCTTAAACCAGCACATGTCAAGGCCCGTCTTAAGTTTGCCAATGACCATTTGGATGATCCAGAGGAGTCATGGGAGAAAGTCATGTGGTCAGATGAGACCAAAATAGAACTTTTTGGTCATAATTCCACTAACGGTGGTTGGAGGAAGAAGAATGATGAGTACCATCCCAAGAACACCATCCCTACTGTGAAGCATGGGGGTGGTAGCATCATGCTTTGGGGGTGTTTTTCTGCACATGGGACAGGGCGACTGCACTGTATTAAGGAGAGGATGACCGGGACCATGTATTGCGAGATTTTGGGGAACAACCTCCTTCCCTCAGTTAGAGCATTGAAGATGGGTCGAGGCTGGGTCTTCCAACATGACAATGACCCGAAGCACACAGGCAGGATAACCAAGGAGTGGCTCTGTAAGAAGCATATCAAGGTTCTGGCGTGGCCTAGCCAGTCTCCAGACCTAAACCCAATAGAGAATCTTTGGAGGGAGCTCAAACTCCGTGTTTCTCAGCAACAGCCCAGAAACCTGACTGATCTAGAGAAGATCTATGTGGAGGAGTGGGCCAAAATCCCTTCTGCAGTGTGTGAAAAACTACAGGAAACGTTTGACCTCTGTAATTGCAAACAAAAGCTACTGTACCAAATATTAACACTGATTTTATCAGGTGTTCACATACTTATTTGCAGCTGTATCATACAAATAAATAGTTATAAAATCATACATTATGATTTCTGGATTTTATTTTTTAGATTATGTCTCTCAGAGTGGACATGCACCTACGATGACAATTTCAGACCCCTACATGATTTCTAAGTAGGAGAACTTGCAAAATAGCAAGGTGTTCAAATACTTATTTTCCTCACTGTATATGTTTATATGCTATTGACCATTTGCATACCGAATCAGAATCAGGTTTATTACACTTACAAGGAATTTGCATGGTGGTTGGTGCATACATAAAACAAACAAACATATTACACATTAATATGAAATAAACAATACATACATATAGAAAAACTGAATTTACAACAAAAACAAGACAAAACAATGAGCACCAAAACACTGAGGTGCCCGTAGTTGGCGCCATCTTGAAATTGAGTATGAAGTCAGTTATAGCTTTGGCCTTCTAGGTGTAGGAGTAAATAAGCAAGAGTCTGCTGGCCATGAAAGTTGAGGACCAAGACAATTTGTCTCCTAAACCACAGCTTTATAAGTCTCACCAATCAAAATGAAATTGTGAATGAGTGATTCTACACATTGAGATCAACACATCATTGAAACGACTACTCAATCCATTGCAAAGTCATTGCTTATTTACTTGTAGATTTGAATGAAGCTTGCTGATGTGTGTATAGTAGATCTAGACTCAGACACATTCAAATGACAATTCTCTTTGCCACAAGATGTGGCAACAATGTGACAACTGGACTGGCATTACAACCATCAACACGAACAGGCAGCACTCTGCTCAAGTGCAGTGTCGCCCAGTCTGCCCACAGACTCTTTTCCATCCTCTAATCAAGATGGTGCACACAAAGTGCAGATACTTCCTATGATTTTTACAATTATGCTCAAAAAGAGAAGAGGCCCATGTTAGACTTCACAGTGTCTACAGTTTTGGTACTATTACATGCATATTTCAAAGCATGTCTATGGGCTACTGTTGTGATACTGCAAATGCCATTTATTAATAGAAATAACGGACACTCTGTGTGTCTGATTCCCAGTGACACCAACCACCAACTTTGTTTCTCGCTGGCGAAACGAAGGACTCACCTGGACCTGCCCCGGCCCCCGAAACTGAGCTGCTGCCATCAGATCTTTCTTCTAACTGGCCTACAGGAAGGGAGGGAGGGATGGTAAACATAAAAATACAGGGGACGGAAGACGGACGAAGGAGGGGCTCGAACAACAAGAACCACACCCAGGATTTAGTCGCACACGAAAATGTTTAATCACACAGAGCTTCTCGGCGTAATCTCTGATGAGTACACGCGCGTGCACATGAGCAAAGCAAGCATGCCCTCACAAAAAGCGAGCACAGATACACTGTCCAACCATGGATACACATCCATGACAGGGCTGCACACTTAACACAACACTTAACTGCAATTTCAAAAAAGCAGCAGTAATTACCTCTCCTTTTGTCTTTTTTGTTGAATTTCATGTTGTGATGCCTTATATTGGCAACTGCCTTATTGGCCAGGCCTGTGTTGAAAAACTGTGCAGCCCTCACTCTCACTCACACACACACACACACACACACACACAAAGAAGCCCATGCACAAATCAAATCAGCTCCAAAGCAATGATTTGTGTTGATATTGATCTACTCCATTTTAAATTAATTCCAAATGGGGCCATTGTGCCTGATCATAAATACAATCTGCTGAGGTGATTGACAGCGGACTGAAAAGGTTAAACCACAAATAAATGACTGACAGAAGATCAGACACTGAAACTAAAATTCCCTTTTACATAGAGACAGAAACACAGATCAGACTGGATGAAGACACATTTCCAACAGAGCAGGTTTCTTCTGTGTTCCATTGAGTGTTCACTTATCCACTATGAACAGTTTATTTCTTTATATGTTAGGACTGAGGACAACTTCACACTCTCGGAAAAATCTGCTGAGAGTTCACGACACAGAGACAAGCAGGGCAAGCAAGGAAAAGACAAGCTGTAGAAAGAGTAGCATGAGTGCCTCCACCCACCTGATCACACAGAACTTACCTCTGGGCTCAAGTACAAACAGATATTTTACATCACACAAAACTAAACGTGTGCCTCATCTTGCAGCAGCAAACACTCGGCATCCTCCAGCTGGCCTCAAAAATAAAAACAAGACACTCACCTGATGAACTTTCTGTGAAGACCGCCAACGTCTGACCTCCCACCGTCTGCATGGTGAACGGGTGCTCGCGAGGCGCAGACACCGTCTTGTCTTCTATACCTTCAATCACAGTCAGCTCTTCGTTCAAAGTGAAAGACACCTGTAAAGAGCAGCGTCACCCACATTGAAACTTCTCTGCCCCTTTCCTCTCCTTATTTTGATTTTACTGCCTTTATCCTGTGTCAAGTACAGCAGTAAAACAGGGCACGCAGTCCCGTTCTATTCTCAACACATACATACATGTAAAGTACTTCAAATCATCAATCATGATCATATTTACTAAAGTAAATGTCAGAAAAGATCTGTGAGAATCCGATTGCTAACAGGTATCTATAAAATGCAGTAAAAGAAACATACTTGGCTTGCTTTGACTGAGTATACAATCAAAACAACAAGCACAAGTATTTGTATTTAATTACAAATGTCACAAACAGAACTAAATTAAGTTTTGCTCCCATTACCTGTTATAAATAATTTCTTTCAAAATAATGATCATCTCCAAGACCTACAAAAGGCCTTGAAAAAAGTTTAGAACTAGCTCTTTCTACAGTTAATTATGCACAATTCAGATTGCAACTAAAATTAACTGTTGCATGTACACAAAACATTTTAAGCATGCACTGAAAGAAAAAAGTACGTTATGTTAAACCATTTTTGTGATGGGATGAGATGGTATTTAGCCTTTATAAATGAATCTAGATAGAGAGATAGATAGATAGATAGATAGATAGATATTTATTGATCCCAAAAAATGGGAAATTTGTATGTTGTAGGTTTCTCCCCAAAATTGACTATGGTGCATAACTACCTACATATTACGTGTGTACTACATTACAGTGGGTACGGAAAGTATTCAGACCCCTTTAAATTTTTCACTCTTTGTTTCATTGCAGCCTTTTTCCAAAAATCAAAAAAGTTCATTTTATTTCTCAGTAATGTACACTCAGCAACCCATCTTGACAGAAAAAAAAACAGAAATTTAGAAATTTTTGCATATTTATTAAAAAACAAAAACTGAAATATCACATGGTCAAAGTATTCAGACCCTTTGTTCAGTATTTAGTAGAAGCACCCTTTTTCTAATACAGCCATGAGTCGTTTTGGGAAAGATGCAACAAGTTTCTCACATCTGGTTTGGGTATCCTCTGCCATTCCTCCTTGCAGATCCTCTCCAGTTCTGTCAATGGTAAACGTTGGTGGACAGTCATTTTCAGGTCTCTCCAGAGATGCTCAATTGGGTTTAAGTCAGGGCTCTGGCTGGGCCATTCAAGAACAGCCACAGAGTTGTTGTGAAGCCACTCCTTCATTTTAGCGGTGTGCTTAGGGTCATTGTCTTGTTGGAAGGTAAACCTTCGGCCCAGTCTGAGGTCCAGAGCACTCTGGAAAAGGTTTTTCGTCCAGGATATCCCTGTACTTGGCCGCATTCATCTTTCCCTCGATTGCAACCAGTCGTCCTGTCCCTGCAGCTGAAAAACACCCCCACAGCATGATGCTGCCACCACCATGCTTCACTGTTGAGACTGTATTGGACAGGTGATGAGCAGTGCCTGGTTTTCTCCACACATACCGCTTAGAATTAAGGCCAAAAAGTTCTATCTTGGTCTCATCAGACCAGAGGATTTTATTTATCACCATCTTGGAGTCCTTCAGGTGTTTTTAGCAAACTCCATGCGGGCTTTCATGTGTCTTGCACTGAGGAGAGGCTTCCTTCGGGCCACTCTGCCATAAAGCCCCGACTGGTGGATTGCTGCAGTGATGGTTGACTTACTACAACTTTCTCCCATCTCCCGACTGCATCTCTGGAGCTTAGCCACAGTGACCATTGGGTTCTTCTTTGCCTCTCTCACCAAGGCTCTTCTCCCCCGATAGCTCAGTTTGGCCGGACGGCCAGCTCTAGGAAGGGTTCTGGTCGTCCCAAACGTCTTCCATTTGAGGATTATGGAGGCCACTGTGCTCTTAGGAACCTTAAGTGCAGCAGAAATTTTTTTTTTGTAACCTTGACCAGATCTGTGCCTTGCCACAATTCTGTCTCTGAGCTCTTCAGGCAGTTCCTTTGACCTCATGATTGTCATTTGCTCTGACATGCACTGTGAGCTGTAAGGTCTTATATAGACAGGTGTGTGGCTTTCCTAATCAAGTCCAATCAGTATAATCAAACACAGCTGGACTCCAATGAAGGTGTAGAACCATCTCAAGGATGATCAGAAGAAATAGACAGCACCTGAGTTACATATGAGGGTCACGGCAAAGGGTCTGAATACATATGACCATGTGATATTTCAGTTTTTGTTTTTTAAATAAATATGCAAAAATTTCTAAATTTCTGTTTTTTCTGTCAAGATGGGTTGCTGAGTGTACATTACTGAGAAATAAAATGAACTTTTTTGATTTTTGGAAAAAGGCTGCAATGAAACAAAGAGTGAAAAATTTAAAGGGGTCTGAATACTTTCCGTACCCACTGTATAAGGATGACTTTCATCATCATGCTATTGTATATGGCAGATGTCCATTAACAGGGTGCATTGTACTTCTTTCAAACATCACTTACTTCTGCTTTTCCTTGGTTTCCTTTCCTTGGAGATAAAAATAATGAACATAATTAGAATTAATTAATTGCTTGGCAAAATAACAAGGTATTCAATTTTATTTGAAATGCATTATTAATAGTGTATCAAAAAAGCATTAGGCTAACTAAGTCAACACCACATCTTTACCCTTCATCAGCACACACTACATTTTGAATTTTCTCTCTTCCCCTTCCGATGCATCACTTAATATAATAAAATAAAACTCAGAGACACACAATAACAGGCTGAGGCTTCTGGGATGTTGTATGATACTCAGTTGTTTCACATACTTGCAGATTCTGAGTTTCCCGACCTCGCCTCTGCCAGTCGCCTTTGCCCATTGCTGAGAGAGGTATTTGGGCACCTGCGTGGAGAAACATAGTTAAAGATAATTTAATGAGGGCTGCTATTACACCCTAACGATGGGCCTTTTTGTATTAACATAAATTCAAGAACTAACGATATCCCTTTTGTATGCGGTCTTTTGAGGAGCAGGCCTACATTTCTAAGATTCTTTTCAAAATTAGGCCCTATGTTCCCACATTTCTTTCAAAATTAGGCCCTATGTTCCCACATTTCTTTCAATATTAGCCCCTATGTTCCCACATTTCTTTAAATATTAGGTCCTATGTTCCCACATTTCTTTCAAAATTAGGTCCTAGGTTCCCACATTTCTAAAAAAAAAAATTCCAAAATAGGGCCCTATGTTCCCACATTTCTTTTTTCATTCATTTCTATCAGGTTTTCTCCCAATTTGGGGTAACCCTATTTTAAGAAACATCTTAGAAATGTGTGAACATAGGACCTAATTTTCAGTGGAAAAAAAATCTTAGAAATGTGGGAACCTAGAGCTGACCCGTCCTGGAACACCGCCAACTGTCCCAATCTCTGTAAAACACATGGTAAGAAAGGAACCACAACGTGCTGTTGGGATGAAGTTGAATGGTGGTGACATTATGCTTTGTTATGTGTCTGGAGCATGGACTGTATACTACAGTCTATGGTCTGGAGCCACACTCATTCACACTGTTGCAAACTATATTGTATTGCCACCATTAGGTACACACGTTACTTTGGCAGTTCTCTGCAAACAGATCATGAAACAGATGTGCACTGCGGAACTCTGCTACCTCACGTTAACCGCTTTCACTGGTATTCTGATATTGTTTACGTTGGTTGTACTATTGCCAAACGATGGTTTGTAGTTAACGTTAAACTAATAGGTTATGTTGCGTTGGGTATAACATATTACCCATGGGATTCGTAATTATGCCCCGTTTAATTAAGCCGAAATTGGCTAAACTCAGTTTATGAACTTAGCCAACGTTCATGTGTGTCCACGGCTTCATGTGATGGCAGCGGTAATGTTAGCTAGATGCTAAGCTACATTACTGTTAGCCTATGCTGTCTTTTAAGTTAATACATGATTCTAGATCCCAATGAACTAGCGATTTTTTTAAGAACGTATACCTTTACAAGCCACACACCCGTGTTCTGCTTAGCACCAGTTAAATCCACTTCTCCTTTCTCCGACATGTTTTAAAATGATGCTTCTGATAGCTAAATGCACACTACACGCATGCGCAAAAGAAATAAAGTATGGCGACTGATGGTCCGTGCGGTCCGTACCACTGTGTACATCCTTTTCATTTTGACCACATGTGCAGTGTTAATACCGCACACGTTTTAAAATAATAATGTATGTAAAAGTTTAAAACACAAGGTTTAATTAATTTTTTTGCAAAAGGAGTTTATTGGACACATTGAAGATTACAAAGCTACAGGGAGTGCATGCGGCCTGACTGCATTTTACAGCAATCTGTACACAAAATCAACCATATCAATGTAGGAAAATGTCATTTATTAATTCCTTCCATATCATCAGCCCTAATTCAGTGTCTCCTAAAAAATAAAACAAATAAAAATAACAAGCTCCACTGGCAGCTGCTTTATAAAAAATGTAATCAGTTTGAAAACATATGCTGTGCCATTGCACCCAGTCACTGTCTGCCACATCTTTATAGTCCGTTTAGTTAAATTTCTGACATGAGTATCTGTACAAACATAGTCCATATTTTACAAAACCTGTATGAAAGTTTCACCAGCCAGACAGTAACTGAAGGTCTGTCCGTTCAAACATCTTTCTAACATTTTGACAATTTGTTACAGGAACATTCGGTCCCTGCTGTGGGAGAATCGTGTGTTCAGTTCCTGAGATTTCTTCAGCAGCCGCTGCTTCTGAGCCTCATCAAAGCGATTCACCTGCAAGTCTTCATCTCGATCGAATGGTCTCCTCTCCACTGGTTTGTCAGCCTTCTCCTTTGCTTTTTCCTTCATCTTCTTTGTGTGCATACTCACCAGAGACTCGGCACGTTTAGAATCCTGACAATATAGAGTGAGTAGAGAAATGTTAGTTCCCCGCTTAATGTGAACAAATGTACATAACATCTGGCATTCATTTGATACAGGGACATTTAGGACAAAAGAATGATTGAGGCTAATACCACTTACGTTATACTTAGACACTTTATCTGCCATTTCCATGTCCCTTTTGGAGACTTGTGGGACATCATCTATCTCCACCTCACCCTTCTTCTTTCGCTCAACATGTTCCTATTGGTCAAAAACAGGCCCGTATTATATATATATATATATATATATATATATATATGCTAAACAATGTTCAATAGGAATTATCAATATAAGTATAAAGATATGTTCTTTTTTATGAAGTACCCTGGTCTTGCGCTCAATGTCTGCTGGTGTATCTGTCCAAATGGAGCGATCCTTGTTCTCTGGACCCGACTTCTTCTTGAAGGTACGAGCCCCCAAGCCAATGTGCTGCAGTTCTGGTGGGAGCTGTGTCATCCATGTTTCTCTGGCCAGCACCTCAGGAGTGTCCTGTTCAAACATAGAAATACACACAAAACAAATTCATTTAGCAGAGGAGGAAAACCTTTAAAAGGCATAAAAAAAGAACAGGACACCCTCGTGCCAGATATTTTTGCTTAAATATTGCTTTTGTTTTTCTATGCTATTACATTTCCCCCCGTTGTTGACAGGTCAATCTGTAAGCATGTAACTGAAGAGTTTATATAGTGTAGACTGTGCAGATCAAAGAGGACTCACATTTCCTATCAGCTTCTCTTTCATTCTTCGTGCTCTGCGCTCAAAGTCCAGAGCCACGGAGTCTTCAACAGGCCCTTTGGGCGGCATGGGCCCAATCACATCATCATCCTCTCCCTCGCTGCTGGAGGACTCAGCCTGGTAGCCAGGGGGAAGGGCAGGCCCTGGGAAATCCTCTCCATCTTCCTCATCGTCATCATCATCGTTTTCATACGCTGCTCTCCGAAACCCAGGAGGCAAAGCTGGTCCCAGCACAGGCGGTCTGAGGGAACAGAATGTAAGGATTCCTAGTGTTGTTTCGCCCAGCAGTTTTCCTTGGATTAGGGTGGCACCTAAATCATGGTTGCAGCTAGGCCTTCACAATTTCTTTTTTTTTTTTTTTTTTTTTTTTTTTTAATGACTGATGATTCTCATTTAATTTTACAAGCTGACTGCATCACAAACGCTACTACTTTCTTCTGTGAGTTTTAAACAGACTGTATGAACTAGGTTTTAAAGCGCTGCAATGCTCTCCCTTCTCTTCATTGAAGCCTCTACTACACTGCTGATTTGTTTTGTTTTGTCCTGGTCAAAAAAATCGTGGCAGAGAATCATGATATCAGTTCTAAGCAAAAAAGTAATGATTCATTTTTTCCCCCGAATCGTGCAGGCCTAGTTTCAGCGGTCACCATGGTCCTGGTCCACACCCTGCTACGCCTACCAAGAGCCTGGGTCTGTCTGATATTTTCCCCTTAAACAAAGTTTTCCCATCACCGAGGTTTCTTCCTAAAAGGGAGTTTGTCCTCACCACTGTCGCACCAAATGCTTGCCCTTTGGGGAATTACTAGAATTATTGTGTCTTTGTAAATTATAGTGTGGTCTAGACCTACTCTATCTGTAAAGTGTCTTGAGATCACTCTTGTTATGATTTGATATTATAAATAAAATTTAATTGAATTAAGGTACAGCTTCAACAATTAACAAATTATCCACAACACAAAAACAATTCATGTGCTCACCTTTCTGGTGAACTCTGTTGTTTCTTGAATCCTGGTGGTAGGGCTGGTCCAAAGAAACCATCATCAGCTTTTTCTTGTACCTTTGTGTTCTCCACCCTGTTCAAAAGACATTTTGCTATTTTGTTTGTTAACCATTTATTTTTCTATAAATTCTAGTCCATTAATGAACCTACTTGTCTGCAGCTGTGTGTCTTGTTTTGGCTCTTTTGGCCGCCACCTCCTGTTCACTATCATCCGACGAGCTCGACGGTTCTCCCAATTTATAGCCAGGAGGCAAAGCAGGGCCAGAGACTAACACAGGGTTATAGAAGATAAAAACATTAACTACCATGAACAAGGCGACCTGATGCGAATAATAGTGATTTATACAGCATTTAATCAAATGTAAGGGTGGTATTTTGTCGTATACTTACATCCTTTAGCATTATCAGAGTCTTCATCCCTCTCCTCTTTAGCAGGTCTGATTGACGACATATTTTAAACGGATGGCTTACTTACCGAGTCACGTAGTTTTAACAATTTCTATCAAAGTAACAAAATTCAACAACTAAAAGCTTCTCCATAAACAAGACAAACCAAAGGAACCTCGCATGAACGGATTTCACCTCTCACCCAGGAAGTAAACACAATGAGGCTTCAGTCTGTCAAGTTAGCTAAAGATGACCTACAACCAGAAGTAAGCTATTGTGCCGCAAGAATAAAAGCACAATGCATTAGATGTTTTATTTTATACACTATTACACCTTACCCTGAAGACTTCTTACTTATGCAGTCATGTAGACTTCTGTGCATTAATTATATAATACTTTAGCAATCAGTTACACGTTGGTGTAATACAGTTGAGAGTGCTTTTGATGAACACATTAAATATCAGTTAAAAGTCTAACTACCCATTTGTATGTTAAACATTAGCACCTTTATTTATTTTATTGTATTTATGTGTATGAACATTTCACATGACATCATGTTTTATTATTTTAAGACTGTGTGTAAAAATCCTTTACAATCAGTTAACATGTTAGTATGTTAGGTGAATGTGTCTTTTCTAATATGAGTTATACCTCTATTATTTCAGAGTTATTCTCTTTATTTGTAATAGTGTTCTTCTGTTTCTTCCATGAAATCATAAATAAATAAATACATGCATACATGCACAGTCTAGTTTGTGCTGAGAACTTTTTATGTTAAGTGCAATAATTTATTTTGTCAACACATTATGGTGAAAAACATAAAAACAACTCCCCCTCAACTCAAGTAGGCTAGCTAGCATGTTTCCCCAATGTTGTGCTACTTGCATGAATATTTTATTTTGAAGGCTGAGACCGGAAGCTTGTGTAGTGGCGTAACGTTACTTGACACCGGTCAGACTACAATACAGTCTCATCTTTCTTTCAGGAGGACATCAGACATATGATGAGATGCGTGTCGTGTTTTGAAAGAAATCGTCTATTTAAGAATATATAAAATGGGTAAAAAGGATAAAGGAGATCGGGGTGAGTTACTAATGCTCTGGTTCAACCTATTTAGCTAGCTAGCTGTTAACGTTAGCTAGCGTTAACGTTTAACGTTACTGTGGCAAACTGAAAGATGAACATATCGTGAACTGAAACTCACGTCCCTGCTGTGTAACGTTATTGCTGACCACACTGAAGTTTTGCATCTGGAGTCTTTAAACGCCAATGATTTACGTTATTCTTCGTGTCTTGCTGTAGGGTAATGTTAGCATTTGTAGCGAAAGGATTTAATGTCAAAGGTACCTGATATTTGTCAAACGCATCCTTACATTATTAATTAAAACGCAGGAATCGGTCATAAACTACATGACGCATTGACAAATGCGTGTGTATTAAAGCACACAGCGACACACACACGTACACACACAGAACTAATATTTAGTGTAGTTAGTACATAGTTAATATAGTTTCTGTAGTGATTTGTCCACCTCTATTACTGGAAATGTTTTTTTCTAACTCAAACAGACAAGAAGTCCAAGAAGCGTTTCTATGAGGAGGAAGAAGATGAAGAAGAGGTAGTGGGCAGCGAGTCTCAGGAGGCCATACCTGCTGCTGCAGGGAAACAAGTGGATGAGTCCAGTACAAAACTGGATGAATATGGAGCCAAAGATTATCGTGTTCAGATGCTGTTGAAGAATGATCACTCTTCACGCCCCCTCTGGGTGGTAAGATGGGTTTGGATTGTGGATTTCCACACTTAAAGGTGCTCTACGTGTGTTTTAAGCTACAACATTTGTTGTCACATCCAGCAAACATCTCCTCACTAGCCGCGAGCTGCCTGTCCCCAGAACACACTGTAACAAACATCTCGTCACTATCTGCAATCAGCCTGTACCCAGAACACACTGTGAAAAAACACGGTCTCTGTAGACAGCCCATGGTCTACAAACGGCAACAAAAATAATCTGTGCCCACCTGCATCACAAGTAGGATTTGGGGGTGGGTGGTTAGTGCGCGGAGGCACAGAAGGGAGGGGGAGGAGGAGGGAGGGGCAAGCTAGTCTCGTTTTGTTTGAAAATACTCAACAAGAAGTAACGTCACCCAACATCGCTTAGAGCACCTTTAAGACAGTTTACAAATGAAACACTTGGTGGTCGTCTTGCTGATTTTTCCACAATATTATAAGCGATGTCTTTTGTATTTCTTTCTCATCTCTTGTTTTCATTCTTATCTCCTCCAGGCTCCAGATGGACACATCTTTCTGGAGGCCTTCTCACCAGTGTATAAGTACGCCCAGGATTTCATGGTGGCCATTGCAGAACCAGTGTGCCGGCCTAATCATATTCATGAGTACAAGCTGACGGCCTACTCCCTGTATGCAGCTGTTAGTGTAGGGCTACAGACCTCTGATATTGTGGAGTACCTGCAGAAACTCAGCAAGACGTCGTTACCTGATGGAATCGTGCAGTTCATTCAGGTCTAAATGAGAGAATATGGAGTTTTGATGGAAGAGGACAATTTCCAAATGTATGATTTTAAGTTGTGTGCAAAAAGCGGTTAATTATTCATTGCATTGTATCCCTTTCCTTCTCTCAGCTCTGCACAGTGAGCTATGGCAAAGTCAAACTGGTGCTCAAGCACAATAGGTAAAGTCATATCAACAACTATTCCTTCTGTCATATCAATAATCATTCCCTTGGCACTCTTTTTAAACTGTGCTACCTGTCTACCTTCAGGTACTTTGTTGAGAGTACCTTCCCTGATGTGATCCAGCGCCTTCTGCAGGACAATGTGATACGTGAATGCCGTCTCCGCACTGCAGACGGAGCAGACACTGAGCTTATTACTGAAGTCATCTACAGCAAGTCAGCGGTATGCCATCCAACTTTTTTTTTGTACGCACACATAGCTCTGTATTGTGTGGGCGATTCTTTTATTGGATGAGGAGTTCCTTACCACGAGCCAAAACACAGATCGCACCAGTCATTCAGCCTGTGTGCCCACCTCCGACACAAACACACACACACACACAAAGTAATTTATTATTGTTTTAAGTTTAAATAATTTAAACATGTTATAAACAATTAAGTTTGTGTGTTTACTGCCCAATGTTTGTGCATTATGACACATTGACAACATAATAATAATGACATGAGGAAGGATGTCTTGTGATCCAGGAACTAAACAGTCAAATCAGAACCCTTTAGGTTTTTTTCTAATCTGTCAGCTATTCTACCATCTAATTGAAAATCAGTTACAAGTTGTGCTTTGGAAATATCCCTTTAGAGGGCCAACAGGAGTTATCACTGTTGTCCTGGTCATTCACAAATGCAAACACAAATGTACCTCAATTTCTCCTTCTGATAGATTTCCAAGTCTATTGAGGAAAAGGGAGGTACTTCCTCCTCACAGCCCAGCGATGGACAAACTTCATCCCAGCAGATCCCTGAGGACATCTTCAGCTACTATGAGCAGATGGATAAAGAAGAGGAGGAGGAGGAAGAGACTCAGGCTGTGTCTTTTGAGATTCGCCAGGTACACATCATATTTATGTTCTCTTATTTTTGCTGTTTCAGTTCTACATACTTAACATTACTGCTGACATTTATGCCATTCATGTTTTGTAGCTTTAAAATATAGTACCCTGCTTTAAAAATGTAATCATATTTTTATGCCCCACTCTGAACTGTTTTTCTCTGACCTGGTGTAGGAGATGATTGAAGAACTGCAGAAGCGTTGTATTCAGCTGGAGTACCCTCTCCTAGCAGAGTATGACTTCCGAAATGATACAGTCAACCCAGATATCAACATAGACCTGAAGCCCACTGCTGTGTTGCGGCCCTACCAGGAAAAGAGTCTGCGCAAGATGTTTGGGAATGGACGTGCTCGCTCTGGGGTCATCGTGCTGCCCTGCGGTGAGACACCTGGTTTACTGCAGTCAAGGGAGGACGAGACATTGAGGGACAAAACTGGAAGGATACGCCTAAAGCATTTCTTCACAATGAAAATAAAGTATTCAAATTGCAAAGTGAACATCAACTTGAACATGAAATACTAATGTATTATATAAAATGTTTAAGATATTAGCTTGGCCATATTAAAAAAAACAAGGGATATACTCTTGTAATAAGTAGATTTTTCTTTTTAGTTTACTCTCAACCCAAACTATTACTAACTATTGGTAATCTTTTGTATTATCAATGTGTGTAAAAAGCTAGTATGTTTCAATATTTTATCTCCCCATTGCTTTCCAGGAGCGGGCAAATCTCTGGTGGGCGTGACAGCAGCGTGCACGGTGCGTAAACGCTGCTTAGTGTTGGGGAACTCCTCGGTGTCAGTGGAGCAGTGGAAAGCTCAGTTCAAGATGTGGTCCACTATCGATGACTCTCAGATTTGCCGCTTCACTTCCGACGCCAAGGACAAGCCCATCGGCTGCTCAGTGGCCATCAGCACCTACTCTATGCTGGGTCACACCACCAAGCGCTCCTGGGAGGCTGAGAGAGTCATGGAGTGGATGCGGAGCCAGGAGTGGGGACTCATCATCCTGGATGAGGTGCACACTATCCCTGGTGAGCGGCTGTTGTTAGAGTTGTTCTGAAATGGATCTGATACTGCCTAAAATGCTGGTATCACTATCGGCGAATATGTGAGTCTATGCAGCAATCCGATACCTTGTCATTTAGCCCTGAAATCTACTCTTAAGTAGTTTATGTTCGGTTTCCGTTAGACTGGCTATCAAAAGTACAAAATAAAAGACAGTTATTTGGCATTCATTCGCTGTAACCTGAACCAGACCATACAAAAAATGAAATCAATCATATAATATCACAGGGTTAGTAGTAAACAACTGAACCAAATTATAATAGTTTTTTTTTTTTATGCATTGGTATCGGGAAGGAAACAATTGTATTGGAACATCTGTAGTTATTATACATCAGTACCTTTCAATGTAAAGGCCTCATGCAAATAATATTTTGAAGAAACGCTTCGGGTTATAGTGTGATTATCGACACAGGGTGTAGACACATATATCGGTGATATTAATCTACATGTTAATACATAATACTTCTGTGCTTTCTATAGCCAAGATGTTCCGTCGTGTTTTGACCATTGTCCAGGCACATTGCAAAATGGGACTCACTGCCACACTGGTCAGGGAAGATGACAAGATTGTGGACCTGAACTTCCTAATTGGACCTAAACTATTTGAGGCCAACTGGATGGAATTGCAGAACAACGGCTACATTGCCAAAGTCCAGTGTGCAGAGGTGAGTCTTGCAGTATTATACCATAAATTGAGAAAAAGGGATGCACGCAATTAGTCAATAATTGATTATGTGCTCTTCTCTGTGTAGTCTTCTATGTGATTTAACAGATGTTAAACTGTCACCCAAAAAGTTGATTGTTGACCACCTAAGTAGCCACCAAATAGGACATTTCTTGGTGAACTAAGATATGTCAAAGATGAACATTGTGGGTATATAAACCATAATATCCTATGACTCAAGGTTCTTTGGCATAGCTGCAGTAAAGAATCAATATAAAAAGTACCAGTGAGCATGTTCCATATTGACAAAGCTATCTGAACCATGTACACGTCTTTGCTTTAGGTGTGGTGCCCGATGTCTCCAGAGTTTTACAGAGAGTATGTGGCCATCAAGACAAAGAAGCGCATGCTGTTTTACACCATGAACCCCAATAAGTTCCGCGTTTGCCAGTTTCTCATTCGCTTCCACGAGCGGCGCAATGACAAGATTATGGTCTTTGCTGACAATGTGTTTGCTTTAAAGGAATACGCCATTCGCCTCAACAAGTATGTTATTTATGACAAGAGCAGCATTTCAAATGCTTGAGTAAACTGCCTGTTCAGATGGGACTTCTTTGTGTTTAAACTCCGCTTTCTCATTTTCCTCTCAAGGCCTTACATCTATGGCCCAACCTCTCAGGGGGAACGAATGCAGATTTTACAGAACTTCAAACACAACCCCAAGATCAACACCATTTTCATCTCCAAAGTAAGCTTATCAATCTCTTATTGATTGTCTCTTACTGTATGTAATAGTGTCCTACTCATTCAGCAATCATGTGCCCTTTTGTTGGCCAGTAGGTGGCACACAAGTGGAACAATATTCCAGTAATGGAATGGATGCATGTCTGTGAATTTGTCCTATATTCCTGCTACCAAACAGGTTGGAGACACCTCATTTGACTTGCCAGAAGCCAATGTTCTGATCCAGATCTCTTCCCACGGTGGGTCACGCAGACAGGAGGCCCAGAGGCTTGGCAGAGTCTTACGAGCCAAGAAAGGTCAGTTTGTCTGCCAAAACCAAACTTTGAACACATTGATTGTTTGCCTACGCTAACACATGCTGACGCAGCTGTTTTGTCAACCTCCATCCATTAACTAAAACAGATATTATTACTGTGCCTTTCTGCTTGTTTAGGAATGGTAGCAGAGGAGTACAATGCCTACTTCTACTCACTCGTGTCCCAGGACACCCAGGAGATGGCTTACTCCACCAAGAGGCAGAGGTTCCTGGTGGACCAGGGTTACAGCTTTAAGGTCTGTTCACCCTCACAGCATCTTCTCATCTCCACTCAATTTCACATTATTTGTTTCCCTTCAGAATTGCACTACAAGTGTGACCTTGTTCATACACCATGGACCATATACGTTTGCTCTCACAGTTTGGAACAATTATACTGAAGGATAGGTCAGACGAGACACAGGATCTAAAAGGGCTAAAGGTTTATTCCACTTTAGTTTTGGACAACCTCATTTAAATGTAATATCAATTTTGAAAAAGTGTTTAGTTAGTTAAGGTCCCATGGCATGAATATTTCACGTTATGAGGTTTTTAAACATTAATATGAGGTCCCCCAGCCTGCCTATGGTCACCCAGTGAAAGGTGTAAACCAAGCCCTGAGTATCCTGTTCTGCTTTTGAGATAATGAAAGCTCAGATGCGCCAATATGGAATCTTGCTCCTTATGAGGTCATAAAGGGCAAGGTTATCTCCCCTTTCTCTGCTTTGCCCGTCTAGAGAATTTAGCCCACCCATAAGAGAGAGACATCATGACTTTCAAATGAGCAAAGTGGCAGTTGGTCAAGGCCACACCCCCAGCCTCCCCCTTGCCCCCCACTCTGTTACTCTATACTATTAGGGGACCACTTAGTCCTATATAAAAGCATCCAAAGAGCACCATGTCATGGGACCTTTAAATAATATTACATTACAAATGTGATTTTCTTGTTTCTGTTATCAAAACACTTGCCCCACGACTAGTTTGAGCCTGATGTGTTTTAGCAAATGTGTGGTGTTCGTCAGATCCTGTCTGGCTGGACTTGTGAAGCAAACTCACCAACACTGAAATCTGAAAGTTATTTTGGCAACAGCCAATAGGAGTTCACTTTGGAGGGACAAAACAAAAAACTGATCCAGAAAAGAAACTGGTTTAAAAAAACAAAAAAGGATCCAGCTTTCACTCACAGAGAGTTTACATCTGAAGAGAACTCCACCTGTTCTGTTGTAGACATCTGTACACTTTTATTTGGAGGAATAGAGTTCATATTAAATAACAAAATGCCTGTTTAAATAAGTAAAATTATAACTATTTATTTAATGGACAAGTGGTAACATGTTTGTTAATAAACATCATTCTTGTTCAATTTACAAACAATATTTTTTTAATGTTGTCATGTTCCTCTTCTTTCATAGGTGATCACAAAGTTGGCAGGTATGGAGGAAGAGGACTTAATGTTCTCCTCAAAAGATGAGCAACAGCAGCTGCTTCAGAAGGTCCTCGCTGCTTCAGACCTGGATGCTGAGGAGGAAGTGGTGGCAGGGGAGGTGGGCGGACGATCACAGGTGAGGACTTTCGCTATACCTGGACTCAGAAAGCACACATAGGCAATTGCCATTGCATACGTACAATAATGCTATTGTATATTACAATATTCTCACTAGTTTTCTCTCTCCCTGCTTCCCCATCAGTTCTCAAGACGAACGGGCACCATGAGCTCCATGTCAGGTGCAGATGACACCGTCTACATGGAATATCAGAGTCGAGGCAGCAAAGCTGCATTAGGCAAAAACATTCATCCACTGTTCAAGCGCTTCAGAAAGTAGATGCACTGACTCAAACCCTGGCACCTAAAGACTCAGTTGCAACAAGGTAACAGGACATAGTTGGGGTGCAATAATGTCCACTGAGATCGGAGAGTCCATCTTGGTCTGGAAAAGAGAGCAATATACCCTGAAACTGAATATGATTTGGAGCAAATGCTGATATGCTGTACATTGCTTCCTCCTGGTAGCTGATGGGAATGATAGTTGAAATGACTTGTACATCTAGTTAAGTGCGTGAATGACGCCAGCAGGGCTCGACAGCTCTGTGTGATACATTTGAAAGTCTCATCTCCAGCTCCCTCGAGCACCTACATGGAATGACATTTACAGATGACATGCATTGCTAACTCATTTTTTCATTTCTGTGTTGCGTTGCAGTGATGCAGCTAGCCAATTGGGCCCATTCCGCAACAAAATTAGGTGTTGTTTTTGAAAGTCAAGCTTAATCCCACAACGCTTGAAGGCTTTGACTGGCTATTTGCAGTAATGTCTGTGTATAGAGAGGGTACCAAAGTAGACGGATGGATGATGTTAGCCTTACGTGGAATAACCTATGTCTTATCTACTGTTGGTGTGGGCTTCACTGACAACTGTATCTGAGGAGGAAAACCGAGGATGTATATTGGAATTTTTGCGGCTACGTTTTTTAAACATTAAGACTAATTAAACCCACATAATCAGTGGACATTTATCTGTTCCTGATGTTAATTTCCAATAATATGTTTTGTTCTAAAATGTTTGTGTTTAAGACTTTGCTAAATATATTTTGTGAAAGAAATGTTATTGGAATTTTCTATTTATTGATTCTGAGAAGTCTGAAAAAATTATAGCTCTTTGTGTTTTTGATGTAAGAGATAACTAGTTTACATCTGTGGGAGGCTGAAATTATTGTTAATCTCCTAAGAAATGAATAGGTATTATACAAATTAGTCTATACAATGATGTATAACAGATGTCCGGCAAGTATGGCAAGATGGAACATGTCAACAATTAAAATAAGCAAAACTAAACAAAATAACTATAATAAATAACTTGTTACTACCAGCAATTAATAGTGACAATAGTAAATAAAGTGTAGCTACAATATTTATTGCCCCTTAAAGACTGGAAGGAGCAGAAACTTTGAGGTTAATTTGAGCTTTTATTTTGGAGATAGAGAGCAGTAAGTGGATTGTGGGTTTACTTCATCGGCTTTTTGATGACTGTAGTGGCAATCAGACCACAAAAGAATGCAACTGGAGTGAATTTAAACCATTTCCAATGCTTGCTGGTGCAAATAATGAGGTTAATACTTTATTTTTATGAATGCATTTAATAACACCTACAAAAAGACTGACTGTGAAAACACAAGCAGACAAGATCTAAAAACATCACTCGCACACAGCTGAGGTTGAAAAACTGAATGGCTTCTCAGATTATAATTCCTCCATCGCCTTCTCACCTGTGATTCCCTTTAACCGTGTTCATATATGCCTTTATTGATGCTTGTTTTGTTTTATTTGTGTGTGTTCCCCACAAATGGCAAAGAGCCTACAGTGAGGAAAATAAGTATTTGAACACCCTGCTATTTTGCAAGTTCTCCGACTTAGAAATCATGGAGGGGTCTGAAATTGTCATCGTAGGTGCATGTCCACTGTGTTTAGAACATTGGCTTCTGGGTACCAGGAGGTGAACTGGCATCTCTCCAGCAACCAATCCGCACTCTGTACTTTGGTCTGTACTGGAACTTGAACCAGTAACCCTCCCATTCCCAACCCAACGCCCTGCAGACTGAGCAACTGCCACCCTACATACAGTGAGGAAAATAAGTATTTGAACACCCTGCTATTTTGCAAGTTCTCCGACTTAGAAATCATGGAGGGGTCTGAAATTGTCATCGCAGGTGCATGTCCACTGTGAGAGACATAATCTAAAAAAATATATCCAGAAATCACAATGTATGATTTTTTAACTATTTATTTGTATGATACAGCTGCAAATAAGTATTTGAACACCTGAGAAAATCAATGTTAATATTTGGTACAGTAGCCTTTGTTTGCAATTCCAGAGGTCAAATGTTTCCTGTAGTTTTTCACCAGGTTTGCACACACTGCAGAAGGGATTTTGGCCCACTCCTCCACACAGATCTTCTCTAGATCAGTCAGGTTTCTCGGCTGTCGCTGAGAAACACGGAGTTTGAGCTCCTTCCAAAGATTCTCTATTGGGTTTAGGTCTGGAGACTGGCTAGGCCACGCCAGAACCTTGATATTCTTCTTACAGAGCCACTCCTTGGTTATCCTGGCTGTGTGCTTCGGGTCATTGTCATGTTGGAAGACCCAGCCTCGACCCATCTTCAATGCTCTAACTGAGGGAAGGAGGTTGTTCCCCAAAATCTTGCAATACATGGCCCTGGTCATCCTCTCCTTAATACAGTGCAGTCCCCCTGTCCCATGTGCAGAAAAACACCCCCAAAGCATGATGCTACCACCCCCATGCTTCACAGTAGGTATGGTGTTCTTGGGATGGTACTCATCATTCTTCAAACTTAAGATGGGCCTTGACATGTGCTGGTTTAAGCAGGGGAGCCTTCCGTGCCATGCATGATTTCAAACCATGACGTCTTAGTGTATTACCAACAGTAACCTTGGGAACGGTGGTCCCAGCTCTTTTCAGGTCATTGACCAGCTCCTTCCGTGTAGTTCTGGGCTGATTTCTCACCTCTCTTAGGATCATTGAGACCCCACGAGGTGAGATCTTGCATGGAGCCCCAGTCCGAGGGAGATTGACAGTCATGTTTAGCTTCTTCCATTTTCTAATGATTGCTCCAACAGTGGACCTTTTTTCACCAAGCTGCTTGGCAATTTCCCCGTAGCCCTTTCCAGCCTTGTGGAGGTGTACAATTTTGTCTCTAGTGTCTTTGGACAGCTCGTTGGTCTTGGCCATGTTAGTATTTGGATTCTCACTGATGGGGTGGACAGATGTCTTTATGCAGCTAACAACCTCAAACAGGTGCATCTAATTTAGGATAATAAATGGAGTGGAGGTGGACATTTTGAAGGCAGACTAACAGGTCTTTGAGGGTCAGAATTGTAGCTGATAGACAGGTGTTCAAATACTTATTTGCAGCTGTATCATACAAATAAATAGTTAAAAAATCATACATTGTGATTTCTGGATATTTCTTTTTAGATTATGTCTCTCACAGTGGACATGCACCTGCGATGACAATTTCAGACCCCTCCATAATTTCTAAGTCGGAGAACTTGCAAAATAGCAGGGTGTTCAAATACTTATTTTCCTCACTGTATGTAGGGTGGCAGTTGCTCAGTCTATAAGGAGTTGGGTTGGGAATGGGAGGGTTACTGGTTCAAGTTCCAGTACAAACCAAAGTACAGAGTGCGGATTGGTTGCTGGAGAGATGCCAGTTCACCTCCTGGTACCCAGAAGCCAATGTTCTGATGTCAGTACCCCCCATCCAGTCAGAGCGCTGGTCCAGCACTGGCAGCCCACTCACTCTGACATCTGGGGATCAATAAACAGTATAAATTATAAAATTAATATTATTATACTCCTAACCTAATTTTCTTATGGGTAAAAGGCACAGACTGCTGGTCAGCTTTCCTCTCCAGGGTACGAGTTTTGCATTAGTCTTCAAGTTAGTTGCATAAGACACTGAATGTTTTCTCTCATTATCATCTGTCTGTAGAGAAAATATTTTATGGAAATGCATTCCATTCCTTTCACATTATTATCTGATTTGCTTCAATGGGATAAAATCACAAAAGGTTTATTATATCATTTATAATACATGTTTTGGTGAATGGGAAGAACTGTACAGTTTCATGATCCATGAAGCCATCAGAGAGGACAACATGTATGCATGAGGATGTGATAGCAGAAAGCAAAATAGAAAAATATGCAAACCGTCTAATTTAATCCTCTCAAAATTAGATTTACAATGTTTTGATTCACCTGTTACATTCCAGTTATACTTAAGGGAATAAGGGATGGAAAGGAATAACAAATAAAATAGTAAATACTTGTTTATTATACATGTGCTGTATGTTCCAGTGAACTACAATATCTGCCTTCATTAACTAGAGTACATTGAAAAAAGTATTCTAGTCATTTAGTACATTTAGTGCCACAGAAGACATTATGCAACAGTTTTCACAGACTGAGTAAAATTAAAAAAAAAGATGTCCTTGCTCAGAATGACTAGAAGGACTTTAATGAAGTTGTTGACTTTTAAAAGCAACAATTCACAATTGGCGCAGAGAGATATGATGTACCACTTCTCCAAAGACCATTATATATAGTTTTTAATGTGCAAACATGTTAGATAATGGGGTCTTAGTGGTACTTTTTAAAAATACAAAACAGGACAGCTTAGGCCTGGGTAAGCATTTGCTAACCATTTTTGTGAATAGCCTGACATCAATAGAGAGGAATGTTAAATTGGACATAAATCTCTAAGCTGTGCCATGGGACTGTGTGAGTATGGGGTCCCTCTGTTACATAACCTGTTCTCTTTGTTCCACTTTCCTTCACTACCTTTCCCTTTTTTCCCCACCTTTCCATTCGCCCCACCTTCTCTGTCTGATCCCAGGCAGTATTCACGTTGATAAGAGGCTCACCGAGATTAAGGCCCAGCTGGAGCGGGGAGAGGAGGTGACATGCTCATTACCAAGGAGATGAGCACTGAGGAGATCTACGCCAATTTATGGAGATGCTACTGGCTGGGGTCGACACGGTGTGTGACGTGGGTGTCTGTGTGCAGAGAAGGATTTTTGAGCAGTATAGAGTTGCAGTGTGTATGAGCAAGACTGTGGGAGGGATTTTCTTTTGTTATGTAACCACTGTGAACATTCAAATTGGCTTAGAGTGACCTTAATTACATTTATGTGTGTGTGTGTGTGTGTGTGTGTGTGTGTGTGTGGAAGTGGTCTGTGCGCACACAGGCTGAATGATTGGTGCGATCTCTGTGTTGGCACGTGGTAAGGAACTCCTCATCCAATAAAAGAATCCCAACGCCCACACCATACAGAGCTACCCATACCTTCTTTAGAAGCGGACATCCAATCCTCTTCCACGTCTGAAGTTGTTCAATTCTCCTTAAAGGAGTTCCACAATACAGTCCCATAACATTACAATACCACACCGTGAGGACTGCGTGCCAGGATCATTTGATTTGCAGATGTGAACACTGCAGGTTTTAGACTTTAAGAATCATATATAGTTTTTGCGCACGGAAACAAAAGTATCACAATAATGGCAATCCTGAATCATTTTACGACAGCATGCTGGAAGAATTTGCAATGCAACCGGCTAAATAAGCAGCTGTTTTTTATTTTACGCGCCTTGCACAAGTCAGCAGCCAGCGAGGAATTTGGGATCTCCGCGGCTAGAGAGGGGGCCGTGCCTGAAAGATTGATCACACTGGCTGATGTCGGCAAGAAAACCAGAATCAAGACCCTGAAGGAAATGCCTGGACCCAGTGCCCTATCCAACTTCATTGAGTTCTTTTGGAGAGACGGGTTTAGCAGAGTTCATGAAATTCAGGTGAGTTTTGTCTTTAAGTGAGTTACATAAAACACTGAGTGTTCTTTCCCTTACAAGATGCAGAACATAATCTTGTTAAAGCGCTTTGGTATCAGTCTGTAGAGAAAATATTTTTTTGTTAAACTATAAAGAGTTGGAAATTAACAGCATGACTAAACAACCCTTACATAAGAAGAAGAAGACATAAATGGGTTACTGTTTGTGTCACTACTGCTTTATAGATGGAGCACAGGAAGAAGTATGGCAAAATATTCAAATCCCGTTTTGGGCCCCAGCTAGTGGTCTCAGTGGCAGACCGTGACCTGGTGGCTGAGGTGCTGAGGGCCGAGGGTGTGGCCCCTCAGAGAGGTAACATGGACTACTGGAAGGAGTACAGAGACATGAGAGGCCGTTCCACTGGCCTCATCTCAGCGTGAGTCTCCCTTCAAACTTTGAGATTTTGAGTCTAGAAAGATCCCTATGAAATGAATGTCTTTGGGGAAGGACAGGATAATCACCTTAGTTTCTAAATGTGTTGATGGGCACAGCAAAAAAAATTAGTGTCTGGGCTACATTTTTAAGCTTAGCTCATTTTTTGTATGCATGCCCTTTTACTTCTCGATAGTCTGCTTTTCTATCTATGAACTTATATTGCATCAATACTTTACTTTTTTTAACAGCTTCGTCACTATTCTTCATAAAAATAATAATAATAATTTCCTCAATAAGTCTAAAAATACCTTCCCAAAAATTTACCTTGTTTCTTGTGTCCTGTTTTCCAGTGAGGGAGAAGATTGGCTAAAGATGCGGAGCGTGCTCAGGCAGCTTGTCATGCGTCCCAGTGATGTAGCAGTCTTCTCTGATGATGTGAACAAAGTGGTAGATGACCTCATCAAGAGAGTTTCTATTCTGCGCACCCAGGAGTCTGATGGAGCAACTGTTCTCAACGTGAATGACCTCTTCTTCAAATATGCCATGGAAGGTGTGTAAAGACAAATGTTTGTGAATGAACTGAATGTTGGGCATGGAGGATTTGAAAGGATAGTGCAGGTGAAGAGGTAAGGACATCAGTGAGGCCATCAGACAGGACAACAGGAATGCAGGATGAGGTCATAGCAGAGAGAAACCATCTCCTTCAATCCTCTAAAATTAGATTTACAACATTATGATTTACCTGTTACATTTCAGTTGTACTTAAGGTAACAAGTGATGGAAAGGAATCATTGCAGCTTTCCAACCGGATAATTGAACCGCTGTCTACCTCTTCCTTGACTTTGTCTTGTCTACAGGTGTGGCGGTCATTTTGTACGAGTCCCGACTTGGCTGTTTGGAAAATGAGATTCCCCAGGAAACCCAAGACTACATCGGTGCCCTGCACCTCATGTTCAGCTCCTTCAAGACAACCATGTATGCCGGGGCGATCCCCAAGTGGCTCCGACCGATCATCCCCAAACCATGGGAGGAGTTCTGTCTCTCCTGGGATGGGCTCTTCAAATTCAGTAAGTGATGTAATTCTTTTCCACATAGTGCACATACAGTAAATACTTTTTTGTATGCTATTATGTTCCAGTGAACTATCTGCCTGGAGTAACTAAAGCACTTTTAAAATGGTATTCCAGTCATTAAATACTTCACTTCCAAGCCAAGATAACCCAAAAGCCATTACAGTATCAGGAGTTTTTTTCATATTTGACCAAGCTTCTTCAGAGCCACAGAAGACCTTATTCAGCTGTTTTTAGTATGGGGTCCCACTGTTACATAACCTATTACTTTTTCCATTTCCTTCACTAACCTCCTTTACCCGTTCCACCTTTCCATTCATCCCACCTTCTCTTTCTGATCCCAGGCAGTATTCATGTTGACAAGAGGCTCACAGAGATTAAGGCCCAGCTGGAGCGGGGAGAGGAGGTCAAGGGGGGACTGCTCACACACATGCTCATTACCAAGGAGATGAGCACTGAGGAGATCTACGCCAATTTTACGGAGATGCTACTGGCCGGGGTCGACACGGTGTGTGCGTCTGTGTGTTAAAGGGATATGTGCAAATAGTGTTTTTAGGAGTTTAGAGGTGCAGTGTGTAGCTTTAGCAGGAAGTAGAGAGGTTGGGAGTCACATACAGTGGGGCTCGAAAGTTTGGGCCCCCCAGGTAAAAATTTGTATTAATGTTCATGAAGAAGCCAAGAAAAGATGGAAAAATTTCCAAAAGGAATCAAATGACAGATTAGACATTTGTATTATATGTCACAAAAAGTTAGATTTTATTTCCATCATTTACACTTTTAAAATAACAGAAAACTAAAAAATGGCATCTTCAAAAGTTTGGGCACACTGCAGAGTTAATACATGTACAGCCCCCTTTGGCAAGTATCACAGCTTGGAAACGCTTCTTGTAGCCAGCCAAGAGTCTTTTGATTCTTGTTTGAGATATCTTCGCCCATTCTTCCTTCCAAAAGTATTCCAGTTCTTTGAGATTTCTGGGCTGTCTGTCACGCACTGCTCTTTTAAGGTTTATCCATAGATTTTCAATTAGGTTGAGGTCAGGAGATAGTGAAGGCCATGGCAAAACCTTCAGTTTATTCCTCTTGATGTAATCCATTGTGGATTTTGAGGTGTGTTTAGGATCATTATCCATTTATAGAAGCCATCTTCTCTTTAACTTCAGCTTTTTCACAGATAGCATAAAGTTAGCGTCCAAAATAAGCTGAAATTTTATTGAATCCATTATTCCTTCTACTCGTGAAATGTTCCCTGTGCCACTGGCTGCAATACAACCCCAAAGCATGATTGCTCCACCCCCATGCTTAACAGTTAGACAGAGGTTCTTTTCATTAAATTCTGTCCTTCTATCCTTTCTTCTCCAAACGCATCTTTGCTCATTGCGGCCAAAAAGTTCTATTTTAACCTCATTGGTCCACAGAACTTGTTCCCACAATGCATCAGGCTTGTCTATATGTTCATTTGCAAACTTCAAACACAGATTTTTGTGGTGAGGACGTAAAAGAGGTTTTCTTCTGATGACTCTCCCATGAAGACCATATTTGTACGAGTATCTCTTTTTAGTGGAATGGTGTACTATAGCAGTTCAGTTTTCTAGTCAACTGCTTAGAAGAACCCATGGTGCTGATTGTTGGGGCAAGGTCAGATGAGTCTGGGTATTTAAAACCTTAAGATTGACATCAACTGGTCTTTCCAGATGATGATTGAGAACAATCCATGACGCTGTCAGGTCTCAGCTTTCCAAAGGGGGTGGTGCATGCTATTAACTCTGCAGGGTGCACAAACTTTTGCAGACGCCATTTTTTTGTTTTGTTATTTTGAAAGTGTAAATGATGGAAATAAAATCTAACTTTTTGTGACATATTATATGAATGTCTAATCTGTCATTTGATGCCTTTTGGAGTTTTTTCCATATTTTCTTGGCTTCTTTATGCAAATAAATACAAATTTTTACCTGGGGTTCCCAAACTTTCGAGCCCCACTGTATGTGTGTGTTCAAGGGTTAGGCTTCTGGCGCTACATCCGTGCTGTGGCTGTGTAACTGTGCCAGCGTCAGTTCAGAGTAGTGAATCAGGAGGTTAACCAGTATCCCACAGTCAAACTTGTTTTCACTCACTTCAGCACGTGGAATTGAAGCCCCTCATTGTTTCCCACCAATTATGCAACATTAAAGAAACTCTTATATCTGCATACATTGCAGTCAAACCTGACTAAAACATAAAGAAATAAATGCAACATCTCCACAAAGGCTTCTTTTAAGAGCAAATGAACGATACTAATACACTACCTTTTCAATTCCCCCAGACATCCTTTACTCTTTCATGGGCCACCTATCTGTTAGCGCGGCACCCTCATATACAGCAGCAAATCTTTACAGAAGTGACGAGGACCCTGGGACCTGGCACAGTTGCCACAGCAGACGATGTCCCTCGTCTGCCTCTCATCAGAGGGCTGGTCAAAGAGACACTCAGGTACAGACTGCATCAATATTTATACTCCCCGACCTTTTTCTTATCTTGCTGTTGATGTCTCCTGTTTCTTTTTGTTTGCTCTCACTTGCAATGTCTTAAACTACTGCAAGCAATAGTTTAATCACCTTTAAAAGGTAGGGCATGAATTTATGAGTATCTTTGTCCATTATCTTTCTCTGTGTGGTGCCTTCACTTATCCAGTTAGACTTACACTTTGTAAGAAGATGAGTATATTTTACTGTTGAGTAACAGTCTTTGTGCACCCCTGTCTTGGAGCAGGTTTTTTCCAGTTCTCCCTGGCAACGGACGGATAACCCAGGATGACTTGGTGGTGGGCGGATACTTAATCCCCAAAGGGGTAAGACTGATAGAGACATAATAGATGTGAGTCCTCTATTGTGTACATATGCTGAAGAAAAGGCATGACCATGAAAGTCAGACAAAAACATTACTAGGGCTGTAATCAAAGAAAATCTTGGTCGACTGAAGTCCTGAAAGTCCTAAGATTAATTAACTATACTGTCCCGCAGTACTTGTCCTTGTAGGCTATTTGCAGTATATTAAATCATTTTTGACCTAATTATTTTGCACTGAAATGCCACTCGTCTGTCGGCTCTGACAGCGCTGCATCAGCGCGCTGTGCATGTCCTCGCACGGAGCGCTGAACATGGAGCTCGGCTTTGCAGCTTAGACACGAATGGACTATTAATTTAAAGCTTTACTCTTAAACACAAAAGGCAAGTCCACTTTAATATATACTGCATATTTAAACATATCTGTGGTCAAGCTCAGTGCCTCGCTGTGTTGCATTAACTCTAAAACTTTCTCTTTGAGTCTCTCACATGTTGGGTTAGTCCATGCATGATGGTGTGGCGTGCTGGCGCTGGATATTAACAAGTTCTTAAAACCTCAGCCCTCCATAACAGCAATGAGCCTCATATCCTGAGCAATAAAGTCGACAATTCCTTCCGTAATATTATTTTTGCGTTTGGATGATAGAGGCTTAACGTCCAGCGGGGTCTGGGTGTGTCTGGGGAACGCTACTGTCATTGCGGGTGGGTGCGCCTGTAGTTATAAAACGATTATTAGACTATGAAATATGCCAACTCTGATAAGTTCATATAGCCTACTCAAAACAGACAGGGCAACCTAACGCAGACAAGTTAGCTTACCGTTTTTAAGTGATATTCCATGTTTGTAGTCGAGCTGCGATATGCAAACTATTGCTTGCAAACTTTGCATTCAACTTTTTTTCCGTTATCTATTTTTGTAAAATGCTGCCACACTGCCGATGTCTTCAACATGTTAGAGGAGGACTGACTGTAAATTAAACACTCACAATTAAATAAATATTCAGCAAACCACTAAAACAAGGCTTTCTAGTTCTTTCTTCAACCTGTCCCCAGTGGGTTTGGCTAATCTAAAAAAAGTGAAAACAAGGGGGGTGTTCTGAAGACAGAATGTTACCTGTGAAACAGGGATGCTCTGAAAACACCCCCATTAGCAATTAGTGCTTTCCACCCATAGACCGTAATGGTCTATGCTTCCACCTGATGAAATTAACGTGGCAAAAAATCGACCAATCAGAATTTTGGTCGAGCCAGAATGTATCGACCAATAAATCGACTAGTCGACTGGGAGATTACAGCCCTAAACATTATAGTGGGACCAGATGTAATATATCCAGCGTTACTCATACATAGGCTGCTTTCATTAAATTGTTTTTGTTTTCTTGCTTTGTTAGATTCAGCTGGCTCTTTGTCACTACTCCACATCTTTGGAGGAAGAGAACTTTCCTGATGCTTCAGACTTCAGACCCGATCGCTGGATACGGAAAGATTCCACAGATCGTGTCGACAACTTTGGCTCGATTCCCTTTGGCTACGGCATCAGGAGCTGCATCGGCAAGAGAATAGCAGAGTTGGAGATGCATCTAGCTCTCACAAGGGTAGGGAATTAATGAATTAGCTGTACACAATATATCTACTTATGTAAATTAATTCGTTTTTATAATTGTGTCATGCATACAACTTTGCCAGGACAGAATGGGCTTACAAGACACCATAAATTCATATAAGCCATATCCAGAACAACTTTCCCAATCAGATCGTCATACCTTCTTAGTTTACAACACAAATCGCTGACATTTACAATATAATACTGGATCACTCACTAGAGTAAATACTATACATTTACATTAAATAGTCAATATTGCCGTCTATCAGGCTTTAGAGACAATGTTTACAAACCTAAACACTGAATTTAAAAAAATCAATTTAAGGGTATGGTTGAAACCTTTCAAAAAATTGTATTTTCTAATTCTTCCAAATGACTTAGCTCACACAATCCCTGAATATTTTGGAATCTGCCAACCTCAATGGCCAGAGGAAGCATAACAGCTCCCTGCTGTGCTACTAAAGATCTTTGACTTCTAGATAAACACACTGATAAATGTATTCATTGACAATGATTCATAAAATCTGATTTGTGATTTGTGTCTTTGCTCCTTGTGCAGCTCATTCAAAAGTTCCACATTAGCGTGTCTCCGCTTACTACTGATGTCAAAGCCAAAACCCA
Source organism: Etheostoma perlongum (assembly GCA_026937815.1). Taxonomy (NCBI): domain Eukaryota; kingdom Metazoa; phylum Chordata; class Actinopteri; order Perciformes; family Percidae; genus Etheostoma; species Etheostoma perlongum. Next base: position 20,236,238 of record CM049371.1, on the reverse strand, counting down.
CGGCCTGCTCTGCCCTGCTGCCCCCATCCACCTGCAGTTCATCGACAGGGAAAACTAGAGTCAGACTCCTCTCCATGAGGTCTACTCTACTTTGTTTTTAAAGTGCTGATTCTTTCTTAGTTTTTTTTTTTTAAAACACTGCCTTTTACTGCTAGATTGTAGATACCAAGCTGATAACGAAGTTTTACTCAGGCAAGAAATGTGTCTCACCTTTTCCTGTTTGTTAGTAAGAAGGATTCTTATCCAACATGTAAAATTTACGGCAGATTGGACTATGTAAAGTTAAGTTAAGTGGTGGACCAATCACTGCAGAACAAATTCTTGCCGATGTCTTGTTTTTGTGTATCCCTAGCCCCTTAAAAATTAAATTGTGCTGCAGAAAAATAATCATCTTTCAAAAATTTCAGTGATGAATAGTTTGTATGTATCGCTGCATTTCATTCAGAAAAACTTTAAAGGTTTTCTGTTACAGAATTTACTTTTGTTACTTTTGTGGGGGAACTGACCCCTAAAAACCTTTTCAATTGTTGTAATGCATGTATACTGGATGTAAGTTAATAAAATCTATAAATAAACTGACTATTGTAAGTTGGACTAATGACTGAAAGCTGACATAAAGATTCAAGATTCAAGATTCAAGATGTTTATTTGTCATATGCACAGATTTTACACCATACAATGAAATTCTTAAGTTGCAACGTTTCCCACAATATAAAAATGTACACACTAAATAACTCATTAACTCAGACAAATGCCTACTTATTGCAGCAGTGGTAGGATAGATTTGGTACCCCTGCTGATGTAACATGGTAAAAACAGTCTTTTGTTGTAAGAGGAGAATTCAGATATTATTTAGTGTGGTTCTATTTAAGGCTTTTATCATGTGGCATAATAATGTAGCCTAAGGGTTTGAGCTAAAATGTCTTAACTTGGGGGCTTTCCAAGTAAATATTGATTAATATGACTGCGATCAAATCAACATACAGTATATACTTCTGCCACGGGGTCCCACCCCTCAAAATATACTGCCACCCTCTGGCCACCCATGAATATTTTTCTAGATATGCTCCTGCAAAAACGTGGTACCTACAACAGCTTCATGACAGGTTGAGAACCAAATTAGAGGTTAAGATGAGGAGCTTCAATTGCTGATTCAGTATGCATGACGGAGTTGTGTAATTTTCTGGATTTAGCAGTAATCTCTGCGGTACATAAATTGCAAGGCGGGTCTCCAAAGCCGCACAAACAATGTCAGCATGCTTAAAACGCATCTGTAATTACCAGCAGGTAATTAACAACTGACCTCAACGTCCCACCATCGGGAAGAGAATGATCTATTATGGAGACAATAAAAATAAAGAACTTCTTTAAACTATCTAGGTACACTGCAGTTGTAAAAATCAGGTGTGTTTTCACCAATTCTCCGATCTGTAATTTTACAGCGTATCCAAATATTTACATTTTCAGCTGGCAGGTTTTGCCAGTTTTGTGCCATCAGAAAATTGTGACTGTGCTTGGGAGAGAGATACAAAGAAACAGCAGCAACAGACTCTGTCAAGAAAATACACTGTAAACTTAGTTTCTCAACCTGTTACCTGTTAACCCCATACTTACTCAAATCTTTTTTGTGCCATCTGACATATACTGCAGTGCAGTTTGTATGGAGCATACAACTTTCTGTTATAATACTGTGTGTGCAACCTCTGTGATGTGTGATGTTAGTGAGGCAACACCAGCTGGAACCAGAGACCACTCAACACACAGCACTGAATCTGGGCTGTATAGAACCATTAGTGGAGTGAGTGATAACTGTGGCACTCTCTAGCCATGTGGGTGTGATTTTAACACTATACCAAGTATCATCACAGATGATGTAGCTACAGAATCAACTGTAAAAGTAATTGGATGTCCTGCTACGGGCAATGTCAATTCTGGTAAATTCATATACAGTAGCTTGTCTTAGTGTCATACATTGCAAATGTAGCGGAGGTGTACTTTGTACTTTAATCTTAACTTTCTGCAAACGTAGCAGGTGGATGTGTACTTTGTACTTTAACCTTAGCTTCTATTAATGGCAGAAGTAAGTTTATTATATGTCAGTTGCATCATTTGACTCACCCTGTCCTGTGTGTGTGTGTGTGTGTGAGTGTGTGTTGATTTTTAGCAGGACAGTAGACTTGGGTCTGTTCCTCCACCTCTGGCCCTCAGTTCGACTTCAGAAAAAGCTTACCTTGATACAACCGTTTTTTGGCTTGTCAACAGTCTTTGCACCAGTTATCGCCTGGTGTGCACCATGGAGTAGTCTATACAGCTGGTTATTTACGGACACGTGACAGGATCATTGCTTTTGCAGAAATCTGCTGGTTTTAGACTTTGACTTAATCAAATAGATTGTATGCGCGCACGGAAACACAGAAAAGTATAAAAATAATGGCAATCCTGAATAATCTTGGTACAGCATGCTGGAAGAATATGCAAGGCTATCGGCTAAATAAGCACATGTTCGTCGTTTACGCGCGTTGCACAAGTCAACAGCAAGAAATGAATTTGGGATCTCAGCAGATGGAGAAAAGGCCATGCCTGAAAGATTGATCACACCAGATGTCGGCAAGAAAACCAGAATCAAGTCCCTAAAGGAGATGCCAGGACCCAGTGCCCTATCCAACTTAATCGAGTTCTTCTGGAGAGACGGGTTTAGCAGAGTTCATGAAATTCAGGTATGGTGTCCGTGTAGGCTATACCTTTCTTGATACTTAGTCCAAATTTGCCACCAATGTGTTACGGGTCCCAGGAATGGGTTGATATATATGTAACCTGTATTAAGCTTCTCTCAGTTTGTTTTATTAACAACTCAAAATCATTTAGGCTAAACATGAAATTTCTTTTCTACACATTCTGGTAATTTCAAATGTCTGTCCTGTCTTAGTGATTATATATTGCAAATGTAGTGGAGATGTACTTTGTACATTGTACTTTAACCTTAACTTTCTGCACATACAGGTGGATCTGTACTTTGTACTTTTTTGTATTGTTTATGTATTGTATTTCTTTTCTACACATTTCAGTTCTACGTCTGCATTTACCAGAGTCCTTCACATCACTGAGCACAGTCACAGCTTTCACGAAACACACATTTTACTTTAGTCCTGTGATAAACACATTTTTCTTATGGTTTTACAATCAATTTACATCATTGGTCACTAAAATACCTATTTTTGTTACAGTATATAACTGATAAAAAAATACCACTTTTCAAAATTAGTGTCATTTCAGAGTGGTCTGTAACACTTTATTTTAAGGTGCTTTTAATAAGCAGTAATTGACATTATTAAGACTGTATAAGAACTTAAGATGATTATAAACATGAATAAGTCCATACAAGTGTTAATTAAAGCACAAAACCACAAAAAACACATTATTATTGCTTATAAGACACGTATCAGCTCTTTTTAAAAGCTTGCTAATGGCTTATATACCTGTAATCGACATTGACAAGATATGTATTAACAATAATTCCACTTTATAGGGCTTAGTTATAGAGTGATTAACTTGTTTACTATTTGCTTGTAAGACACTTATAAGAAAATTCTTAATGTTTATAGACATTGTATGCAAATTAATAAGATGTTTATTAACAATAATGAGACTTAATGAGTTTTAATAATAGTATAAACTGCTTTTATTATAGGCTTGTAAAATATTTTTGAGCAATTATTAGAAACTTGTTAACAGTTTATAGACATCGATGTTAATAAGATGTTTAATAACATTAATCAGATTATAGGAGGTTTATGTTATTTTCTTATGAAGGCTAATAAATTCTTTATTATGCACTTATTAACCAGTAACAATGCTCCTTTGCAGCTACTGGAACTGAAGTGGGAACAGTGTCTTATTAAGATGAGTCAATATTTATAGGTTAAGAAATAATTAATAGAAGAAGGATGTGGAAAAACACAAAATCACACTCCAAGCCCTCTTTGTGGAAAAATATATAATTTGTTTTTACATTTACTAACTCATATTTCATAACTTTGTACGCAGCATAAAAAACTTAAATATACATTTCATTTGTAATTTAATGAAGATAAGTCAATACCTTGTCATGGTTTAATGTGGAACATTAAAATGCTATATAAAAATGGTTATAAAGTTTATTGGACGTTGATTTGGATAAAAGCATCAGCTAAATGACATGTAATGTAATAAATAATTAATTTGTAAAATGTTGTTAAAATACCATGTTTTGATGTATGGTAAATTATTAATTTTATTGTAATCCAAGTATATCCTTTGTTATTGGTTAAAGGCTACATTGTGAAGTATAGTAAATTAAGAAATTAGGTAGTTTGGTTAACAGAGAGAGAACAGAATAACTTATTACCCTGCACTATTTGTGTGTGTTTTTTTTCTTTGAAAGACCAGATAAGATTTGGAGAAATACTTGAGATTGTGAGCCCAGCCGAGTGGACAGTTGTGGAGGCAGTGAGGCCTCTCTACTCTTTAACTTTAAGGAACAGACACTGTCCTCTTCAAATATTAACTTTCTCACTAAAGGTAGCATCTCTTGAACAATAACATAATAAAGGGGTTAAGTGTCTTGCTCAGGGACACATTGGTTGATGTATCGCAGTGGGAATCAAACCCAGATCTCCCACACCAAAGGCATGTGTCATATCCACTGCTACCTCCTCAATGCTCGCTCCTCTGTCACAATAAGGGTTATGGTATGGCTGAGGGTATGAGATGCAGCCACAGCCTCTTAAGCCAATTACACCTGAGCAAGCGGTTCCTTTCCAAACCCACTTTATCCTCCCTGCCTCAAGTGTGGTCATGTGGCTTCTGCTTAGGGACGTTTGACAACTACAATGCATTACATTTTGATTTGACAAAAAGAAAAGAAAATGTCAGTTCTACTTTTGTCCTAATTGTTTTCAAGAGAAATACATGTGACTACTAATTTATTTGTGTCACTACTGCTTTATAGATGGAGCATAGGAAGAAGTATGGCAAAATATTCAAATCCCGTTTTGGGCCCCAGCTGGTGGTCTCAGTGGCGGACCGTGACCTGGTGGCTGAGGTGCTGAGGGCCGAGGGTGTGGCCCCTCAGAGAGCCAACATGGAGTCCTGGAAGGAGTACAGAGACATGAGAGGCCGTTCCACTGGCCTCATCTCAGCGTGAGTCTCCCTTCAAACTTTGATAAACTGAGTCTGGACAAAGACTTCTGAAATGAATAACTTTGTGGGTTGACAGGATAATAGTCTGTAATATAGACTATGTAGATATAGACTGTATATCGACAATGAGATTGAGCCATTGCCTGATGTCCCTCATTTTCGGCAAGATGTCCCTCACCTTCCGCTTTCTTTGTGTTGGAATTCTAAACTCCAGTCAATTAAGGAAACATTGGTTTTTAAGAGATGCCAATAAACCAGATCACAGTTTTCTCCTATCCAGAAAAGTTGTGTGGACTAGCCCAACCCTTCCTCCTCAGCGCTGTAGAGATAGGTCTGGCAATGCAGGACTAACAGGATAATAACAAGGCAATTTTCTCGGTAACACTTTACTTGAAGGTATCTACACAAGAGTGACATGACATTGTCATGCCACAGTCATGACACAGCAACCCTAACCCTAACCATAACTTGTCATGACAAAACTGAATGACACTTACTAAAAGAAGCGTTATGTCATAAACGTTTATGACTTCTTTATAATGTGTATGACACATTCATGACAGTGTCATGTCACTCTTATGGTAAAGTGTACCCATTTTCCCTATAAGTATGTGAATGTCTTTCCAAAAATGTGCCTTGTTTCTTGTGTCCTGTTTTCCAGTGAGGGAGAAGATTGGCTAAAGATGCGGAGCGTGCTCAGGCAGCTTGTCATGCGTCCCCGTGATGTAGCAGTCTTCTCTGATGATGTGAACAAAGTGGTAGATGACCTCATCAAGAGAGTTTCTATTCTGCGCACCCAGGAGTCTGATGGAGCAACTGTTCTCAACGTGAATGACCTCTTCTTCAAATATGCCATGGAAGGTGTGTAAAGACAAATGTTTGTGAATGAACTGAATGTTGGGCATGGAGGATTTGAAAGGATAGTGCAGGTGAAGAGGTAAGGACATCAGTGAGGCCATCAGACAGGCCATGGAAGGTTTGTAAAGACACTTTGTGAATGAATTCACCACTGTCACAATTCACTGCCATCAGAGAGGACAACAGGTACGCAGTATGAGGTGATAGCAGAGAAGAAAATAGCAAACCATGTCATTATATCTTCTCAAAATTAGATTGACCACATTGTGATTGACCTGTTACATTCCAGTTATACTTACATTTAGGAGCAAGTGATGGAAAGGAATCATTGCAGCTTTCCAACTGGATTATTGAATCGCTGTCTACCTCTTCCTTGACTTTGTCTTGTCTACAGGTGTGGCGGTCATTTTGTATGAGTCCCGACTTGGCTGTTTGGAAAATAAGATTCCCAAGGAAACCCAAGACTACATCGGTGCCCTGCACCTCATGTTCAGCTCCTTCAAGACAACCATGTATGCCGGGGCGATCCCCCAAGTGGCTGAGACCGGTCATTCCCAAACCATGGGAGGAGTTCTGTTTCTCCTGGGATGGGCTCTTCAAATTCAGTAAGTGATGTAATTCTTTACCACAGAGTGCACATAAATACTTTTTAGTATGCTTTTATGTTCCAGTGCACTATCTGCCTGGAGTAACTACAATTCTTTTAAAAACCAAAAGGATGGATATTTTGGTTGGGTATGGCTGCAGCCTGGAGACCTCCCGTCTCATGCCCTCTTGGCTGCTTGCTGTCCGTGAGCTTTGGCTTTCAAAATAAAAGCTCTGTTCAGCAGATGTCTTAGTTACAACACAATGGAACTAGCAAAGCAGTTTTGTGTTTATGTGTGTGGGTGGGATATATTCAGTTTAGGAAATAGCACTGTCTCTACAAAGCTACAGCTCAAATTGTCTGGCTGACTAAACAGGGAGGGACACCTGCTATGGGGGGCCGGCATGGATCTACATGGAAAAGTATTTACCAAACAAGCTGTTTGGTGAATTTTGCTGTCATGAATACAAAAGTTGGATGACCCTCCCCTCAACAAAGAATAAAAAGACATGACCTCCCCTATTTTCCTCTGGTGGTCCATTTCATAAATACCAAATGGTCCCTTACAACTGAGAAGGGTCTTGTGTGAACCAGGCTAGAGATAAGCTTTAACAACTTCTGAAAGAAATATATGTATTGCTCTCTATCATATAATTTTCACTATCCGGACATTCATGTCCAAATGAAGGAAGATGTGTGTTGGTTGCAGGCATGTTACTATGGAAACAAACAGTCTTACAGATATGGCTAAAAGTGACAGAACACAAAACAGTTAAACAATAGAAACTTATGTTAACTGAGAACAGAACAACCCTTTTTAGAGTAGTAGACAGTACTAGTTTTGTCACACACGCACACACACACACGCCTAACGCATGCACACACACATACACATACACACACAGTGTAAATTCAGATTTTTAAAATAATAGCATCATAACAGGAAATTCAGTTAAGTCAGGCTTTTCAAAATAAAAGCCCCAAAGGGTCAGTTTTTGTTAATAGGATTCTAGAGATGGATCTAGAAAATAAAGGTATCTCATCAAGGGACTATTGTTATTGTGTCATGTCAATGTTATTGACACAGAAAACTAGGGATGAACCTAGTTTTTCCAAAATAAAAGTGCTTGCACTTCAACTCTTGGCAAGGCTTGGACCTTAATTGGTGTTTTATCCTTATTCCAACAAGACAAATAAAAAAAACGTTAACTAACACTTGATCTTATTTAAGTTCTTGCTCTGAACTCCCATCGGAACTTCTTTCATTGCTTACTCTATCCTTCATCCTTTTCCCACCTTCCCAACTATTCATACTGCTTCAGCTACGTTTTCATGCATTTTCAACTGTAGCTAACTCCATTTAAACCTTAAAATGTTACACATCTTTCATCCAGTAAGAGTTTTCTCCAACTTTTAATTCCCATTTAAACTCTTTGAAAATATTCAATGCTTTTCTTTTCGTCATAAATTTGCATTCTCTAGTTTATATATATATATATATATATATAAAACATATTTGATAATGCTTTCTCTGCGGGTTTTTTAAAAATAGAAAACAGTACAGCTTAGTTCTGGTTAAGCATTTGAAAAAGAAAGTTTTTATGAGTAGCCTGATATCAATAGAGAGGAACATTGATTGCATATAAATCTCTAAGATGTGCTGTGGGATTGTGTGAGTATGGGCTCCCTCTGTTACATAACCTGTTCCTTTTTCCTCTTCCTTCACTAACCTCCTTTACCCTTTCCACCTTTCCATTCATCCCATCTTCTCTGTCTGATCCCAGGCAGTATTCACGTTGATAAGAGGCTCACAGAGATTAAGGCCCAGCTGGAGCGGGGAGAGGAGGTCAAGGGGGGACTGCTCACACACATGCTCATTACCAAGGAGATGAGCACTGAGGAGATCTACGCCAATTTTACGGAGATGCTACTGGCCGGGGTTGACACGGTGTGTGTCTGCGTCTGTGTGTGTGTGTGTGTGTGTTTGAGTCATTGTTCAGTTTCCGGAGTTTGGTTTCTGGCGTCACATCCATGACTTTGTAGCTGTGCCAGCATAGGCTCATAGCAGTGAATTGGTGAATTGGGAAGTTACACAGTATGCCTATTCTTATTACATTTGATGTAAAGTGCACAGTGTACTAAGTCCTCCGCCTTCAGTCTCTGGGTGAGCTGTTCACAAGCTCCACGGCTTTCTACGTAACTAGCCAAGATGAGGTGGCTAACCGTAGCTAACCCGTGGCTAACCTAACTCAACCCCATGCTAGCTCGTTCTCAATTGCGAAACACTGCTACAACACATACTAGTTCACCATAATCTAGAAAATAACTACTTCCATGTCCCCTGCAGGTATTCCACAAGTGTGCCCTCATTTAGAAGAAGTCTCTCAGCTAATCCTGCCTTGTACTGACCAATGTTATGTTATCGCTGATGTTATCATTACCTAGCTACTGGGCATGTGCGACTCCCAACAACAACATTAAAGAAATTACCTTCTTTTTTCCCCCAGACATCCTTTACTCTTTCATGGGCCAGCTACCTGTTAGCTCGGCACCCTCATATACAGCAGCAAATCTTTACAGAAGTGACGGAGATCCTGGGACCTGGCACAGTTGCCACAGCAGACGATGTCCCTCGTCTGCCTCTCATCAGAGGGCTGGTCAAAGAGACACTCAGGTACAGACTGCTTGTATATGTATACTCCCTGAGCTTTTTCTTCTCAGTATCAGTATCTAATTTGTCCATTATCTTTCTCTGTGTGGGGCATTGACTGGTTATCTTAGACTTAAAATTTGTGAGAAGATAAGTATATTGTTCTGTTGAGTAACAGTCTTTGTGCACCCCTGTCTGGGAGCAGGTTTTTCCCAGTTCTCCCTGGCAACGGACGGATAACCCAGGATGACTTGGTGGTGGGTGGATACTTCATCCCCAAAGGGGTAAGACTGATAGAGACATAATAGATGTGAGTCCTCTAGTGTGTGCATGTGCTGAAGAAAAAGCATGACCATAAAAGTCAGCCAAAAACATTACAGTTGGACCAGATGTAATATATCCTGCATTATTCATACATAGGCCAGCTGTTTTCATTACACAACTGACACTTTTTCTTACTTTGTTAGACTCAGTTGGCCCTTTGTCACTACTCCACATCTTTTGATGAAGAGAACTTTGGTGATGCTTTTAACTTCAGACCCGATCGCTGGATACGGAAAGATTCCACAGATCGTGTCGACAACTTTGGCTCGATTCCCTTTGGCTACGGCATCAGGAGCTGCATCGGCAAGAGAATAGCAGAGTTGGAGATGCATCTAGCTCTCACAAGGGTAGGGAATTAATGAATTAGATGTACACACATTCTAAATGTGTCTTTAGACACACATACTTTGTATACAGTATATACTATATATATATATATATATATATATATATATATGTGTGTGTGTATATATATATATATACACACTGTATATATATATATGTGTGTGTGTGTATATATGTGTGTGTATAAATATATATCTGTGTTTGTATGTATATATATATATATGAATGAATAAAGTTTTTATTTTTGTATCATGCATACAACTTTGCTCAAAAAGAATCAGAATCAGAAAAATACTTTATTGATCCCCGAAGGGAAACTCTGTGTTGCAGTTGCACAAATATAAGGAGTGTGGATATTTACATAGTTAAAGGAATATTATGATACAGTATTTACATAATGAACATTATAAGGTTTTTGGTGAAAAGTAATAATAATAATAATAATAATAATAGTAGCAGTTAAGTATTGCACACATTACAAGCCAGTGTTATTGCACAAAAACAGATAATATTGTCCAGTTTTAACCTCTAAGTGTGTGTGGGTCAAACACTTAGAGGGAGGAGTTATAAAGTTTGATGGCCACAGGCAGGAATGACTTCCTATGGCACTCTGTGGTGCATTTTGGGAGAATGAGTCTATCACTGAAAGTGCTCCTGTGATTGAGCAGCAAGCCATGGAGTGGGTGCGAGACATTGTCCAAGATGGCATGTAGTTTGGACAGCATCCTCCTCTCTGACACACCAGACAGAGAGTCCAGATCCACCCCCATAACGTCACTGGCCTTGCGGATCAGTTTGTTGAGTCTGTTGGCGTCCGCTACCCTCAGCCTGCTGCCCCAGCATGCAACTGCACAGAGGATAGCACTGGCCACCACAGACTCATAAAACATCCTCAGCATTGTCCTGCAGATGTTGAAGGACCTCAGCCTCCTCAGAAAATAGAGACGGCTTTGGCACTTCCTGTAGAGGGCTTGAGTGTTCTTGGCCCAGTCCAGTTTATTGTCCAAGTGCACTCCCAGGTATTTGTAGTCCTCCACAATGTCCACACTGAACCCCTGGATGGAAACAGGGCTCACTAGTGCCTTGGCTCTCCTTAGATCCACCACCAGCTCCTTGGTCTTTGTCACGTAGAGCTGTTGATGGTTCTGCTCACTCCATGTGACAAAGTCACCCACCACAGCTCTGTACTCAGCCTTGTCACCCTCGCTGATACATCCAACCACAGCAGAGTCATCAGGAAACTTCTGAAGATGGCAATACTCTGTGTGGTAGTTGAAGTCTGTGGTGTAGATGGTGAAGAGGAAGGGAGAGAGGGCAGTCCCCTGCGGGGCCCCGGTGTTGCTGACCACGCTGTCTGACACACAGTGTTGCAGGCGCACATACTGTGGTCTGCCAGTCAGGTAGTCAACAATCCAGGACACGAGGGGGTGATCCACCTGCATCGCTGTCAGCTTCTCACCCAGCAGGGCCGGCCGGATGGAGTTGAAAGCACTGGAGAAGTCAAAAAACATACCCCTCACCGTGCTCGCCGGCTTGTCCAGGTGTGCGTAGATGCGGTTGAGCAGGAAGATGATGGCGTCCTCGACTCCCAACCGGGGCTGGTAGGCGAACTGGAGGGGGTCCAGGAGAGGTCTGACCATGGGCCGCAGCTGTTCCAGAACCAGTCTCTCCAGGGTCTTCATAATGTGGGAGGTCAGTGCCACGGGTCTGTAGTCCTTGGAGTCACTGGGACGTGGCGTCTTTGGCACAGGAACGAGGCAAGATGTCTTCCACAGCACAGGGACCCTTTGGAGGCTCAGGTTAAAGACATGGTGAAGGACTCTAACCCTATAGCTGAGAGGCACAGGCTTTGAGCACCCCAGGACGGACACCATCAGGGCCTGCAGCCTTATTAGAGTGGAGTCTGGTCAGCTGTCTTCTCACCTGGTCAGCAGTGAGGCACACTGAGGTCACAGGTGGGGTAGGGGGAGGGGGAGTCAAGCTGGAGAGAGGTGTTAACCTGAGGGCTAGAGGAGGTGGGAGTAGGGATCTCACAGGTGGAGGGCGAGGGACAGTGAGGGGGGGAGGGGGGAGTAGTGGGGTTGGAGGTGCATGGGCTTAAGACACCATAAATTCATATAAGCCAGATCCAGAATGACTTTCACAATTAGATCTTCAGATCTCAGAACACAAATCACTGACATTTACTATATAATACTGGATAAATCAGAGTAAATACTGTACTTTTTTTTTAAATAGTCAATATTGCTGTGTATATCAGGCTATTACGGCTGCAAGCAGTCCAACAAGATGCTGCCACGAGGGACTAAACCTGAGAGATGCACACTGTGACACGCTCGAGATTGTATTGCAATGATTTTGCAATGACACAAATGAATTGATAGACAATGATTCATAAAATCTGATTTGTGATTTGTGTCTTTGCTCCTTGTGCAGCTCATTCAAAAGTTCCACATTAGCGTGTCTCCGCTTACTACTGATGTCAAA